>RCWM02000146.1:467500-1067500 GCA_003667255.2 Euschistus heros
CTCAAGAAGTTGCCATTATTTTTTTTCAGTTGAACGAACAGCTGCTGGCCTTGACTATCAATTGTTCCGCTATGAACTGTTAGCTACTTTAAAACAGATATATTTTGTTGGTGACTAAACGTGACAGTCTGGAAGTTTTAGTTTTTAACAAGATACTTTGGTGTCATCTGTCAAGTTTAACAATGATTTAAAATATAAATAAAATTCAATTTTTCTGAGTACAATGGAGATATTTGGCACTTCTCAGTACAGTTCTCAGTCTCAGTACAGTTTAAACAAAGGTGATTATAATAATCATTTAACAAATTCTAAAGCAACTACTCATTGCTACTCTAATTAAAGTGCTACATTAGAAGGTCCCTATGCCATCTTCATTTTATATTTCTCTGGCGGTTATCGAGAATCGAATGGGAATGCAAAGATCGATTACATGGTTTGAAACAAATATGGGACTTTTAGATCATTAAGGATATATTTATTAATGACATAATAAGGAACATTTTACAAGGAATAGTTTAGTGGAGCCACAAAGCACAAATTTGTATGACTGATTACTGACACATAAATGATAATTTTGTAGTTAATTGAAAGCTTTAAACGTTTGTCCAGTACGGTCATCTGTGGTGTAGTGGTTAGCATAGCAACATACTAAATTTTAAAGGGATTTTTTAAAGGGAGTAAAAAATCCTTAGCTATGCCGTGCTTCGGAAGGGACGTAAAATGGGGGTCCCGAGCCTGTGCGATGTCAGGTACTCGTTAAAGATCCCTATCCTAATTATACCTGGATAGGCAAAATTTGGACTACCACCGTAGCATCGTCCGATTAGCCATAGCAGCATAAATTGACGTTAAGCGAAATAAACAAACAAACGTTTGTTTAGTAAACGTTGAAGAAGGCTAAAATTATAAGCAATTTTAAAATATAATGTAATGAGGAAAAGACGTCACAAGAAACGGTCCAACCTTCATTGAATAGGACTCCGTTAAGTGTATCTGTTTTAAGCGAGAAGAACAATTGTTAAAAACATCAGTTAAAAGCAGTTCTCTCTAGGTAATATACAATATTTTTAAGTGGCATATTAATGTCAAACTTGAAACAATATTATATAACTTAAGTGCTCTCACATCACATAAGGTGTCTCTAAGTTTTCGACAACAATACTCCCATGAAACCTTCTTATGGAAATTATTAAAGCCAAAAAAAAAACAAAAAAAAAACTCGATAAATTACGACATCCTAGCTCTTCCATTCACCTTCTGAACACTAAGATGCCAGTCCATTTAAAGGGATTGTTATATCCCCTCTCATTGAGCTGCCTCCATTAAAAAATCATTTATTATTCGTGTAGCATTATTTTCTTAAAATTTCTTACCCATTTCAATTCTCAATTCTTCCACCCTCGCTTTCTTTAAACATCATTTATTCATCCGCCTCCTGAATTATCTATCTTCCGAAATTATGTAATTATATATTAGTATAAGAATGTTTTGTATAAAAATTCTCTGAATTGTTTTTAGTAATAATTTATATCTTATATATTTATAAGTATATAACTTATTAGAGGTTGTTGCCTACTGTACGGCCGATGTTTAGGAGCCATTATGTCGGGCATTGTTGGTAGTATAATGGCGGGGCATTGACAATGGAGGGACTTTGGATTGGAAGGATTCAATAGAATTTTTTTTTAGGGCGTATTTTCTTGTTCCCTACAGCTCAAGTCCGTAGGTAGATTCAAGATAAGTCTATATGTGAAGAGAGTGTACAATAATCAACAGTTAAATAAGTCCTCCTAGGCAGCTTGAATGGTTAAATATAACTATCCAGTTCTTATTTTTATTTTTAATTTTGAGAAAGTTTCATGTCAGGCCTTTATCTATAATGGTAGAGATGTCATTGAAAAGGATGATTTGGCAAGAAATAATTCGACGGTTAAAACTTACAAATCTATGGTAAAATAAAATGTTCTTATTTTTTAATATAATTACTTTTATTTTATTTATATAGATATTTTTTTTTGTCATTTATTGAAATTTACAACTGTATATACAAATATAATACATCAAGTAAATTTGCTGATAATGATAAAAATGACACGTCACTTGTTTTTAAAGCAACTACCCATTGGTAGCACTTATAAAGGTTTTATATAATGAAGAACTATTTTAGAAGGTCCCGAGGTCATCATCTTTTCAGGCGCTTCAGAGGGTATTCTGGAATGGAGTGAGAAGCAAGTTGTGATACTAATGGATTTGAATGGTTGTGGAGTTTGCTATGAAAGGATAGATATCTGGTATGAGCTATGTCAGAAATGTAAGGTACATTAAGATCGTTGTGGATAAGTTTGTTGGTGACGTACTAAGGGGCATTTAGGGTTTTTCTAAGGATTTTTGATTGTAAGGATTGGATACGAGATGAGTTGGATGGATTAGTGGAGCCCCAAAGCTCAACTCCGTATGTCCAAAGCGGTTTAATTACTATTATGCAAATGAGTCTTTTGTAATTAAGTGAAAGGTTTGAACGTTTATCAATTTAATGTTGAAGTAGTCGAAAACAACGGGCAGTTTCTTGTCGTTTTAGTCTTGTATGTGGATTCCAGTATTCCAGTTACTTGGAATCCAGTAACACGTTTGTCCAGATGGAGTCCTAGGTAGCTGATCTGTTCAACGGGGATTAGTGGAACATCATTAAAGGATAAAGTAGGACAGGAAGTCGTAGGTTTACGATAAACGGTAAAAGTTATTTGACGGGATTTATTTGGATTTATTTTGATTCTCCAGTTTTTACACCATTCTTGAAGGTTTATGATATAGGATTGGAGTGAAGCACTTAGAATAAATATTTTTTATTTTCTCTCTTTCTAAGCAATAAAAGGTAATAGGACCTAACTGGACATATTGTCAAGGGTTAGTTCAAATCTAATTCTTAATATTCAATAAATTTCTAGAATATACTTTCAGCTCTGCTTTCTCACTCTTTCAAGCTTTCTATATACTGAATCAGTTGTTTTAATAATGCCAATAGTATCCACGAATTACGCACTGGTAGAAATGACAGGGAGAACCCTTACTTTTTCAAGCTTATGAAGTTATTTACATTCTTCGCACAAATCATTATATTTGTGGTAAACCGTTGTTAAAGCTGTTATCTTATTATTATAATTATTATTTTTTTGTTTTGTTTTTTAATATACCGACTTATCCAACCACTTTTTCCATTACTTACGAATATGAAATGTATCAGTAAATATTATTCCTCTCAATTAGGATTGATGAATTAATTGCCACTTCTATTCAGATTTTTTTATTAGAAAACTAGTTTCGAATGCTAAACATTCATCTTTAGTTCTTCGAGGTAACTAAAACACCTTTAGTTACCTCGAAGAACTGAAGATGAATGTTTAGCATTCGAAACTAGTTTTCTAATAAAATAATCTCAATAGAAGTGGCATTTAATTCATCAATCCTAATTGTATTGATCCTTCTATACCATCATGCGTACCTCAAGTGATTATTCCTCTCATTGCGTCTCAATCACTCTAATCCTACTCCGTTCTAATCTTATAATCTTATATCACAAACCTTCACGAATAGTGTCAAAAATGGAGAATTGAAATAAATCCAAATTAAACTCATCAAATAACTTCTACCCTTGGTCATAAAGCTACAATTTCACGCCCTACAGCATGCTTTAATAATATTCCACTAACCCCTATTGAACAGATCCGCAACTTAGGATTCCATCTTGACAAACGACTTACTTGAAATCCATATATCAGACTTAAAATACAAGAAAAAGCTCGTCGTTTCTGACAACTCCAACATTTATTAGACAAGCGTTCAAAGTTCCCAATTAATTATAAAGACAATATAATTATTTACATGAAAGTAATTAGATCCATTCGGACATAAAGAGTTGAGCTTTGGAGCTCCGCCAAACCTTTGAGTTCTACTTGTATCCAATCCTTACAATACAAAATCCTTTGTAAAAACCTCAATGTTCCTACAAATAAACAGAAATAAAATTATACATAATGACCTTAATGTTCCAGATATTACTGATTTGGGCCGATCAAGATACCTATCTCTCCATGACAAGCTACATACCGAATAGAATCCACTATTGTTGCCCGACTTGTTTCCCTCTCGATTCTCGATAACCCTCCGAGGCGTCTGAAAAGAAGATGGCCTTGGGGCTTTTTAATGTAGAACATTTATTGAAATGCAACTTCAATTCTTCACAAGATGATGAAATGTCATTGTAATAATTGCACATTAACTTATTGCATATCTATACTATTATATAAAAGAACAAGCAATTTTTCGGTCGTGATCACTTACCGTGAAAATTACAAAACCAATCTCTATTAAATTTTAACCAGATCATCTTTATAGCTCCATGTTTAGCAATAATAAAATATATTGATTTTGAATTGATTTGTTATTATAAAAGCAATAATATGTGGATGACAGTGAAGTTTGAAAATTTACCGATAGGTGGCAATCGCTATTCTAGATAAGAGGTTACAAATTTACAGTGTTACATACAGCTTGACATTGATAATAAAATTTACTTTTATCCAATTAAATTATTAAAATATATTTAAATATGTGGTGCGACGTGTGATTCCCAGTAATGTTTGAAAATAGACCGATATGCGGTTAGCACCATTCCGCATTTGAGTTTGCATTATTTAATTCGCTTTTATTAAATTCACCTGCAACAGCACCGTAATTTTTTATTAATTTCCAGCTATCTGATTATCTTGAAAATTTGCACACATGTTAAGGACCAATGACAATAGCATAATTGCACCACTTTGTTTTAATATTCTTACTCAGTCCAGTCTAAATACCCCCAAAAGGGGGATGTGCCTAGCTAGAGGTGTAATAATAGGTTTTACGATTCAGTATGGTCCAAATGGTTCCTAAGAATAAAATATCAAAAAAGTGACTACATTTGATAAAGAGAAAATATTTGGGGGGCAAAATAACCCAACATTTTAGCACTTTTTTAGCAAAAAAACATACAAAAATTCTTTAAATCGAAAAATGTGTTATTTACAAAACTAAAGTTTATTAAATTGGGCGTCTAAAGACATCTCTTAAACTGAATTTGATATAGACATTTAGCCACAATCGATTGTCGAAAATCGACGAATTGTACCAACTTTCTCAAAAAATTTAGTTTTAGTCATGTTTAAGAGTCTATAACTCAAAAATGGCCAATCCAAAAAAATTTTACCTAATACTAGTTGTAGATTTTTTTTTTATTTATTTATTTTTTTTTATTATTTCTTTATTTCTTATTTAATTTTACAATTCACAAAATTACATACTGTACCAACAAAATAAACCAGTCTCAACTTAAAAATACAATACCAATAATCAACTTAAATATATGTGATATAATCATAATTTATAATAAAAGAAAAATATATGAGAAAAAAAAAACTTTCAACGAATAAACAGAAAAATATAACATCCTAGTTATAAAATAAACAAAATTGTGATTATAATAAACAAAAATTGTGACTATAATAAACAAAACAAAAATTGCGACTATATTCACACATACATACTCATACATACCTATATACACACATATTTACATACATATACAAATTTATATACATATACATACTACAAGGATATTTAAAATAATAATAAATAAATTAAATTGATATATTACAATAACAAATGCTTAGTTCTTTTGTGTACATATCGCTTTGTACTATTTTGTTGTGTAGTTCCTTATATTTTTTACCAATGGGTTTCTATTGTTTTTACACTTGAAAAAAAAATTGTTTACATATTTTCTCAATGAACACTTTAATATAAGGTATAGACAGTTCTTTATGTAAAATCTCAATTTTTGTATAGAATGCATAGTTTCCTGTGATTCTAAGGCATTTGTTTTGGAACACTTGTAGTTTTTTATAATTTGTTTTAGACATAGAACTAAATATAAGGCTTGCGTATGTTAATATAGATCTTAAGCAAGCTTTGTATAATGATAGTTTATTATCTGCGCTTAGCTTAGATTTCCTATTAAAGTATAGGAACCATTAGATTTTGTCTAAGATAAGATTAGTTCGGTTTGCTATCAAAGCGTGTTTTATTAGTTTTTTAAACTATAATTTATTATATTGTGTATAAAAATATAATTCTTGGTCATCTAGTTGTAAGCAATGATAAAGCAGACCATTATCGGCCAGATTTTCTTAATAGTTTCTATCCATGTAGATCATCGACTCATGCATTAAAGTTAAAAATATATGGTCTAATAATCCTTTTATGCAATCTTAAAAACCCAATCACAGCAATAACTAGGTAAACAATTACAGCTATGCGTGAAAATATCATAGAAGAAATAATGTTTAATTGCAAACTTCAATACAAGATTCTTATCGATAAACAAAATAGAACTTCAATTATTAGTTAAAATTATTTATAAATACTTCACAAAGCCGCGACTGGGGATGCTAGTAATATATACAGTTGTAAATATTAATAATATATATATATATATATATATATATATATATATATATATATATATATATATAAAATGTATTTTTCGTAACTCAAATATTTCTGTAGCTTTTCCATTATAATTAATTTATGTATCATTATTATTAATGTTTAAGTTTTTAAGAGCCATTGCATTATATCGAACCCTGATAACTTTTTTCTTTTTTGTTGCAGGACCTGCGAGAAGATATACTACAAGTCGGTTGAAGGGAAGATATATTAGCGGGAAAGCCTCTCGAGAAATGAAGCCCTTTGCCTCAGCAATTCATTCCCTTCCTATTCCTCATTCCCCTAATGAGGCAGTAAGTCACTGATATTAAACTGAAGCGCAATATTCTGAATTAGATGTTATTAAGTCAGCTTAGTGCCGGATCCAGGAGAACATTCTGTAACGGCTAATTTCATCAGAAGTAAACAGCAGGAAATATTATTGTAATTGTGTTTTAACACTAGAAATAAAATCATCAAGATTCCACGCAATAAGGTAATGAAGAGCATACAAAATATGTGGAAAACCGTGCATTAAGAGAAATAAATTTTAATAAAAAAGAAAACTTGATAACGAGGAATCATAGAACATAACTTTTACTGTTAAACCTGGCCCCAGCTTACATTAAAATTCTTCCAATTCAACACACCAACCAGGACTAATTTTCGACAAAAGTATTGTATGGGCCCACATGTAAAAAAAAAACACCAAAACAAAAGACTGAGACTTTTTTTCCACTTCCACAAACAGTCCAGTCATTGATTGATGAAATTAGGGGTGTAGATTGCATGAAATATGAGATTTTTTTTTTACCTCAGGACTTCGTTAGGAGTTGTTCAAAGGTAAACATACTCAGCGATAGGGTGATAGCTACATGGCTCAAGGGTGAGCTTACGGTGGGGGAGAGGGGAGAAGGTCCAAGTTTTGGGTTTTGCCGATTATATCTCGAAAACGGTGTACTTTGGGAAAATATGCTACAGATCAAAATTAAAGCTTATTAAATTTCATATAAAATTGCTTATATACAGTAAGACCTCGATGATCCGGCTCTCTATAGTCCGGCAGACCCGATAGTGCCATTTCTTCTGTTACAAAAAAT
The DNA here is from genome assembly GCA_003667255.2 of Euschistus heros. Classification (NCBI taxonomy): domain Eukaryota; kingdom Metazoa; phylum Arthropoda; class Insecta; order Hemiptera; family Pentatomidae; genus Euschistus; species Euschistus heros. The sequence goes on from RCWM02000146.1 coordinate 475,120, forward strand.
CCACGTAGCGGTCTTCCAGAAGAAGAACTCTGCGAATGGATCGATAAAGATAAAGATATACACTAGTGAAATGTTTAACTCTTTAACAATGTTGTACAACCCAATCATAATATGCAAATATGTATATATAAAAATATAGAGCGTTTATTTTTACGTTTATTAAAATATAGAGCGTACTTTTTTCAAGAAACAATTTTTAATTCAGTTTATATTTTATGTATTGTGACATTTTTGTTTGTGTAGTGTAACAACTTTTTAACAACCCAATAATATATATATATATATATATATATATATATATATATATATATATATATATATATATATATATATATAAATAGTTTATGCGCGTTCATTTGCAGTTTATTCCCAGTTTAAACCATTTTAAAGGAAGACCTCGATAATCCGGTGTATTCTATAATTCGGCATAGCCGGATCCCCGAGCGTGCCGGATTATGGAGGTCTTGCTGTACATGTCTTTCGAACTTTCAACGGTTTTCGAGATATACGTAATTAAAACTCGATAGTTTCTGAGAAATAATGTTAACCTCAAATTTTGTCAAGCAACAGAACGTATATACAAAGTAAATTTAACGCTCTACTACTTTGATTCGAACATTTTTTCTGAGAAACGATTTTGGAAGGCTCTAGAAGCAAATGTTAGACTAAAAGTAAGGTAAAACCTTTTGTTTTGCAATAATTATCAATTTTCAATAACATATATCTTGAAAACGGTTGAAAATTTGACAGATATCTTTATTAAAATTTTATGTGAAATTTAATTAGCTTCTATTTTTAAATTATTTTTGTAATATCTTTTTCTAGAGTCCCCGTGTACAACTCCTAACGAAGCCCTGAGAACAAAAAAATAGCATATTTCATGCACTCTACAATATGTTTATTGACCGGACTAATACTAAAAATTATGCTATTATAATAGGCTTAAATATTATAAATACGTATTAAAACCACTGCGAAAAGAAAAAAAAAATCCGCAATTTTCGACCAAAAACACTAAGAACCATTACACAATCAAACTGGTACGTCAATAACATATCATTACTCACACAGTTCCACATAATTACGGTACAAGATTACATACATACTTCATTGTAAAGATTTTATGAAGAACTCATCGTACATTTCAACAATCACATACAAGCCATGTCCATGAGATACATGCCAAAGAATATCCGAAAAAAGTTAAGAATGTGTTGGTTGAGGGATCTACTCGGTTAAAATTATTTAAATATCAGGTGTGGAGTAAGTACCGCTGGGTCCTGACCTCCCTCATGACAGTTATATTTCATATCATGATCACTTCTACTTGTTTTCACGGGAAGTTACAAGAGTGAATTTTAAAATTACAGAGAAAAATAAAATCTTGTTTATGTTATCGTTTAAATAAATTCAGAACTGCAGAGTTTAATTATTTGAGCGCTAGGCTTCAATAGCTGTCAACTGTTTGATCATAGATAAGTCATTTTTATTTACACGCTAACTAACCGGGACAAACTATAGAACTGCCCTTACGCCCGCTTAACACCAGAAACAGCTAAAGCCGCTGAGTTAATTAGTGGTTTTAGTTTGTTGTCTATATAAACAGGAGTGCATGCTAAGTTTAAATTTCCATATTTCCCACCAATATTGTATCTTATGCAAATTGTGTTGGAACAAGTTGTGTTAGTCTTGATGGATGTCAGAGTTTCTGGTAATAATAGCGGTTTCATCAGCATAAACAAGTATTCATAAATGATTAAATAAATAATAATAAACATATGAGCTTTTAGAAAAATCCGCCTATTGCTCGTATCCTGGATTCTTATTAGCATCTATAAATATTTTGAAACGAGATATGATTTTCATTTAAAAGCGGATACAGATCTTTTTTTAAAAGAATTAATATACGTCAAAGTTAGTTCTTGGCAATGAAGCCGTCAGAACATTTTCGGTTTCAATAACTTAGAGCCACTCCTGCTCCACGCCTATATAACGATGGATCCAATGGCGGATATTATTGCGGTACGGGTTCAGGATATATTGGTATAAGGTCATTTTAGGAAAGAAAAAACATTTTCTGTTTGGCATCAATATATTTTCTGACATACAAGCCATTTTGATTGCCTGAACGTAAGGGATATATATATATATATATATGCCGTATATATATATATATATATATATATATATATTGCCGTTAGCTTCTGAATGCAGATTGTGTTAAAGAATATAACTTTTTGAGGTGAATTTTATAGGCAGACAAGTCTGTTTTTACAGGGGAAGGCATTTCTACCTATCCATCTGGTGTATCTTTGGTTTATACATCTTTATATTGCTGTCTAATAGTGTTGAAAAATCATAGTTCGTCCAACAGATTGAATGATGAGATTACTAAGATTTGGTTACAAAATATCCTACCACAACTTCATCACGATATTCCACCTGATGTTCGGTAAAATATGATTTTCCAACACCATGGTGTTCCTTCACATTATTTGAAAGCAATACAAATATAAACCAACGATATACATGGATAGGCAGAAATGCCTTCTTCTGTAAAAATAGACATGTCTGCCCATAAAATTCATCTCAGAAAGTATTATTCTTCAACACAATCTGCATTAAGAAGCTAAAGGCAAAATTGAGGTCTATGTTCATTATCATTAGATTCAACGTTACATTGAAAATCTAATAAAATAAATCCTAAATAATAATAAAACATAGATAAATGTAATAACATAAGATCCTCTGATCTGGTGTCGCTTTATTGACAGTTTTACTTTAGTTTCTATTAAACAATAATTTTTTTATTTGCTTTTTATTTCAATGAAGAGTTTATTATGTTTAAAATGCACATTTTCATTAAGGGATTGTCATAATGTTTTATTTACACAAGTGAGATTTGTATACCAAATGAGAACACCATGTTTTTTCGGTTTCAAAAGTGAATTTCTCCATGAAATTGAAACAAAATCATTACGTTTAACATATCATTCGAAAGTTGATTAAATTTGAAAGTTTTTGTGAGATTTGACGTTTTGTGGATATTTTTTTTCGAAAACCAGTGAGCGTTGAAGTAATATAAGACATTGTGACTTCCTTAAATAAGGGGAAGATTAAGCTCATCTTTTTAGATACCAAGTTTGTAAAATTCAAGGTTACAGGTACTCAGCTAATATAAAAAATTTAATGCTTAATCTGAAAATGTGGTCAAAATTTGAAAAATATTTAAACAAAATGGAGAGTTACAGCTTTTATGGGAAAAACGTGGTTTCCTCAAAAAAGTCTTTGATTTATCGTATATCTGCAATGGATTGGAATAGAAAGGTGAGCTCTGCGGCATTTTGCTACATTTTTGATCTTGTTTCACCCAATTGTTTTTTTGTTTTTTTTTTACACTAAGAGATACCCACCTTGTATGTACATACGACAGGAAATTTTCAATCATATTCATAACAGCAAATATGGTAACCAATGGATTCAGGAAATTAGGAAAGACATGACAGAGATTGGTATAACTGATAACATAACACAAGAAAGAACAACTTTCAGAAGAATAATACTAAACTTTAAGGGTTCCTATAAGAAGAAAAAGAGAGAAAGAATTAGCATTTGGACCGAAGAGAGAAGGAGACAGCAAAGTGAACGGATAAAGAACTATTGGAAATCAAGGAAATCAGTATGAAAATGGTTGCATATGGTTACTTTACGCGGTTCTAGACGGCCAAAACCGAAATAAATAAATAAATACAACAGAAAATATTACCAGTGAAAAGGATTTAACAGGAAGAGAGTGTCTTTTTAATAAACAAAAAGATTTAATCAATTTTCAAATAGACGATGTAAATTTGTTAGACCCTGGCAGATCTGAGACTAGTATCCTTCAGTAGTATAGAGTAATGTAGGGACCATTTCTGAAGTGTACGAAAGTTTTATATTGTACCAGTCTAGAAAAAACATCAGGAGTAAATAGTGTTAAGAGACTCTCCAACTTCCTGACAGATATGTTAGACATTGACCAAAACATCCAAAACCAAAACTAGTTATGAGAAAAGAAGAGTGTCCTCTAAGAATGATTCAACAGGAAGGGATAGAGTGTCCTTAAAAAAAAGAATTATTTAATTAATTTTAATAAGGAAGTTTGTAGGGTAGGAGAGGGCAGGGATAATTCGTCGTCAAAAATCGTTTTATCGGACAGATCTTAAAATAGTATTTTCCAGTGAAACAATTGAAAAGGATTAAACTTGGATGAGTGTTTGAATTGTGGGTAGTGAGAAAATTAGTTTGTAGGGATGAACTGGCTTAAGCCGTGTTTACACCAAAGTTGACAACTAAAAGTTGGCAATTAAAAGTTGACAACTAAAAGATGTTCTCAAATTTAGAGCAACAAGTGGAAAACTTGTTCCCAAAGAATTGGCGCGGAAGGTTTAGATTAAGTGAGGAGTATATGTTTCATTATTTTATATATGGTTACCGTTGCATGGTATCTAAGGTTATATTTTCTTTAAATTTAATTTTTAGATATTTTGTGGCAATTAAACCTAATAGAAAAACTTTTGTAGTGGTATTTAATGCAAATACCACAATATCTTTGTTTGTGGACACTAGAAGTGTGACACAATGGATGTGGTTACTGAAGAAGGTGTAGCCAGCTCTTCTAAGTTTTCAACTGGGAAAACAAAATTAGAAAAAGAGGACGGCTTCATCCAGCCAAAGAAGGTATGCCGTCAGCCAAATACCCAGCCTGATTTCCAGGTAAGTACCGCTAATTCATTTGAGGTACTTAACTTTAGAGATAACAGTGATAGTTGCAATGTTTCTAAAAGAATACCACCTATTGTGGTTTCTGGTGTCACCAGCACCAGAAAGGCTGCAGTAGAATTGAATACGGCGGGATTTCAACTATTTGAAATACAGAAGGCGCGGGAAGGTATACGAATATTTCCTCAAACTCAAGAAGAACACTGTAAAATATCAGGTTATCTTCGCGCTCACCAAAGCCCGTTCCACACCTACTCATTAAGAAACGGACCGAAGAACAATAAATTCGTTATCTATGATTTAGACATAGATCACGATGTAACAGATGTTCAAGAAGAGTTAGGAGTGAAATTACAAGGAATTTTGGACGTTCGTCGTCTCCAAAAAGTGATATAAATGGGGGAAAACATGACCTTCCTCTAATTTTAGTGACGACTACAGCAAGCGTGAAATTAGAAGATATACTGAAGCTGGGTACTATAAATCGAGTTCGATTCAACGCCAAAGTATACCAAGGCAGAAAAGGAATAATACAGTGCTACCGTTGTCAGCAGTTCGGGCACACAAAAAACTACTGCGGAAGAGCAGTTACCTGTGTGAGGTGTGCAGGGCCTCACCTAATCGCTGAATGTCCTCGGAAGACTGTTCCGGTTAAATGTGCCAATTGTGGAGATGATCATGTAGCATCATTCACCGGGTGTGCAGCCAGAAAGCTGTTACTTGAAAGGATTGAAGAACTGAAGAAGAAGGTAGCTCTACGAGCGAAGACCACATCGGGAACAACGAAGGCCCAGCATCCACAAGTTCAAGATTTTCCACGAACTTCCCTAGCACATTCTTTGCCCCAACCACCTCTAATTATCAACAAACAATCTGACAACAGACAAACACGCAACAGACAAATGGACAATTATTGGGACAGACAGACAATAATGGATAAACCACCACCTTGGGCGGAGGATTTAAAAACCTCCATCACCACACTGACACAACAGATTACCAGACTTATAGAACTATTCTCAGGATTTGTGCCGAAATGAATTCAGCACTGACCCTCTTAAATTTCAACACGGACGGACTAATGCCTAAAGTTATGGAAGTGTACGCCCTTATAGCACAGACCCAACCCACTGTAGTGATCCTCACCGACATCCGGACGAATTTCCGGCACATACGGCTGCCGGGATACGAAATAGCGGGAGACGTTATATCTGAACCAACTGGAGGAGTCCTTATAGGTATAAGATATGGCACTAGGTGGAGAGAAATCCCCACCCCAGTGACCATTAACGATCCAAAGATACACCACAAGACCTTCCAGGTCCTACTAGACAAGCCCACCATCATCACAGCGGTTTATAGGAGACCTAGGTCATCTTTAACTGAGTTCTCTCGGCTCATAAATGAGTGTGCACGTCGGACAAACCATTGGATCGTTGGTGACCTCAATGCTCGCCACACTTCCTGGAATAACAAAACATCAAATGGTGCTGGGAAGAGCATTTTGAAAACCTCCTATACCGTGGTTCATCCCAACAGTCATACATTCAGACATCGGTCAAACTCGATGTATAGATCAACGGTTGATCTGCTCACGAGGCAGCCCCATCGTCTTTCTGACTGCATTGCTTTGGACTTCGTTACATCAGATCATAGACCTGTTCTTTATCAGTTAAATGGTTTGTTTCCATTACCGGCCCCAAGCAAATATAAATATGTTGAAGCAGATTGGGATCTTTATAAAGCGCAGGTCTATCACGAACTGTCTACCGTCCCTGCTCTTCGCACGAAGAAAGAGATAGATGATTACATAGAATTCTTTACATCGACCATCCGGGTAGCCGCTGACATAGCGATACCGAAGTTCTGTCCACTTCCATCAGCTTTACGTCCACCGCCAGAACACATCCTGACACTTATCGCCTTGCGCAATAAGTGGAAGAATAAGTGGTATAGAAGTAGAGATTTTGAAGTGTAGAGGGTAGTTAACTCTCTCACAACTCAAATTCGAAATCTAATGAGGCAATGGCGGACGTCTTTATGGCATGAGAAACTGCGGGCCACCCATGGGGACCATCGAAAATTCTGGAAGTTGCTGAAGACGGCTACGAGAAAGAGGAGCTCAACGTTGCTGCACGAAGGTGATAGACTGCTGTCAGCGGAGGAGCAGGCATTACAATTTGCAAACTACTACCGCGAAACGATCAACAGGAGAACAGAGGACCCGACTGAAATACCAGAAGAAGATCATGGAAATAATTATATGTTTGTGACCCCAAAACAGCTGAAGGCCATCTTACGTCGTTCAAGAGGGAATAAAGCTCCAGGCCATGACGGAATACAAACAATATTATTGAAGCAGTTACCCCGAAGAGGAATAGCTCACCTGACTAATCTCTACAATTCATGCCTGAGGCTACGTTACTTTCCAGAGTCATGGAATAAAAGCTATACTCTTTCCGCTATTGAAACCCGCGAAGAACGGTACCCAGCCAGCCGACTACAGACCTATCAGCTTACTTCCGCACCTGGGCAAAGTTTTTGAGAAAATAATTCTTAATTTTCTCAAAACGTACTGCTCAGAAGTAGCTCTTATCCCACCCGAACAGACCGGTTTCCAGGCCGGCCTCTGCTCAGAGCACCATCTAATAAAGTTACAGGCGGAAGTGACACAGAACATGGCTAAGAATGAGGCAACTGCTATGATATCGATCGACTGTACGGAGGCGTTTGACTCTGTGTCACATAGGCTTCTATGTAAGACACTGCAGGAAAACGAATTTCCGGAACAGCTATATACGTTGCTAAAATCGTTCCTAGATCAGCGAACAATTAGAGTGCGAGTAGGCGAGGTATTATCCGAAGATTTTTCACTCACATGTGGGGTCCCTCAAGGGTCTGTGCTTTCCCCTGTACTATTTTCAGTTTATACGGCTGAAACTGTTGGAGCGAGATACAAAAAAGCGACTGTGGCAGCTTACGCCGATGATATAGCTATCTATAGTAGCTCATTAAACGCCACGAGGGCTCTACGACAGGCGGAGGCAGTGTGTGATCAAATTACAGAGAAATTGGAAGGATTGAATATTACAGTTAATCCCAAGAAGACAGACTGTATCATTTTTTCTTTCCAGAAAAATAAACGCTCACTCCCTAAAACCTATACGGTAGCAAGAAATACGAAAAGGCCAGCGGGCAGTATAGTGTACTTAGGCATCACACTTGACCGACACTTTACACTATCAAGCCACTTCTATCGTAAGCTCAAGACAGTGAGGACAAAGTCTTACAGACTAAATCACCTATTGAGGTCACCGAACCTTTCACTCCGCCTAAAATTAATGATATATAAATCTATATTGAGACCAGCTCTCCTTTATAGAGCTCCAATGCTGACAAATATCTCACACAAAACAGCAAAGAGACTCCAACAGTTTCAGAACGGAGTACTGAGAAGGATAGTGCAGGGTACAACATTACAGAGGACAAAAACTGATGTACTGCATACAACCCTAGACTTACCAAAGGTGACAGACTTTATTTCACGGAGACACGTTAAATTCTTTGACAGCCTTCAACACTCGACAAACCCCTTATTTAACACACTGACTCCGACAGGAAAACCACAAAGATGGCAAAAACATGTCAACCAACTTAGTTTGACTTAAGTTAAAAGTTTTAATTCCCCTTTGCCCAAAAACCCTAGTGAGCCCCATCACTAGATAGTGACTCATAATACTATTTTCTCCAAACCACTGCTCTCTTCAGAACCCTCTTAAAATGCACCTTGGTGCAGTAAAAGAAGCAGAATCATCATAATGAAGAATGAATCGAAACTTTTGTTAGCCATAGGGGCTTGAAAAAAAAAAAAAAAAAAAAAAAAAAAAAAAAAAACATTATTTTATAACTTTTAAGTAATGTTTTATTGTAATTACCGATTTCTTAGATTAGCGAATTTTCTGAAATTGTTTTTTCAAAGTATGTCTTTGTTTGATCGTAGACGTGAAGCATTGTTGATATTTTTTTATACCGAGGGTAATAATGGATTATCCTCATACACAAGTTTTGTATCCTTTCGAGTTTGCGGCAGTTGGTTGTACAAGCTGGGGGTGAGACATATGTAATCTGGGATCGAATAACTGTTTTATACAATATAAGTTTATTTTCAGGACTTAATTTAAATTGTTTGCGTAAGCAAGGAGACATCTTGTGTATGATTTTTTTTTTTTTACTTTGTCCACTTTATCGTTTGTGTGGTCTGTGTATGTCAGAGACCTGTATAGAGTCAAACCAAGGTATTTTACTGATTTGGACCAGGGAATGACTTCTCTGTCAGCCGAACGTCTGGTCCGGGGCGCGTGGAGGGGGGGCAGTTCTCCACTAGTTTTCTACAAGTCGCCTGCGCAAAGTGTGCAGCAACAAATATTCCACTTTTAGTTGTCAACTTTCTTTGATATTTACCGACACTGCGCGGGAAACCAGAATTTATAGGAAAACTTGTCTCTCCACAAGTGGAAGACAGAAAAAGTTGCTGTATTTAGTAGAAAAAGCAACAAATTGCCGCAACTTGTGGAAAACATAGTTGTCAACTTTTGTTGTAAACGCGGCTTTAAGACATACTTCGTCCGATAATAGTCGTTAGATCCTTGCAGACATAAAATCGGATATCCTTTAGTAACAAAAGTCTAATAAAAAAAATCGATTTTTTTTAATGTGAACACGTAAAGGAAAGTGGTATAAAATTAAATAAAAAAAAATACGAATAAATAATCGATGTTGATGACCGAAGCGATTCAACCACAAAAAAGGAACCTCTCAAAAAATAAAACAATACTGGTGGATTGGAGTGGATATTTCCACAATTCTAGTTGGAAGGGCATGTGTTCCCCAACCCGGGTCAACATAGTGAGTGTTATTCCTATCTAACCAAGGTGAACTATCGCTGACGGAAATCCGCTTCAATACGCCAGTAGAGGGCGTTGATTGGCATTCTAACTCAGATTAGGACTGGACAACTGTCTCTCAATAGCCGTCAGGGGTTGATAGAACAGTCCATTAAACCCAATTGGCGGAATAGATCTCTCAACAAAGATTGTCAACTGTACATTTATATAAACTAAAAAAAAAGGAAATAAAAAAAACAAAAAAAAACTTAAAGGCCCTCTTGAGCCTGTCAGCTGAAGAAATAATAACGAGGAACATGTTTTGGGGTTGCCTCCTTGACCTTTGATTCTCATATGTTTCATATTTCTTTTTTTTTTCAAACCAATATGAATTCTATATGGTAACTCCTAGCGACAAATATTATCTGACCAAAAACATTCACCATTAAATTTCTGATAGAGAAACTATCATCAAATTTTCGATCCGGATAACACCAACAGAGCTAGAGAGTGTCAAAAACGTTCCTATACTTATATAGCTAAAATAAATAAAATATAGCTAAAAAAAATATAAAACAAAAAATATTCTCCATTTAATTTCTGACAAGGACACTGTCGTCAAATTTTCAATCCAAGCAGCACCTACAAAGCGTGAGCGTGGCAAAAAAACAGAAACCTACACTTACAAATAAGGGTTTTAAACATAACATTTTTCATTTAAATCAATATAGCTCCTAATCGGTAGTTCCTAGCGACAAATGTTATACAGTGGACGCTGCTTATAAGACTCACGTTGGGATCAACAAAAAGTGAGTCTAATAGGCGAAAAAAGTCTAATAGGAAAAAATAATACTAAAAATATCTTTAATTTACGAAAAAACTTTATTTTATCAGTTAATATAATATAGCGTGTATGAGTTGAAGATAATGCTCAAACATAATTTACGTTGGTTTTAAAAATTACGTTTGTTTTTTATTATTTTCTAGTATTTCAAGAATGTATCGCTCGTAATCATAATGCTTTTAAAAACTGGTCCCTTGGTGCTGGACAGCTCTCCTCAACACCCCTAGAGCCCGTAGAACCTCAGAGTGTGAAGGTGGAAGCGTCACTTCATCAGTTTCTTAATTGTCAACTTTGTCATCGTTCGTGATATTCGACGAACTGCTGCTCCCGGCTTATCTCATGACAGACTCACAGATCAGGTCCTGAGAATACGCCTCATTGTCATAAATTCGGACTAAATATTTTTGATAGTTTTGAAATAAATTTTTTAAATTTTTTTTTATTTTATTACATTCCGCATCTACTCACATGAGTCATTAGCGGCTCAATATACATATTAGATTTTGTCGAACAATTTACAATCTTCAATAAAACCATAAAGGCAGCTGCTGACATAGCGATTCCTAAGTTTACTCCAGTACCATCTTGCTTACGGTCCCCTCCAGAGCATATTTTACAGCTTATAAAACGGCTACTGGAACTACTGGAAAAATAAATGGTACCGAAAACAAGACAATTGCGTAAAGAAAATCCTGAACTCCCTAACAACACAGATCTGAAATCTTTTGAAAATATGGAAAACGGATATATGGGAAGAAAAACTTAGAGCTACTCACGGTGACTATCAAAAATTTTGGAAAATTCTGAAAAATAAAACAAAGACTAGTAAGTTGGTAAGATTACACGAAGGAGACATCCTACTAACAGGCCGAAAAGTTAGCAAAATATTTCGATGAAGATATCACTAGGCGAACTGGAGATTTGAATTCATTGCCAACAGCAGATACAGAGGATAATTACATGTACATTTCACCTAAAAAGCTAAAAGCGATAATTCGTCGAACAAATGGAAACCGAGCACCTGGATGCGATGGCATACAAACAGTACTACTGAAAAAACTTCCCAGAAGGGGAATAGCCCGTTTAGTAAACCTTTTTAATACCTGCATCAGACTGAGATGTTTCCCTAAAGCATGGAAATGTGCCACGTTATTCCCATTACTTAAACCGGGAAAAAATGGAAACGAACCTGCTCACTACCGACCAATAAGTTTGCTTCCCCATATAGCAAAAATATTCGAGAAAATTATCCTAGAATATTTGAAGAAATTCTGCAGGGATAAAGAAATAATACCACCAGAACAAGCAGGATTTCAGACACACCTATCCACTGAACACCCTTTGGTGAAACTGCAAAATGAAGTAACTCAAAATTTCAATAGAAACACGGCCACTGCATTAATATCAATAGATTGTTCAAAGGCATTCGATGCTGTCTCGCACGGCATAGTATGTCAACAGTTAATAGACAATGAATGCCCAGGGCAACTATTTTCACTTATTAAATCGTTTCTTAGCCAACGATATATAATGGTAAAAGTTGGAAAAGCCTCTTCAAAAGAAGTACCTCTTACTTCTGGCGTCCTACAAGGAGCGTTTTAGTCCCCGATCCTTTTTTCTATATATACAGCAAACATTGTTGGAGCTAAATACCACAAATCCAGTGTAACCGCTTTTGCTGATGACCTAGCTATCACAAGCAGTAGCCTCAATGCCACAAGGGCCCTCAGTCAAGCCGAAGTAGCATGTCAAAAGATTGTTGACGGCTTAAGAAAACTTCATATTGACGTGAATGTTAATAAAATTAAATGTACAATATTTTTATTTCAAAAAGGAAAGAAAAAACTCCCAGTTAATTTTAAATTAAACGGACATACAAACAAAATTTCTAATAAATTATTATATTTCGGCATTTACTTTGACAGACATATGACATTTTCTGCCCATTTTGAAAAGAAATTTAAAACTGTACGGACAAAATCATACAAACTTTATCACCTATTGCTATCAAGGAGTCTTTCACTACGGCTCAAGCTAATAATTTATAAATGCGTTTTGAGGCCGGCATTACTCTATGGAGCACCGATGTTCCTACATCTGTCAAAGACAATGACAAAACGGTTAGAATCATTTCAAAATGGAATTATTAGAAAAATAGTAAAGGGAACGGCATTCGAAAAGAAAAAGTCAAAATTAATAACTAAAGAGCTTCAATTACTGACAATAAAAGAAATTATAAATCTGAATATTTAAATTTTTAATCAAAATTACCACTGTCTGGGAATAACTTGTTCAATAAACTTATAGAAAGTCCAGCTCCCCAACGTTGGCAGAAATATATTACCATGCGTGAATAAATTTAAGTTTTAATTTTAGTTTAAGTTGTTAGGTTAGGCCGGCTCAAATAAAAGATGAACCCCCATCATCTAATAATAAATAAATTAAATCAAAAATTTTCAAACCTATATATATCACTTATAAATTCCTTAAAATGTAATCTAGTTACAGTACAAGGACAAAAATAAATAAATAAAATATTAAGCATAACAAAACTAATAAAAATAAGGGGCTTTAAAAAAAAAAAAAAAAAAAAAAAAAAAATTAACAAAATTTTAGAAATTCAAAAATGTTTTTGATTTTGTCCTCTGTGTCTTCCAGTGCTTTATCTATACCTGAGGGTATATTGTACTGTTGTACTGTTGTACTGTTGTACTATTGTACTATACTCTGGCGTCAGAGTATAGTGTACATGTTGTTACAACGTGTTTCAATGTCAGTGTTGTCATGCATGTTGTACAAATCGGTGGTTCTAGGCTTCTCATCAGGTAACCGTGGGTCAAAGCTGAATGTCCTATTCTCAGTCCCGTAAAGATTATTTCCTCTATTCTTGATTTTCTACAAGATGTTGCGTATTTGGTTCCATTTTGTTTTCCAGTGATGAAGCAATTTTTTTCTACAGGATGTTTTTTAAGCCAGAAGTTGTTGTAATGTCTGTAATAATGGTTCCTGTATTGTTCAGTCTCGCGAGATTTGCTGCACTGTCTGCAGTTTCATTTCCGGAGATGCCACAATGTGAGGGTACCCACATTAGCACAGTCCCTCCACCCATCGACTCGTGCATCTCCCACAAGCAGTTATTAATCTTCCGTACTTGGGCATTTTCAGAGTCAATATCGTACTTAGAGAGTCTGTTACCAAATGAGCATGTTTTGTATTTGTAGATTGTATTAATAGAAGACCTTGGTAGATCGCAAATAGTTCTCCTGTAAAAACACTATTTAGTGACGGTAGGTTAAATTTTAGTAAGCTATTGTTAAAAACCACTGCACAACCGACTTCTCCATCAGTTTTCGATGCATCAGTAAAAATTGATAATGGCTTAACATCAAGTCTTAATTGTAAACATATTTAAGTATAAGCAAAGGAATGGTTCACGTAAGCATTCATATGAATCCATAGTTCTGATAATAATACTTTTTAGTGAAATGTCAACTGCCTAAAATACGAGAGTTTCTCCGTAAATGAAGGAGAATAACCTTTTCCCACGAATAGTAGTGACTAAAACAGGTATTCTGGGCGCGCGTAGGGGTTGGTGGCTGTCTTCTCCACCGGTACCCCCATTTATTCAGCTAACTCTTCAGCTTTTTGGCGAAGTAATCTTCCTGAAACGCGAGCATCCTTATCCCTTACTTTTAGAAGCCATTCTTTTAACGAGCATTCAACATTAGAGTTCTTTCCATCCCTTTTCCTTTTCCGATTTATTTTGTAATGCTTCACTTTCGATTTCTGGTCTATTTTTCAAAATCCTGACCAATACAGTTTGTAAAACGTTACTTTTTTTTTTTTTATATCGGAGAAACTGAGTCATATATCCGGAGTGGCGAGTCTTATAACCGACTTTTTTTGTGTGTATTTGGATACGTCCGGAACGCTCAAGTCGATTCTGAGTCTTATAGGCGGCTGAACCTTATAACCTATGAGTCTTGAAAGCGGCGTCCACTGTATAACAAACAATTATTTAAACTATTATTGACTAAGAAACTGTCGATAAATTTTCGATTCTGGCAACACCAACAGAGTTAGAGCGGGTCAAATACGCATAACGCCCTCGCGTTTATTAAAAACGTATCACTTTTGACCAACTAAGTCACCGGTAAAACATGTCACAGAAAAGAAAAAAAAAGGAGACAAAAATACTCTATATACATACTATATACATTTATTGAAATTTAAAACTGTACTAAATATATACATCGAGTAAATGTATTGACAACGATAATAATAACATGTTAAAACTTGAAAAGAACTACTCATCAGTAGCAGTTTATTAAAACTTCTACGCTAGAAGGTCTCTAGGCCATCTTCGTTTCAGACGCCTCGTAGGATTATCAGGAATGGAGTGGGAAGCAAGTTGAGAAACTAACGGATTTGAGTGATTATGGAGCGTACTATGAAAGGATAGGTATCTGGTTTGGGCTAAATCAGCAACATATGGAACATTAAGATCTTTATGGATGTTTATTGGTGACAAAGTAAGGTGCATTGAGGATTTTTTGAAGGATTTCGGATTGTAAGAATTTCGGATTTATTATTATATATTATCATTATTATGATTTAATATCATAGCCAGACGATTGTCCTATGTATTGTACTCATCTGTTATTCTTATAATAGCACAAATTTAAAAGTATGATGGTAAGAGACAGAAACGAGTTTTTTTTTTATACTGTCATATACTTTTATGATTTGAAATTAAAATCCAAGCATATGATATGTATAAAATTATTTCGCTTAGTAAAAACTACTTTTTTTCCAAATAAAAATATCGATCCTTTTGCTTTTTGATATTGTGTGTAAAATCATGATTCATAGGCCTTCAGTTGTAAGCACTGATAATGCGGTCCATTATCCGCAAGAGTTTCTTAATAGTCTTTGTCCATCTAGATTACCAACTTATACATTAATTTTTTTTCATTTTAATAAAAATTTTTTTTTAAATTTACAACTGTACAAAATTTATACATCAAGTAAATGTGCTGTTAATTATTACAATAACGTGACAAAACTTGAAAAGAACTACTCATCAGTAGTACTTTATAAAAATTCTACACTAGAAGGTCTCTGAGCCATCTTCGTTTCAGACGCCTCGGAGGATTATCAGGAATGGTGTGGGAAGCGAGTTGAGGAATTAGGGGATTTGAGTGGTTATGGAGCTTACTATGAAAAGATTGATATCTGGTTTGGGCTAAATCTGCGATATAAGGAACATTAAGAACTTTATGGATAAGTTTATTGGTGACAAAGTAAGGTGCATTGAGGATTTTTCGAAGGATTTCGGATTGTAAGGACTGGATACGAGATGAATTGGATGGTTTAGTGGAGTCCCAAAGCTCAACTCCGTACGTCCAGATCGGTCTAATCATATTCATGTATATTAGTATTATAATTGGTAGCTTTGAACGTTTGTCTAATAAATGTTAAAATAGTCTGTAACTACATTAAAATTAAAAATCGAATGTTTAGTTATGCTTTATCGCAATCTTCAGACACCTAATAAGTGAAATTATATCCAGGTTAAAAATAACTTCTATGCATGAAAAAATAAATGAAGTAAAAATGATTCATCGCATACTTTAATACAAAATTTTCATCGATAAACTTCAATTATTTGTTAATATTATGTAATTTGTTGTTGTTTATTTGGGCTTATGTAGACCAACTAAGGCAGGAATGATCGGAAATTATTAAGTTCTTTACTTTTGAGAGCGGGCAAATTAAAATATGTCTAACTTTTCTTTGAATCAATTTAAAAAAAAAAAAATTATAAATATATATTTTTATTATTGTAGTGTATATATTATTTCATTCAACCATTTATTCTTTACTTTTCAGAAACATTTTTGTAACGATTCTGTGCTATGTTATATTAGGTTTGCGTCAGAAATGTATCTGGACATATTTAAACCAATCTGCTGTATTATTTATTTATTTCAATTTATTTTATTTTCAAGACTAAAACGACAAGAAACTGCTCGTCGTTACAGACTACTTCAACATTTACAAATATATTCAAAATTTTTCAACAAAAAAAAATTAAAAAACCCTTTGTGAAAAATATGAACTAGAAAAATCTGTGCTGAATTATTAGAATTTAAGTTAGTTACTAAGAAAATAAATGTCTTTTGTATTAGAGTTCTCTAAAAATGATTTAATTAACATTCCATTCATTAATTCTTCTTACTTAGTTAAATGTAGAACTATGGTCATATTTTTAGAATAAAAAAAAAAAAGATTTCTCAATAATAGAAGTATTCGAAACTTTTACTATAGCTTTCCTCTTCCTGTTCTTTAATTAAGAATTGAAAACTTAACTCAAAGTTACTTATCGATAGAGCAGAAAGGAAAATGATCCTCAAAGGATTCTCATCCCTTTGTCTCCTTTATAACATCCTTCATCGGCTCAAATAATTAACGAGGGAGAAGAAAGTACTTTCTATAACAAAGAGGGACGGAACTACTGGAGTGAAGGGACCTGCAATGCATAATCTGGATGCCACCACGTCCCGCCGCAGAGGCATGCGGTAACAGGACAAGGCCTACTGGATATCACGTTATAAAATAAACATAAAATACAAACTCAAAGGAAATTAAGGCAAGCAAAATACCGGTGCGCACAACGAAACCAAAACAACTAAATCTACCAAAGGGATTAAAAGATAGAATAGACATTCATTATAAATATATTACCTTGTAAACTATTATTTACTATTAAAATATGCCATTATTACCTATTGAACTCATGCTAACTAAAAATCCATCAAGACAAACATCATAATCCACATTAACGACAAGAAAATGTTCGTCGAAAAAGCGTTAAAAGCTCTGAATTAACTATAAAAGACTTTTTAACATAATAGTAATAATTACTTTATAAAATATATACTACTAAAGGAGAGTTTAGTTATAAGGTGTTTTATAAAAGCAATCTAATCTCCCAACATTATTTATTTAAAAACTATATTATATTAACAATGATTATAATCTAAAATGGGCAACGTTTCATGGCTATTGCCACATTTTCAAGCCCTAAAACAAGCAAAAACATACATGTACCACAAATACGAATTAAGTATTGATAATGTGAAGTAATATTCATTTCAGTACACAACATATATAATTAATGAATTATCTTTCATGTCCATTAATATATGGATCCGTCTGATGAACAAATAAAATCATTTAATGACTAAAAAAGTCAAGTCCTGGTATAGCATCTTGTCTTATCTACATATATTAAAACTTAAATGAATAAACAAATAAAAACATTATAAATATATAAAAAATAAATTATGTAGCATGTGATCCATATTAAAGTTTAAAAGAGATTTGTCGTTATATAAGGTAATTATAATAGTTTAACAATAGCCATAACAAAATAATAAATTTTCCAAAAATCATAGCAATATGATAGAACATTGTACATTTTTCATATTTTTTTATATATTTATAATGTTTATGGCAATAGCCATGAAACGTTGCCCATTTTAGAAAATCATTGTTAATATAATATGGTTTCTAAATAAATAATGTTGGGAGATTAGATTGCTTTTATAAAACACCTTGTAATAAATACTATTATGTAAGTAAAAAAGTCTTTTATAATTAATTAAGATCTTTTAATATGCATAAAAATAACTGTTTTCTAGAAAGTATATTATAAATTTAATATCAAGAAACGTTATGATTAATTAATGTTAAGCAGATGACTACACATATTAACCGAGAGCTATACGATATTAATTTAAAATAATAATAAAATTCACATTTCTATACATAGAGTCAATAATCTAATATATAGTTATGACGTCATTTAACATTACCTCACAAAATTAGAAAAACATCCTGAGCGGAATAGTTCTTACCTGAAACAATGAGAACAAAATATTATTCAACATTTATATTATATAAAGAAATATTAATATCTTTAAATTTTAATTAATGCATGCTTTTATACTGAATGAAGGAAAAAAAACTTAAATTTCCGATTGAGAGCAGCGATGGAATCATCACAAACTAATATACCTTCATCTAACTCCTAATAATCCGGATCTTTTCTTCTAAACAGAATGTAACGTCACGGAACAATTTTAATTAATGAAACTCCACAATGATTATTACCCTAATTACTTTAATAGCTTTTCTCCACCATTTCAAGTAAGGGCCTTTCTAATTTCCCCAGGTTGCAATACTACCCGGACCTAAGCTAACTTTCTTACATATCTGCATTTCTTCATGTAGCTCCGGTGCAATAGCCGGGTTAGAGAGGAGATCCTTCCCCTCCCCCACCGGAGGACAAAAGTGAAAGTCCTGGCAGCCTGGCCTTCTCTTCGGGTCCTTCCTGCTCTGGTAAGAATCCTTGTTTGGGATCCTCATCCTGGATGTTCGAAATAATAACAATTTGAGTAATATTCTCTATAAAATTCCTAGAAAAGCTTCGTTTTATCCTTCAAGATTAATTCAACAAGCACCTCCCCTTAGATCGATCACAAGGGCAGGGCTCCAATATAATAAACAAATCCTTATTATACATATTGCTCGAAATGAATCCGAAAACTTGTACTAAGAACTCGGATAGTCAACCAACATGGAAAAACGAATATAAAAATTGAAAAAAAAAAAAAAATTATACATTGAATTATTTTTCATAAAATAGAGATTTCTTAACCTTCATTTTTATTTCATAAACATTTCATCCTCTGTGACCCTGAGTATAATATCTTCTGTGTGAAATGTAACGTAACATAAGTAGAAGGCTAATAAGATAAATAGGAAAAAGTAAAAATCTGTAGCCAATTGTGTAATATATTGCTATTATATTAAGATTAGGAGATTTGTTAGGATATGTTGAAAAATAAAATCAAAATAATACCGAAGAGGTATCGATTGACTGTGGCAATAATAAAAGGGTAGGTAGTTAGGGTGTGGAAAGGAAAAGAACTTTTCACTATGTCATGTACATTTATATTTATAATACTACTTATGCATTTATCTTAATCATTCATTAATTGCAATTTATTATTTAATTGTTATATTTTATATATTTATTCAACTATATAGGCAACTTTCGACTGTTATTCTGTATTTATGTATTTACTCATTAACTTATCAACTTATCTTTTATTGTAACATGTTTTATATTTTTATATGAACAACAATTTCAGTTGTTTTTTTTTCCTAATACTTACTGCCGTTTTTGCCATTTTTTTTTTTCTTCTAGCCTTGAAGTAGGCTTGCATTGTAAGCCGAAACGCCGGTACAATACCTTAAACTATATATTTAAACTGTGTTCAATTCTATGACTTGATATTGTGTTGCATACCCTAACTACCAACTTCTTCAGAAAATAAAACAGTGAAACTCCAAATATCCGAAATAATTAGGGCCAAAACTGATTTGGATACCCGAAAATCCGGATAATCAGATTCAATATTGAATTAGAGTGAAATAAAAAATACAGTCATCTGTAATGTTTTAACTATGTAATTTATCCAATAATTAAAAATGTTGCTGTTTATAAAATTATATGTTAACATGTCGGATTTCATAGATGTTACGACAGAGAACTTATGCGGCAATTTTTTCCCTGATTTGCCTTTCAGGGACGTTACACCATGGACAGTCTTTCGGACACAGTTAACCCTTTAACAGGCAATGTATCCTGGAGGATACACATATTTAATGCCTTTTGCTCAATAAATGACGTAATGTCCGACGCATTATCCTACTCATTCTCGTCTAATATCCTTTATTCCTTTCATGATAAATGCGTGGGGGTTAGCGTGGCTATAGCCATTCAAAGGCAAAAGAAAAAATGGATTCGAAAATTCCCGGCCTGCCCGTTAAAGGGTTAATACAACCCGTTTTCTCTTAGCTGCCATGCCTCTTTAAGTTTATAAAGAGACCACTCACGACGGCAATAAGGCCCCGATTCAAAAACGGGCAAAACCCGTATGGGTTGGATGAAGAATTCACAAAGTACGTTTGCACAGAACTTGATTGTCATGAAGTGAGTGGGCTTCGCCCCTAATTTTGAGACGCAGTTCCGGTAGCTGCTGCTGGTTCTATTTAGTCTGTAATTATATCACGAAAACTAATAAGACGGGACCTATCGTATTTTAATTAACTCTGAACCACGGCCTAAAATCTCTGTTAATAAACTATTAAAAAGAAAAATTGTCTGTAATAAAAAATACATACACACACACACATAATATATATATATATATATATATATATATATATATATATATATATATATATACTCTTCAAATGAATCCCGATAATGGGATATCCGAATAATTGGAGTCCGGGTAATTGGAGGTTCACTGAATCTTATCAAAGCTGTAATAGAAAAATTTCTATACTTTTTTTTTTTTTTCAGTTTCATGGATAAGCTATATTTTCAGGCTCAGGGATCAACGGTAATAATAATTTATAACAAAACTAGATATCATGATATTACCTCATATATTATATTATATATCATACAACGTTCTAAACGTGGGCAAATTTATACCTTTTTAATTTAAACAATACTTGTCCTACTCTAACCCCATAGACTGATCCCTCTCAATGACCTTTGTTATATATTCGACACACGTGTACACATGTGAAATGTAAGAAGTAAAACATATTGCTATGACAACCGGTAACCACAGAACTCTTACCAGGAGGATTTATAAGTTAATTTATAAGAGTTATCCTCCTCCTTGCCCCAGAGTTGCCAGGACATGTCACTCTTCCTCGCCTAGGATGGTGAGGAGGCTGGAAGTGACTGAACTATAGATTACTCAGAGAACGACTGGAAGTTTGCTGGAGAACCCCCATGAAGTTTCAGAACTCCTTGATCTCTACTCGAAGGTTTCTTTCACCAGACTCCAGGATGAGAATCTGGGAAAAAATTGCCGCATCAGTTCTCTATCGGAACATCCATGAAATCCGACATGTTAACATATAATTTTATAAACAGCCACATCTTTAATTATTGAATAAAATACATAGTTAAAACATGACATATGACTGTATTATTTATTTCACTCTAATTCAATATTGTATCTGATTATCCGGATTTTTGGGTATCCAGATCAGTTTTGGCCCTAATTATTTCCAAAAATCGGAGTTTCACTGTTTTATTTTCTGAAGAAGTTAGTAGTTAGGGTATGCGGTCATAGAATTGAACACAATTTAAATATACTGTTTAAGGTATTGTGCAGGCGTTTCGGCTTACAATGCAAGCCTACTTCAGGGCTAGAAGAGAAAACAAAAAAAAAAATATATGGCAAAAACGGCAGTAAGTATTAGAAAAAAAAAAACAAGAGAATAACAATGAAAATAAAATTGAAATTGCTGTTCATATAAAGCAAGAAAACATGTAACAATAACAGATCTCTTTTTTATCTTTTACTCTTTTATTAATTGAAAATTTACAAATTCAAAAGTAAATTTCTCCATGAAATTAAAACAAAATCATTTTTAATAAAAAACATTTAGTAAATATGCTGTATACAATAAAAATAATGGCGTGATTAGAACTTGCAGAAGAACTACCCATTGGTAGTACTCTAATGAAAAGAAGATCACGAGGCCATCTTTTTTTCAGGCGCCTCAGAGGATTACCAGGAATGGAATGTGAAGCAAGTTGTGGAACAAGTGGATTTGGATGAGGAGTGAGTTTATTATGAAAGGAGAGGTATCTGGTTCGTGCCAAGTTGGCGACATATGGGATATTAAAGTCATTATGGATTAATTCACAATAAAAGATAAGTTGATAAGTTAATGAGTAAATACAGAATAACAGTCGAAAGGTGCCAATATAGTTGAATAAATATATAAAGTATAACAATTAAATAGTAAATTGCAATTAATGAATGATTAAGATAAACGTATAAGTAGTATTATAAATATAAATGTACATGACACAGTTAGTGAAAAGTTCTTTTTCTTTCCACACCCTAACTACCTTTTACTATTGCCACAGTCAATCGATACCTCATCGATATTATTTTGATTTTATTGTCCCTTAATTTTAACTTAAATTGCCCCTTCGTCTTAAACCTACGACTTCCTGTCGTAAAGTATTCTTTAATGATATTCCACTAATCTTGAACAGATCCGCTACATATTTTGTACATCTTAATATCGTTTTTATTGTATTTTAAGAGTAAAAAATTCATTTTTAATTTTAATTTCAATTAGAATAAATAACTAAAAATAAATTAAAATAATACAAAATACAAAAAATGCTATATCAGAATACTTAAATCTAAACAAAACAATATATTATTTTAATATCCTTCAAGAAGGAAGTTTGTTTATACTACAATTACATTTATAACTACTTGTTTTTAAATATTGTTGTTATTCTGTGCTTTGTTATTAAAAAGTATACGATAAAATTTAAAGAAAGTTATGTTTAGTATTCTTGTTAATGATCATGTTTTAAGAATATAAGACACTCAGAAAGAGGTGTGGATTAAATATTCCCAAATGTGAGAATTTAGATCTTGCCGGGGCTGAAAGAGCTAGTTATAATTGTGATTTCCGTATATATATATATATATATATATATATATATATATATATATATATATATATATATATATATATTATTAATCTAATAAATAAACTCTCTACTGTTTCGAATTGTGTTATCCTGTTTTAAATTTTTTTTGGGCGACTGTTTCGAAGAGGGCCTATATTTACTCCCCAATTTTTCTGGTGCTATTTTGAAAGCTTTTTGTAAATCGTCATTTTTGAAATGAAATAATTGATGTTAATCATTTTTTTGCCTTCTCGCATTTAAGAAACTTGTTATAGTTGTTAATGAAAGACAAAAATCTAGAATTTTTTAAGTTAAAAGTAACTTCAAATCAAAAACATAAGAGGGTGTCCATATATACAGCTTTTCCTCTAAGGTATCGAATAAACCCCCAGGCTGTGTTAACATAGCTATTCGTATATTAAACATTTTTCAGAGTCTTATAGCTTCGCCATTATATCTATTGATTTGATAAATTATCGATGTCTTACCATTCAAATTAATGAGAATCGATGTATCAAAGTTATCATTACAATCGAATCGAGGTAGACACGTGCGGTTGGGAGAATTGACCACATGTAGAACTTGTCATCCTCACAATACTTCCTTACCCAACAATACCAATACTATTTAATTAAGATTGGCGTTATATCCATAGATTGCTTTCTTGTTTTATTAAAAAAACTACTAAAATCTAGATAAAGACAAACAAAAAAAATTAAAAACAGAACGCTGAAGTAAAATGGAGCAATTAGTACTTTATAAATTGCGACTGAAAGAAGGAAACGAAAGAGAAAAAAAAAAGAAAAGAAGAAAAATTTAATTACTATTTATTAAAATATTAATTTAAAGAAGGGCGCCCCGTTTATTAATGTTCTCCTTTAAAGAAGTTCATCATTTTCCAACTTCTGTCTTCTTTCTTTCTTTCTTTTTTAACTGCAGCTTACTTTTCAAGTTGTTTTATAAGAATAATAAGCCTGAAAAGAATGTTCAATCTAGAGTTAAATTAAAATGCTATAAGAAATGGTAATATGGGCTTCCAAGTAACAAGAAAGCTTTTTATTATTTTTTATATTGTTATATTTTTTTTTCACTGTTTTATTGAAATAAATATTGCAAACTGTCTCATTCAAGAAATGTGTAACGGCAATAGATTGAAAAAAAAAATCGAACCAAATAAAAAATAATACATAGGTAATTAATAATAGTATAAAAGTAAATCACAATAATTATGGTCTACAGAAATTAAAATAGATAAAGAAAAAAACTAAATCGCACTATAAATACAATAAATACAATAGGGCAAAACGGCTTTAAAAAAAAAAATGTATATAACGCTGACCCAAATTAATGCATACATTTTTTGCTCATCAGGATCATTGTACTGAAGCCGTGTGTCATCGGTATTGAAAAATTCCTGACTCGTGTCATATCGTGGAAGTTTTTTCCTGGAATTCATTCGAATTCTTCTGAACCTATCTCAATAATACATCCTTCTGCCAGGCTTATTTGATTTACAGACATTGGGGTCTTACAACGTTTATTTATAACAATCAGGGAGAAAGATTGCTAACAGTAAAAATATAATTGTTTTTTGAAAAATTTCTGCAATAGAAAACTTAAAACGATTAGTGCGATCTCAAGCTGACATAATAAAAGAATAAAATTTTTACACTTTTTTTTTTCAGATCTCTAATTTTTTTTTTTTTTTTTTTTTTTTTTTGTTTTGCTATACCCTTATAGATAAGCATCTTAGGAAACACGAACGAAGCTAGTTTCTCACTTATAAGAGAGCAAGCAAGCCTCAAATGGATCCCAGAGGTGTTCTCTAAATTGGGACACTAGTGCCAAGTCCCAGTCCAAATTTATATTAACTTACACACAGATCAGGAGACAAAATACTCTTTATAATCAAACATTATCTTGCGTTTTTCATTTCAAAGAAATTCTAAAATGAAACTCGGAAGTTTTTTCAAAGAAGATATTTCAGTAAGACGTTTTGAGTAGGCTTTAAAGATTTCTATGTAGTATAAAGCATGTAAGGAATATTAGCTTCAAATACTTTTAAAAACGAAAAATATTTCTGTGATTGCAAGAGATTGGCAGCTTTTTGTTAGCTATTATTTTCAGCAATGTAAAGCTCCTAAGATGCTTTAATTTATTAGTGTAATCGTCTAAAGAAAAACTGAAACTAAAGAAGAACCTCAAATATAACTCATTTTACTAGTTACATAGTAATTAGATTAGAACTATTTAACAATTTTATGTTCTCTTAAGTTTTCATAACAAACTTGAATCAAATGATAAGATATAATAATAGGTAGGGCATATCATGGGCAGTATAGGACCTAGATGTGGGTCGACAAAATTGAAATGCACATCATTTCACAGAAACATGGATGATCTATAATTATATAACTAGATATAAAGGGGAAAAATAAGATTTTAGAAAACGTAAATGGCAGGTAAAAACCTTGTGCATACTTTGTTGGATAAGTGATCGTATATACAGTTCAGATCTGCAGTAAATTCAATGCACACAAGATCCCGTATTACTGTCCTGCATATCCCCATCTCACAGAACTACGGCATTCCAACGCTCCTTCTTCTTCCGCTTAACCATCCCCTGGAATTCCATTCCTCCTGATATCAAACAAGCGAAATTCCTGAAAACATTTAAATTCCTCCATTTTCCGTACCTCATGCTTATCCAAGGTGACGTTAGCTAACAATCTTCCTTCTCAATTAAATTGAAAAAAAAAAAATCAGTTAAGCTTGATATCAATCAAACCCTTTTCAGAACACTTTCGATAACTATTTGCACACTTTAGATACCACTCAATATAATATTTCCTCACCCTAAGCATTATACCAAAAGAATTTATTTTTCAAGTCACTTGTAGAATGTTCACTTATTTTCCTCTCTATACAGGGTGATTACCTCTTTGTGTAAAAAAAAAAAAAAAAATTGTGAAACTAGATCAAAAACGTAGAAAAATGCCGCAGATCTCACTTTTTTATTCTAATCCGTTGCAGATATACGATAAATCAAAGACTTTTTTGAGGAAATCACGTTTTTTGTCATAACAGCTGTAATATCTCCACTTTGTTAAAATATTTTTCAAACATTTACCCCATTTTCGAATTTAACATAAAATTTCCTATAAAAGTAAAGTACAAGTAACCTTGAATTTTACTAACTTGTGACCTAAAGAACAGCTTGATCTTCACCTTATTTAGGGAAGGTACAATGATTTATATTACCTCAAATTTCGATTTCATGGAGCAATTCACCTTTAAATCCGAAAATATACGATGTTCACATTTGGAATACAAATCAGTTACTTGCGTAAATAAACCATTATGATAATCTCTTAATGGAAATGTGCATGCTAATGGTAGGACATGCAAGTCAATCTTTTTTTTTTTTTTTTTTTTTTTTATTGATTGCTTTAAAGTATAAACTTTTTTTTTGGGGGGGGGGCTACTAAGGACCACGGTCTCGTAGCTACTTTTCGGTGAGGATCTTCTTCTTTCTCTTCCAGAATTCTTTCAAATTCTGACTATGATCCAGCTTTCTCTCCTCTGTCCATTTGGTCCCTGTGGTCTTCTTACTGGTAAGGGACACTGGGAAAACTATCGGATAGCTTGTCGGAACTGCAGTCGGTCTTGTGTTTTATCCTGTGGGATCCCTAATTGTTCCAGATCTGACTTCACCGATGTCATCCACTTGTTCTTAGAAGCCTTGCCTCTACCTGCCACAGTATCTCTTTGGGTATGCTTGTTAATCTTTTGGGATTCATGCGGGTCCTAGTATCCTCCTCAGGATTTTCCTCTCCTTGATCTCCAGCTTCCTGAGCTTCCCTTCCTGGCCATTACAAGGCACTCGGAGGCATACAGAACTGCTGGTTTTACTACAGTGTTGCAATGTCTTGTTTTGAGATTTTTGGAGTGGCATTTAGATGATTAAATATCTCGGCAGGAGTGATACGCCCTTTCAAACTTGGTGCATCTGATGTCTATGGCTAGGTTTTCGTTCTCGGTCGCAGACGTCCATTCTCCTAGGTACATTTCACTGCAGGTACTTTCCGTATCTTAGTGTTTGTATTTCCGTATTTATTAATTTATTATTATTATTCAGGATTTATTTTATTAAATTTTCATTGTAAGGTTTAAAACCAAATGATAATGAATCTGGACCTTGTGGTTAGTTTCTCAATAAAGATGATGTTGAAGAATACAACTTTTGAGGTGCATATTATAGACGGATGAGTCTGTTTTTACAGGGGAAGGCATTTCTACCTGTCCATGGGGTATCATTGGTTTATTTTTATATCATAGGTTTGTTCCTAGATATATATAAAGTATATATACAATACAAGAAGCAACATTTATCGGAAATATTTCTAGCGGAGATTGGAAAGTATACCAACTTTCTAGGACAGCTTGTGCTTCCGATCTGACCAGTTTTCTAGGTCAGGGGGGCGGCAGGTGTTCCCTTACTGCAGGGTCCTAGCCTCCGGTACTGTCTTCAAGTACTAAGAGCAACTGAGAGTAACTTGATGAACAAAAAGTCAATAGAAAAGAAGATTTTAAATTTTACGAAAGAGCCACGGGAAAAATGAGAAGATTGATTTTTAATTTTTTTCTTTTTTTTTTTTTAAACTATTTTACAAATATTTACGACTGTATACGTTAAATACAAGAAGTACATTTGAAAAAAAAAAATACAATTATCTGTTAATAACATGCAAAGGACTCCTCACTAGTGCCACTTTAATAAAAGTTTTACATTAAAATGTTTCATGGCCATGTCCTTTTCAGACGCCTTGGAGGATTATCGAAAATTGAGTGTGAGACAAATTAGGAGACTATTGAATTCAAGTGGGTATGAAGTTAACTATGAAAGGGTAGGTATCTAATTTCGGGTGAGCCCCAAAATTTAACTTCGTATGTCCAAATAGGTCTAATTACTGACATGTAAAAAAGTCTTTAGTAGTTTAATGTTTTTAGTGATTTAGTTGGGGTATTTAGAAAAATTAATCCTTTTTCTTCATTTTCCAATAGCGAATATCTTCAACAATTTGTAGTTCGGTTTAGCAATGCTCGATGTTTCAAAATAACGATATTATTCTGTACCTAGCAGTATTCATCAAGTGTATGAAAAATTGCTCTGCTACTATAAGACGTAAACTATATTTTAAAATTAATTATTTCACATTTATTTTATCGCTAGAGAGAAGACGTAATATATGTATAATAATAAAATTATGAATGATCTTAGGTCATCAATTCTCCATACCTATTCTTTTCTCAACAATCGACTTCTAGAATCGACACATCCCTAGTTATTTCATTTAAATTTACTGCGTAATTTGAATTATATTTCTTACGATTGTATGTCCTTATATGCTTTTATATACCTTTATATTCGAAACTAGTCTTCGAATAAAATATACCAATAACTACTGCGAATAAGCCATCATTCCTATCTTAAAAATAAATGAATTATTTTAAATAGGCATCCTTTATCACATTTCTTTTTTCAGTTTTATAATTTTTTTTTTTAATTTATCAATAAATCGCTTGATAAAAGGTAGCTATGATTTGAAGTAGTGATATTTAAAATATTTTCTTTCATTTTATGGTCAATGGTTTAAAATCCAATTCCTTTCCTAAACCTTTGAACGTTCACTGTCTTTGACCTAAAATCATTGCCGTTTGGCTGAGGCGAAATAGAACGAATCAGCCTGCTTTTAGACCAGAAATCCTGCATTCCTCATTCCCACCGCGGTAATTTTCTATGTTACTATATATTTTATAATGTTTCCCGGATCGAAAGGGCCTTCAAAAGCTACATGAAGTATGCAAAGCAATTAGACGCTTCTCTATTACATCATGATTGACATTGAAACCAGTATTGGTTTCTGCTGTCATATTTGATCAGTTGGTCTCTTCTGAGTTTGATTTCATAATGCAGGTAGCATCAAAGGCCTCATAGATCAAATTGACCGATCGAATTAATGGAACACGCCATTTCTACACACTGTCATTTTCCCTTCAACCTACTTGACTTCGTGACTTGATGAACAGCGCACAGTGGTACAGAATAATGGAAATGCGAGAAAAAAAAAATGATTTTATTAAAACCCCTCTGACGCTAATAAGTTTTTTTTTTCTAGTTTTTCCACTCTTAAAAATCTATATTCTATCAATAGGTAAAGTAGTTAATAAAATAAAAATGCCGAAAAATTGAGTTGAACAAAAAAGTATTAGTTACGTTTAATTGTAGTTATTTTTCCTTTTTTTATTTATTTTTTTTAAAACGATTGTTTGGAAATGTATGCTCTAAACACAAATTACGTGAGGGTCATTACAAGAATTCCAACAGAAGTGGCAACAATTTATTTAATTATCATTGCTTTGGTCCTTCTGAACTATCATGCGTACCTCAATTGACAAAAAAAAGTTTTACTGAAAAAAGAAAAAAAATTTTGATTATGAAGAAAACTTAGCAACTGAAAGTTATTGGCACCTCGGATAGTTTTATAAACCTTTTGTTTTTAAATTTAAAAAAAAAATGTACGAAACAAGAATAGAGTTATATTGCTTTAAACTATAGTAATAGGCTGTGTAAAAACACTTTTAATTGTACTGTTTTATTAAAATATATTCCTTAAGTGTCAATTCTAGCATTATTTATTCTCAATGCTTTGTAAAATAATTTCCAGTGATATTTTTATTTAGCTTAAAGCTGAAATTTTTATCCAGAAAAAGTAACTGTTAATTTTGAATGGTCTGAACTTTTTTTTAATTATATATCTTTAACATATCCTAAGAATATTTATAAGTAGTATTTAAATGTGCGCAATAACTATCTGGTCACATATTAATATTTTTTAAATGAAATGAATAATTTATAAGTAAAATAATATAAGAATACATACTTATCCTTTTGCAAATAAAATGATTCTTTTCTCTCTAATTGCTGCAATTTTATAAATATTTTTTATCACCCCCTTGAAATTAGTTCATGTATATTTTAATTATTTACGACAATTTTGTATTGACTCTTTTTTACATAGTTATGCTTTTCGGCTGGAGGTCTAAACGTTCCAGGTGCAACATTTTTTCAGATTCATTATTATAGACTGTAGCTCTGTTAGTTTTCCTCAGATCGATAATTTTATGACAGTTCCATTATCAGAACTTTAATGTATAATATTTTTGTTATATAACATTTGTTGCTAGGACCACTGCTTACAAGCTATATTGGTTAGAATGTAAAAAAGTCACGTTTTTCGTATAATTATAATAATAATAATAGCTCTGTTACTCAAAACGAAAATTTGAAGACAGTTTACTGATCAAAAATGTAATGAAGAATATTTTTTGTTACAATATATTTGTAATATTTTTTGTTACTAGGACCTTCCGTTTAGAAGGTATATAGGAATAAAAAAAACTCAAGTTTTAAATACCTATTTCCTCTAAAATTTGTTAATTTAAAATAATCATTGATTGCTAATTAAATTTAATTATAGAGAGTGTAAAGACATAAACGACAAAAAACTGCCCGTCGTTACAGACTACTTCAACGTTTACTAGACAAACGATCAAAGCTCCCAATTAAATTTAAATGATTCATACACATGACTGTGATTAGACCTATTTGGAAGATTGCGAAAAAGCATAACTAAACATTCAATTTTAAATTTTAATGTAGTTACAGACTACTTCAACATTTACTAGACTAACGTTCAAAGCTCCCAATTATATTACTAATATACATGAATGTGATTAGACCTATCTGGACGTACGGAGTTGAGCTTTGGGGCTCCACGAAACCACCCAATTCATCTCAATCCTTACGATCCAAAATCCTTCGAAAAAGCCTCAATGCTCCTACAAACTTATCCACAAAGATCTTAATGTTCCATACGTTGATGATTTAGCCAAACCAGATACCTATATTTTTATAGTAAGCTCCATAGCCCAAATCCACTAGTTTCTCAACTTGCTTCCCACTTCGTTCCCGATAATCCTCAGAGGCGTCTGAAAATAAGATAGCCTAGAGGCTTTCTAGTGAAGAATTATTATTAATTTGTTACTAATGAGTAGTTCTTTTCAAGTTTTGACATATTATTGTAATCGTTGTCAACACTTTTAATTGATGTATATATTTTGCACAGTCGTAAGTTTCAATAAATTGATTTTTAAAAAAAAAATAATAACCTGATCGTTTCAGTTATAAAGTGTAAAGTAGGAAAAGCCACAGGTTATTGATAGACACGTCCATAATTTATTTTTTTTCTTAGTCAGAAAGAAATTTATTTCGTTTAAATATTTTTTTAACGGTGTTAACATTGAGGACATTATCCCGATATTCCTTCAAAAACCCACTGGATGTTTATATCCAAACCTGTCCATCATCCGCCGATGATTGCCGGCAACAAGAAGCGGATGACTCGGCCTGATTGTGTGCTTGGTCACGGTGCCCGGGCAACACGTAGTAACTACCGTTAGCATCCTCTCCTACAAGCCTCCAACGGTCCCACTACTCAAGATCCAATCCCATCTACCTTGATAATACTTTATAACCGTGTAAACATATTATTATTATTATTATTATTATATGTCATCACAACATATATTTTTATTATACATGATGAATTATTGGCCAGTTCTATCTGAATTTTGTGACGCGAAGACTACTTTCGACTGTAAAACATTCATTATCAGAGTACATACCAGGTATGCAAGTTTAAAATGTCGTTTTAATTCCAATAGAATGCGCTCTTAGCCTATTGAAGGATTTGCTTATCTCTAAACGCTATTTTGTTTGTTAGTCATTTGTTTACAAAAGTCAGTTGTTTTTAAGTCGTTTACGTGGACGTATCATACCTTTCTTTGGTGTTAAAAATGTCTAATTTTAAGCCAAATAAAGAGCATTTGCGGCATGTCATGATTTTCTTATTTAATCAAAAGAAAAAGGCATCTGAATGTCATCGAATTCTTGTTGAGACTTATGGCGATGTTGCTCCAACCGTCAGGACATGTGAACGTTGGTTTCAAAGTTTCAAACGTGGTGATTTTGATGTTACTGATCAAAAACGAGAAAATCGACCAAAAAAGTTTGAGGACTTCGAATTGCAATCTTTATTAGACGAAGACAATACCCAAACCCAACAAATGATGGCAGAACAGTTGAATGTCACTAGGCAATTTTTTTTTAAATTACTGTGTATATATTTTAAGAAATAAACGACATTTTAAACTTGCATACCTGGTACATTGGACATAAGAAAAATTCAAGATATATATATATATATATATATATATATATATATATATATATATATATATATATATATATATATATTTAAAGGATGAAGGCCTTGGTATCTAAAAGAACAAGTGTTGTTATTATTTAGTCTTTGTATGTTAATTTAAAAAGTTAGATTTTTGTGTATTTGTATATATCAGAAAAATACTTTAAATACCGATTTTTAAGTTGTTTTTTTAGGCTACAAGCAAAGCAGATTTACAGGAATTCGTGGAAAGTTTAAAATTGCAACTTTCAATGAGGAAAATGAATTTATCATTAATTTCAACTTGTCATTGATAAATTTCAGGGAAAGAATCAAAATGCAGCTGACTGGTTATGGAGGTACGAAAAAGAATGCGAGCGGCATAACATGAAAGATAGATGATAAAAAAATACAGCTTCTCCGCATATTTTTAGAGGAAAATGCTATTGAATGGTACAATACAGAGTGACTGTATAGATTGGCGTGGTTCATTTTTAACGACTTATTCCGATAAAAGTTGGCAGAACATTAAATATGCGTATAATTTTATGATCTTAAAAGGATACCTAATGGATTACGCATTGAAAAAAGAGAGGCTACTGTTAGAGGTAGAAGGCGATATGACTACTTGATCCAGAATCAATCATTTAACACAAAAGTTCATAAAATTCAAAATTTTTACGTGGCACATGTGGATATACACAAAGCCGAAATAAATTCAAAATTCATTACATTATTGTAACATCACGCAAATTGTATTGTCTGCAAAATATAACCATTCATATGCAAAATAATATAACACAACACATATCATACATGTAGTATGTCTGTAACGGCATAGAACATGTAGAGAACTTTAATAAACGGTCCGTTTATGGGGTTACCATAAAAGAAAAAAAAATATATATATAATATTTTAAACTGTATTTAAATAGTAATAAATATATTATTACAGGCCTCTAAAGAACTACAATTCTGTACAAAAAAAAAAACACGAATTATTTATAGTCAAAAGTCGTTTTACAATAGGTTGAACAAAAAATAATATGAAAATATTAGGTTTAAATAAACTAAAATTATACAGGACGTAAAACCATGGAGCAGTTCCTGCCGTACTAGGCGCAGAGAAGAAATAATCCTTACGCGATTAGGAATTGGCCATACAAAAACTACACACCTTCACCTTATTACCAGAGGGGCTCCTCCCAAATCTGAAATGTGTGGCAATGGTTTTTCAGTATCCGCAGGCTTAATGAGTGCCCATACAACACCAAAAGGTTCGCGACTTCTCAATGCACAGGGAAACGATGAAAAAATGATAGCCCTCCTTTATAATATAAAATATAGATTAATGAAATTAAATTTCTCTTAAGAACGAACGAGCGTTGATGACTCTATTAGATAGATATGTCTATCTATGATCTACTTTTTTTTTTTTCTTTAATATTTAATAACCTAGACTTTCCTTAAATAATGGTGTCATAACTGACTAACAAACAAAATAGCGTTTAGAGATAAGCAAATCCTTCAATAGGCTAAGAGCGCATTCTATTGGAATTAAAACGGGAGAGTTAAGATAAATCCTAGCAAATCCCAGCAAATAACCTTTACCCTCAGTCGAAAACCTACCTCATCCTGTCCTCCTGTATCCTTTAATAGTGTACCGCTAATTAATGTGGAACAAATACGATACCTTGGATTTTATCTGTTCAAGAGACTTACCTCGAACCCTCATACAAGATTGAAAATACAAGAAGCTGCACGTCGATTTCGACTGCTACTACACTTACTTGACAAACGTTCAAACCTCCCGATTCACTACAAAAAACTCATTTACAAGATGATTATCAGACCTGTTTGGACTAACGGTATTGATTTACGGGGATCCACCAAACCATCGAATTCTTCCCGCATCCAATCACTCCAATCTAAAATCCTTAATGCTCCTTACTTTGTCATAAGTGAACTGATCCACAATGACCTTAATATCCCATATGTCGCTGATTTGGCACGAACCAGATACCTCTCCTTTCATACCTCATCCAAATCCACTTATTGCACAACTTGCTTCCCATTCCATTCCTGGCAATTCTCCGAGAGGCCTCAAAAGACGATGGCTTCGGGATCTTCTTCTTTTGTTAATATTTTATTAGAGTGCTACTACCAATGGGTAGTTCCTCAACAAATTATTCTTGTCATTATATATCATGTACACCACATATTTACTAGATGTGTTTTCTAATACAGTTGTAAATTTCTACATAATAAAAGAAAAAAAAATTAATAATAACGAAACTGTCGGCAGATTTTCGATCCGAGCAACAACAAAGGTAGAGCGTATTAAAAATATAGACAAAACGGGACTTTTTTTATTCAAACTAATATAGCTCCTAAATGGTTGGTCCTACTATAACAATAAATGTTATAAAATATAACATATATTTATGTTATCGTCTGTTTGGAGGTAAAATTTACTAAGTGCAATTTTTTCCAAATTCGACAAAAAACCATTATGTGTTGATATGATCATTTCCACAAGTCACCAAGTGAATATAACTGCTATATATGCACAAAAGAGATATAACTATCTGAGAAATTTCTAATGAGCATCTTCCCCTTTGAATATTGTTACAAAAAAAAAAAAAAAAAAAAAAAAATTAAAAAGACATTCAAAATTAAAAAATTAATAATATATATTTTTTTGGGGAATTTTTTAATACTGATATATTTTTAATTTTTTTTTTCTGGTGAAATACGAAGTTAGATCCATATAACATTAACGTTAAATATAACAATAATATTCTTTGAAAACAAATATCCACCGGAGATGAAAGCCCAATTCTCTTAAGCGATCAAATTAGGCCCAAAAAAATATTAATTGATGAAGTTTGATGAAAGGAGGCGAACGCTGAAAGCTTTGAGAACCAACAACAGTAGGAACCAGTAAATTACAAAACTCAGGGTCAATAACCCTTTTTTAATGGCAAATATTAAGTTCAAAATCCCTTGTCAGACACTTAGGTTAGAGGAAGAACAACGCTTTAAAGACATAACAAATAAAGTAATGCATAGAATATCAGGATCTAAAAAGGCCCAGCTCATTGGTGAATTTAAAAGGCTACACAAAATTTCACTATAATTATCGGATTAGTATAATTCATATAAAAATTACTGAAAAGAATTTTAAGAAAACATCAGTAAACACCAAATAAGGAAAAATAAAAGCAATCGCGAAATTTATTTGGGGGGGGGGGGGGGTATTTGGGGGAAAATAATATGTTACAACGGTTCTGAGAAAATAACAAAATTAGAAAATTTAAGTTTCCAAACAGGCAAAATTTTCAATAAAAATAACCTCTCCTCCAATGCAAAATTAAGGCATTACACCGTTGTGATAAAGCCTGTGATTTAGTATAGGACGGAGACCACATGCCTACTCAACTTGGAAAAGCTACTAAGAATTGAGAGGAGGATCTTAAGGAAAATATATGGACCAAAGGGAACACAGGAAGGTTACAGGCGAAGATCTGACGAAGAGACCAAAGACCTCGAAACCGAGATAAGAATCAGAAGGATGATGTTCTATAGGCACATGAAAAGAATGAAGGAGGAAAGATTGGACAAAATATCTTTACAAAATGTTTAGTTACAAAAGCATGGGAGGATACACGAAGCAAACAAGAGAAGAATGAAAGAACCTTAAAATTTCAGATGTCGGCTGTCTGGATAGATTGTATATGCCATATATCTCTGTATTATTTTCTGCATGAAAAAAACAACCAAAAAAACGCATTATACCCCTGATTATGTTTAATCATTCTAAGAATTAGAACTTTCTTTCAAGTGGCTTCAGTTTTAAATTAACATCGACTTTAATACTGAAAATGAGACACGTGGTGGCTCAGTGATTGAGGTTGCGCGTCCGGTTAAAGGTGAAAAGTAATTACCTATTATTTCGGTCGTGGATTGACATCGAGGTAAGAGAAACCCTCTTGTGACAAACCCAGTGTTGATTAACCTGGGGTTGGGTAGCCTTAATCGCAAGGAAACGTAGCAGTTGAGCTCGATTTCGGCTAAATTTCATCCTTTCACAACCGTTGGCCTAGTATCAGCACATCCTAGCCAAAGTAATGATCTAGCCCTTGATGGATTGTATTAGTACAGGATTTTATTTATACAAGAACCGTTAAATAAGTTTGCATTGCTTAAAATATATGGTTAAGTTATCTTAATTATTTTATCTTTTCTTTTAATGTTTTAGTTTTAGATACCCTAATTACATGAAAATTCCTATTAAATCAAATTAATTACTACTTATTATCACAAGGTAATTTTTTTTTAATTTTAACTATTACAACGCAATGTCGAGGCTATGTAAAGAACTGCTCACTAATAAATTTCTACACTTTAATAAAAATTCTACATTAGAAGATCAATTGGCCATCTTCTTTTCAGACGCCACGAAGGATTAACGGGAATTGAGTTTGGGCAAGTTGGGGGACTAGTTGTTTCGAGAGGGTATGGAGTTAACTATTGAAGGATAGGTATCTGGTTTGGGGCAAAACAACAACATTAAGATCTTTATGAATAAGTTTGCAACATAATAAGGCGTATTAATGATTATAAGAATTATTTTGTATTGTTAGGATTGGATACGAGAAAAATTGGAAGGTTTAGTAGAGCCACAAAGTTCAAATCCGTATGTCTAAATGGGTACAAACATTGTAATTTAAATATCTTTTGTAATTTCTTCTGAGCTCGGAACGCTAGCCTGTAAATAATGGAGCGTTTTCTTGTGTTGTAAATCTGGTATAAAATCAATACTAATCTACAAATACCTTAAGGCTTTATAATTTTATCCACAAAAGATACCTATAATTTCATACTTATTAATATAATACGTATTATTAAAGTTTTAATGCCCCCCACTCAATTCCCGATAATTCCCTGAGGCACCTAAAAAGTAGAAGCCAAGGGACCTTGGGTTTCAAACTGTCTAAAGTCAGCCAATCAACACTAGCATATTAGAATTGTTATCATCAACTGCAAACTATGTATCTGATCTGAAACCATAACCTTGTTAATACAGTCGACTCTCGCTAAACCGAATTTCACGGGACTAGTTAGTTCACGGGAGTTCCGTGTAGTTCGACTTAGGCATAGTTCGTGTTATAGAGGTCATTGTTGATTAAATTCGACTTAGAGAGGTAACCAGATATAGAGGAAAACCAATTTAAAACCAATGATAATTCGAGTTACAGAGGTAAAGAACATAAAATAGAATACATTCGTTGCAAAACGGTGCAATAATATTAAAATTAACATTAAAACATTACTGATTAAAAAAGTTTCTAAACTTATTCTGCTCAAGACTGATGACAACATATTTGTTAATTACATTTTCGAATTCAAATCGAAGAAAACACACTGTTTGGTACTATACATTGTTCTCTATTTTGCGACATGTGCGCCGGGATTTCGGCTTTCCTACAAAACATCGATTTATTGCGGTAAGTTTTGTGCCTCTTCGACTTATAGAGATGAAATATTACCTTAAAATTATTTCGGGTTACATATGGTTATTTTTTCGACTTAAAAAGGGTTTTTTTTAGGAGATTGAAAACAATTCCAGATTTCGAGTTACAGAAACTGTAATACAGAACTTCGAGTTATAGAGGTAATTTTTGTGTCTCTCTGACTAATA
Source organism: Euschistus heros (assembly GCA_003667255.2). Lineage (NCBI taxonomy): Eukaryota > Metazoa > Arthropoda > Insecta > Hemiptera > Pentatomidae > Euschistus > Euschistus heros. The sequence continues at coordinate 513,221 of RCWM02000146.1, forward strand.
GAGATAAATTATTTCGAGTTACAAATGGTTATCTTATCAAATTAGAATACTTTTTTCCAAAGGGATTGAAAATGATTCGAGATATCGAAGATTTCGAGTTATTAGAGTTGGAGTTAAAGAGAATTTTCTACAGAACTTCGAGTTATAGAGGTAATTTTTGTGCCTCTCTGACTTATGCAGATAATCTATTTCGAGTTACAGATGGTTATTTTATCAGATTAGAATGGTTTTTCCAAGGGGATTGAAAATAATTCGAGATATCGAAGGTTTCGAGTTATCGAAGTTGGAGTTAAAGAAACCTTTCTACAGAACTTCGAGTTGTAGAGGTAATTTTTGTGCTTCATTGACTTATAGAAATAAATTATTTCGAGTTGCAGATGGTTATTTTTCAAATTAGAAAGGTTTTTTCCAAGGGAATTGAAAATAATTCGAGATATCGAAGATTTCAAGTTATCGAAGTTCGAGTTGACGAAAGTCGACTGCATTTCATTAATGGACATTTCGGTGAGGAAGACTAAGAAGATATCGGCGAAGGCCTTCTATGTAATAAATCCTGGTATTAATAAGGAAGACATTGCCAGCCATGATGGATCTCCTGTCACTCCCCGAAACTGGATCAAGGAGACGCTAACCCATTCAGTACTCTAGGATTTAAGTGAACATAGAAAGGAGTAACTTCTCAGTAAAAAACGAGTATCGTTCATCGAACTATGACTACCGTTACTCGAATGTAACATTGTAATATGCAAATTTGTCGTAAGAAGGAAGTTGTAGTGACCAGACACAAGACTGACATACTCTTACCTTTTTACAAAAGAAGATCCGCCCAAATGCCAATACTGTAATTGTGAACAAATATTGTTCTTACAATAGTCTCAGGAGATAACAATTTAAACATAGAATGAGTGTTTAAATATATACGTACATTATAAGTAGGTAGTGGAAGTAAAGTTTAAAAAAAAATAAAAATAAACAAAATACGTATAAGTACAAAAATAAAATAATAAATTTGTGTTAATAACCAGAGTTCGGCATAATGAACTTCTTCCCTCCCAACTTGGGAACAGAATGATTTCATCAAATGATAGCTCAAATAAGAAAAAGGCAAATGGTAAATGCAATCATGCTTGTCAACTATAGTTGTGCATTACAAAGGGAGAAACGTTATACTGGGTACAAAAGGAAAATATATACACATTGATTATATTCAGTATTAAATATTATTATTTCATATACTACTGTTTCTCACCAAAAAAAAGTGTTGTAAAAATAAATTTAAAGAAATGCTATTTCAGTTTAGTTTTTTTTTTTTTTTTAACTACCTCTAATCTCTAAAAATGTTACTTGGTAGAACTGTTCTTACTATTGATTCCAGCACACTTGTAAATATAAAAGTCACAAAAAATGTTCATGAAAGTGAAAAAAAAATTAAAAAATACGCTATTTCAGGTTTTTCAAAAATAACGAATAATTTCTCAAAAATGATGCTAGATGGATTTTATTTACCTTCGGATTCGAATTTAGCAAACATAAAAATCAGGAACAATTTCTCACAAGAGCGAAGTTTTTTTTTTTGTTCTTTTTGCAGAACTGTGTTATTTGCCACTGCTAGAGGTATTTATATTCGAATTTTAAATATTATTTATAAGAACTGATGATGAATTTTTAATGATGAGCTTTTAGAAGCCTTCTCATTTTGCCTTCTTCGAATTGATGATGAATTCTTTATTTCTTATACAATCAAACCTTACAAAAAAAAAATTAAATTAAATTAAATGTAATGTAAAACATGGGAGAGAGCAGTACCGATCGATTACAACTAGGATCGATGAATTATTATTTCTATTATTTCTATTGGCATTTTTTTTTCCGATAGAAGTTTCCAATGTTAATTTATATAGACTATTATAGGTTACTCTAAACAATAGTAAATAAGACATTTGAAATAAACATGAGGGATACAAGTACACGTCGTTACCTCCTTATGCTATTATTTTAGATTATTACTAAAATAAATCCCTCATCCAGTTCTTTTTCGGAATGTATTCTCGGAAATATTAATTTTAGCCATATTTTTAATGAATCTGATGATGATGATGAATAATATGGTCATTTTTATTTAGTTTTGGTGCAGTCTATTACATTTGGTGTATTTACGTCTGTATGCCGTGTTCTATTACTTACTTACATACCAAGGAAAGCAAGTAAACTGTCGCAATGTTTGTGATTGAAATGTTTTTAGTATATGTGGGTTATTTTGGCTGAACCATAAATCTGTGATGCGTAAGTCTAAATGGGTTCAGTAAGTATATGTATTCAGGCGCTGTCCCAGTTCCATGGAGTAGAAAGGAAAACAAGAGCTGTGGACGCTTATTCAAAGTAAGACGCGTCTGTTTAACATAAAGGCCCAATTCTTCAATCGAATGTAAGTCGCGAGTATTATACTGTGTTAGTCTGAGGAGTTAGTTTCTTGTTTAAGGATAATTATAGACAAGTGCCGTGTTGTAGTGTTAATGTAATGTGTGATCATGAATGTTTAATATTGAAAACTAATCTCAGAATAAAACATATCTATAAATGCGAAAAATAATTCACCAATCCTAATTCTTTTTGGTATCTATGTCGATCTATATCCGACCATTCACGGGCCCGGAACTCCTTTTTACCGATTTATTTCTATGTTATTTTCTTCCGATTTATTTCAATGTTTTATTCACTAGTTTTCTAAGAGGAAGCTTATTTTCGTATAAGTAAATGTGTTAATAACGATTTCATTAACATGTCCAAAGTATATAAGTACTACTCATCAGTAGCACTTCAATACAAATTCTACACTTGAAAATCTCTTGGCCACCTTCTTTTCAGACGCTTCGGAGGATTATCGGGAATGGAGTGGGAAACAAGTTTAGCAAGTTTAGAAGCAAGTCCATAATCAACTAGTGGATTTGAGTGATTATGGAGCTTGCTATGAAAGGATTGGTATCTGGTTTGAGCTAAATCAGCAGCATATGGAACATTAAGATGTGGATACATTTATTGGTGACAAAGTAAAGAGCATTGAGGATTTTTTGAAGGATTTTGGATTTTAAGAATTAGAAACGAGATGAATTGGATGGTTTAGCGGTGCCCCAAAGTTCAAAAGAACATATTAAAATAGAAAAAAATTAATCAATGTTGAGTTAATATTATTGTAAATCAGAATAAATATAATACTAAAACACGAGTAATTTTAACTTCTGATAACCTTCCTCAGGTAAGAAAAGTTGAAATAACAAAATTTAAATACATAAAACACTAAATCCATTTTGAATGCTATGTTATTATTATCGCACATTACAGAACTGGAAATAAGGAAATATATAACTTCTGCTATACCTTCTCAATCTTTTTTATTGAAGAATTTTATTAAATTAATATTACAATCTGTCGCACCTCAGGGCAATAATATGGACGACAAAGATTTCATTCACACAATATGTACATTAAAATTTTTCAGATATGGAAAGAGGAAATAACAGAATATAAATATATAAAAGGGTCCATGTTGAAACTCACGCTGTTAGCTTGTGTGACACTTTTACACATTAGCGGAGAGATAATAAGAAAACATCAATAGATTAAACCCTAAATCCATCACTTGAGGTACACCATGATGGTATAGATGGATCAATAGAATTAGGATTGATGAATTAATTGCCACTTCTACTGGGATTATTTTATTAGAAAACTAGTTTCGAATGCTAAGCATTCATCTTCAGTTCTAAAACATACATTTTTCTAAATTTTATACTAAATCCATGTTCACCTTCTTAGATGTGAGAAGACGATGTATAAATATAACACATTAAACTATACGATCCTAGATGAAACTGTAGAAATAGATGTTTACATGTACGGTTTTAGGAAAGAGCCATCGATAAATGTGAAACTCGAAGTGAAGCGTAGGAATCGATATGGTAGAGCATTGAAGGACAGGCTATTTTGGTGGGGCATGGGCTCAATAAAGATATGTGCTTCTTTTTTTTTTTATTTCATTAATCAATCATAAAATTAATATCATTTAAATTTTTACATTAATATATCAAAAGACTTATTAAATGCAACAAGTCGATCTATTAAACGTAACATGACATAATTCAGATAAGATTATACTTAAAGAAATCAAGTAAACTATTGAATTTTAAGTAAAGATCCAATGATCACTGTTTATTTGTTAAATATTCACTCTTATATATGAAAGGATTTCACAGGAGAATCACTATTCTCAGTTTTGCTAAAAAAAATAAAATAAAATAGTTAAAAATAAAACTGGAACTTATTTTTTTACTTTATTTAGAGCTAAAAACAGGTGTCCTTTTTTCGTAACCAACTCGCAAAACAGAACTAAGCCTACAATTCTGATTAAGGGAAGAGATAACCTGTTGAGAGGACCTGAATGACATTAAAGATATTATTCACTTAGAAAAAAAAAACCAACTAATTTTCAGAGGGAAGGGTTCTTACAATACAAACAAGTAATTCAGAGCAAAAGCTTGGCTTGCAATCTTATCAATCGTGACTTAAAGAAACTTCTCATCACTTTACGGAACGTCTCAGAAGATTATATAAAAGTAGCAAATCATATAAACATAAAACAAAATAAAAAATTGACAGATAGAGACAATGGTCGAAAATAACTTTTTTTTTTTTTATATCAATTTATTGAAATCTACAACTATACAAATATGTACATCAGGTAAATGAGCTGATAACGATTACAATGACAAGAAAAAACTTGAAAAGAACTACTCTTTTAAAGAACTCTTGCTCTTTTAAGTAGCACTTCAATGAAATTCTACACTAGAAGATCTCTAGGTCATCTTCTTTTCAGAGACCTCAGAAGATTATGGGGAATGGAGTGGGAAGCAAGTTGAGAAACTAATGGATTTGAGTGGTTGTGGAGCTTACTATAAAAGGATAGGTATCTGGTTTGGGCTAACTCAGCAACAGATGGAAGATTAAGGTCTTTATGGATAAGCTTATAGGTGACAAAGTAAGGGGCATTTAGGATTTTTCGAAGGATTTTGGATTGTAAGGATTGAATACGAGATGAATTGGATGGTTTAGTAGAGAAACAAAGCTCAACTCCGTACGTCCAAATAGGTCTAATCACTGTCATGTAAATAAGTCTTTTGTAATTAATTGGGAGCTTTGAACGTTTGTCTAGTAAATGTTGAAGAAGTCTGAAACGACAAGCAGTTTCTTGTCGTTTTAGTCTTGAAAATAAAATAAATTGAAATAAATAAATAATACAGCAGATTGGTTTAAATTTGTCCAGACACATTTCTGAGGCAAAACTAATATAACATAGCTTAGAATCGTTACAAAAATGTTTCAGTAAAGTAAAGAATAAACGGTTGAATGAAATAATAAATACACTACAATAATAAAAATATATATTTATAATTTTTTTTTTTTTTTTTGATTCAAAGAAAAGTTAGACATATTTTAATTTGCCCGCTCTCAAAAGTAAAGAACTTAATAATTTCCGGCCATTCCTGCCTTAGTTGGTCTACATAAGGAAATAAGCCCAAGTAAACAACAGCATATTACATATTAAGAAATAATTAAAGTTTATCTATGAAAATTTTGTATTAAAGTATGCAACTAATCATTTTTACTTCAATTATTTTTTCATGCATAGAAGTCATAAAATTTCATGCATTTTTACCCTGGGTAAAATTTCACTTATTAGGTGTCTGAAGATTGCGAAAAAGCATAACTAAACATTCAATTTTTAATTTTAATGTAGTTACAGACTACTTCAACATTTACTATACAAACGTTCAAAGCTCCCAATTATAATACTAATATACATGAATGTGATTAGACCTATCTGGACGTACGGAGTTGAGCTTTGGTGCTGCCTAAACCATCGAATTCATCTCGTATCCAGTCCTTAAAACCAAAATCCTTTGAAAAATCCTCAATGCACCTTACTTAGTCACCAATTAACTTATCCATAAAGATCATAATGTTCCTTATATAGCAGATTTAGCCCAAACCAGATATCAATCTTTTCATAGTAAGCTCCATAACCACTCAAATCCCCTAATTCCTCAACTCGCTTCCCACACCATTCCTGATAATCCTCCGAGGCGTCTGAAACGAAGATGGCCCAGAGACCTTCTAGTGTAGAATTTTCATTAAAGTACTACTGATGAGTAGTTCTTTTCAAGTTTTGTCACGTTATTGTAATAATTAACAGCACATTTACTTGATGTATAAATTTTGTACAGTTGTAAATTTAAAAAAAATTTTTTTTATTAAAATGAAAAAAAATTAATGTATAAGTTGGTAATCTAGATGGACAAAGACTATTAAGAAACTCTTGCGGATAATGGACCGCATTATCAGTGCTTACAACTGAAGGCCTATGAATCATGATTTTACACACAATATCAAAAAGCAAAAGGATAGATATTTTTATTTGGAAAAAAAGTAGTTTTTACTCAGCGAAATAATTTTATACATATCATATGCTTGGATTTTAATTTCAAATCATAAAAGTATATGACAGTATAAAAAAACTCGTTTCTGCCTCTTACCATCATACTTTTAAATTTGTGCTATTATAAGAATAACAGATGAGTACAATACATAGGACAATCGTCTGGCTATGATATTAAATCATAATAATGATAATATATAATAATAGAAATTATAATTATATATTATATATTATAAGTAATAATTATCATTAAATTTGGTACAGATGGGTCTAGAAGTTTTACCATTGTAAACTCTATTGCGAAATGGTGCTAACCACATAACAGTCGATTTTCAAACTTGATGATTATCAAAAATCCACAATCCACACCACATATTTAAATCTTTTTTAATAATTTAACTGAATATAAATACATTTTATCGATTTTAAGCTCCACCGTTACTTTTGTAACCTCTCATGAAGAATACCGTTCGCCACCTATTGGATAATTTTCGAACTTCACTATTCTCCACATATTATTTATTATCTAACAACACATTAACTGAAAATCACTGAATATGTTTAATGTTAAACCTTCCTGTAACTATAAAGATGGTGTGGTTAAAATTTGGTGCAGATTGGTTCAGTAGTTTTCATAGTTAGTGATCTCAAACGAAAATTGGTTTGTCATTTTATATAATAGTTTAGATATAATACTATTATATTACTACTCTTGACTGCCTAAAAAAAAAATGTAATTTTAGCCTAATGTAAATGTTTAAAGCCCAAATCAATAGAACCCTTTAAACAAATATTTTCGTTGTTTAAAATACAAAAAACACACCATAAAAGTTGCCAAACAGAAAATTAATCCTAAATCAACTAAAGATCTAGAAGACGAATTTAACATTTTTAATCCAAAGACTTCAGAAGTTATGTAAATACACCACGTTATGTCTCCAACTAAACTCTACACACTATTATATGCTTTTCGCCCTCGAACTTATACTCCTTATACTTCGAAATTGCATTATGGATATGTCCACTACACCCACACCGATTCTCTAGTTAAACCATTGTCCAGTTATAACAATCGGAGTCTATGACAGCCGTGGCCCTAAAGCCTTTTGTAAATATATTTTTGTTCGAGCCCTGGTAATGGCTTTTCCACTCGAGCCCCCATGTATTGTAGTGGTCTCTTTCAGCCACCATGGATTTCGCCGAAGCTGAAAGAGTAAAGTTTCTGGATCTAGTTTTGTATATATATATATATATATGTTTAGTAAGGTTCTTGAAGTTCAGTCAATAAATAAAAACAACTATTTGGGCGCGTTTCGAGACTGTACTGTTCGCATAATCATGCCCTACAGTGATATTGTGTGATACAGTGATGATATTATTGGTCTGAATATATTAAATTGGAATAACAGGTGTTAAGATTTAGAACGTCTGATTTTTTGTTTATTGCGCGATTTTTAAATGTTTCTATAGTTATCATTTCTTTAATATTTCTTACATTAAATATTAAAAGAATATTTAAAAATAACAAAATCATTTTAAAAGAAATATAAGTGACAATTAAATAGAGTGAAGAATTAAAATTAGATTTGGAAGAAATTATAAATTAAAATACTGGCATACTAAACATAATATATAACTCAAAGATTAGCTTATTCTCTAGATATTATATCGTTAAACAAGTCATTACGCTATCTTGAATTAAGATTACATTTATAAATTAACTCTCACATTCTTTAGTTTGTACCCACTATCTTTGAATCCAATTATTACTGCATTATATATGAGTGGCACTTGTGAATATTCAGTTAAGTGTAAAAATCATATTTTAAGAAAAATCTAATATTTCCACTATGATTCACAGATTGTTATTCATTTGTCAGGAATATGGGAAGTGAGTCCTTAGGTTTACCTATGACAGATAGGTTTTTTTGTTCCAACTGGGTTATTGGCGATAACGTTTTATTTGTTTACAATTAGATTGATGAATTAATTGCCACATCTATAGGAATTGTTTCACCAGAAAACTAGATTCGAATCCTAAACACTCATTTTCAGTTCTAAATTACAAAATTTTCAACACATTAGCACTATTTTATATGGATTATAAATACTAAACTTTTCAAAAATGTAAGATAAGAAATCAAACATTGGTACTCACCTGAGGTCTAACAGATATCAGAAATATATCCTTCGTAGAAAGTGGAAGGGGCCAGGTAGGTTAAATTTTTGCGGTTTATCTTGGGATTTCCCTAAGAACTCATTGGATATTTCCGTTCCTGTTGGAAATAAATTTAAAATGGGGCTATTGGAAATGTTTATCTGGTCATTTAAACAAAAATATAGATCGGTTTTAAACGTTTTTATTATTTCTAATGATTCATACAAATTTAATTTTAGGCTATTTTCTACTTGATGTATTAGTTTAACTACCGATTTTTTGTTGAATTTATCGTCCCAGATTTCTGGGGCGACGAAATTTGAATAAAAAAATTTGTATTATTGTATTATATTATTGTAAGCGTATTAATGTAATGCATAATTGGTTTTCATGAATAAACCTTCTTTATAACATACACACGGTGTTTAATTTCAACTAATGCATAAAAAAAATAGCTTACGGAGGTATTGTATTTTAATAGTGACAGAGGTGGAAGTAAATCGATCTTTGCCCTCCCCCTGAAAAATTTCCTAGTTCCGGCCCTGTGAATGTTAAATATTCGAAACTAATTTTCAAATAAAAATATTTCAATAGAAATGGCAATTAATTCACCATTCCTTATTGTAAAAAATGCTTTTTCTACTATGATAGTGATATTATTTTATCAAATAAGTTAAAGACTTGAAATTGTCAGAGCTTTAACCTATTTGATAAAATAATGTCAATACCAAAATTGACAAAGCAAGTAACTTTGATCGGCGTTTACTCAAAACCATGTTTTTAGAGTTAATGTGTTTCACTTGTCACCCCAAGATATAACATGTCTTAAGTATAGTCTTTGTTTTAAATTCGTATTATTTATTTATAACATGTACTTTATAATGTACTGTAAATAGAATATAATAAAGAGAGTACATATAAATATTGAATATCTTCATAAACCAACTTCTAATAAAAAAAAAATTCCCTATCTTTAAATATATTAATATAATTATATGGAATCCAGCTGTGGGGATGCACGAGGGACTCCAATAGAAAAATAATCAAAAGATTCCAAAATAAAGTGCTAAGGGGCATCGTAAATGCACCTTGGTACATCAGGAACGATGATCTCCACAAAGATCTTCGAGTGCCAACCGTGGAGGATGTAATCCAAAAATGCGCCCAGTCGCATCAGGATCGCCTGCAAGACCACGTCAACGCTGAGGCCGCCCATCTCCTAGACTCCAGTGCACTGGTGAGGAGGCTAAAGAGAAGGAAGCCCCATGACCTGATATAGGGTCTTGTGCTTTACATTCAAAGTTATTGACATTTGAAGATTTTTAATTTTGAAAAATAAAACTATATTTTATGTATATTTGTTTTAATAGTGTATTTTTATAATTATTGTAAGAAAAAAATTGCTAATAAGCTCGTAAAGAGCTTGATTGTAATATAAATAAATAAATTTAAAAAAAATATATATATATAAAGATATAGATGTATCTCAGATTTATTGGAAGATTTTGTATAATGGAACCTTCCAACAACTGTAAATAGTACACCCCACTTCAAAAGCCTGATTTTGACACGAATGGAGAGCAGTTTAATATGGAAACATAATGCAAGCCTATATATTCCTGTCTGCTGCATTTGACCATCCTCTGAAATTCTTCATATTCAGCATGATTCTTTCCTATGTTCAATCAAAAGTTTTTTTGTTTTTTTTTTTGTTTTGTTTTTTTTTTTGTTTTTTTTTTTTTTTTCATTTTACGATTCTACCAGAGGCTACACACTCGTGAATACATTTAGCATTCAGAATATTCAACTCTGATTCTATATTTACCTCAAAAAGAATTTTTTCATACAATCGTTGAATTTCATATTAGGCTCCAGAATGAGGAAAAAGGGAATTAAATTTTATATAAGAAGAAAAAGGGGATTTTATTCCTTAACTTATAGTTCAGGAAATAGCAGCGCAAAGGTTAAAACGGGCCTGCAATAAAGTAATCAATAAAAATAAATGTATTAATAACCAAATAATACATTAAAAATGTAATCACATTATAATTCGAGGGATATACTATGACGTAGATGGAAGGATAAGAGAAGATGGATAAGAATCTAGAGGGATGGGGATGAAGGAAGTGTGTTATCAGAGACACTGGAGGCAGCAAGTCTATGGGTTAGCTAAGCTTTTATATTTCATTCAATAATAAATTAGTTTTATACAGGAGGAATCCAATTTTATAGTCTATTAATCTTTTTAATTGCTTTCTTGTCATTAAGAATATTGATACACCTTTATTTGCTATTTATTGTTCCCCGTAAAAAAGTAGCCAAGTTAGTAAAATAAATAGTGAACTTAGCAAGCATTTTAAAATGACTTTTGAGTTTTTTTAAAAAATATTCTTTACATTTATTCCTCACTTACACGATTTTTTAAAAATTATCGATCTTCTAAAACATCTTGCTCCGAAAATTGGGTTGTTAAAATTAAAAAATTGCATACCGAGGCTTAAGATTTTCTTATTTAAATTTTTAATTTTATTGTTCCATTTAATTGTTCAATATATTGTAAAATGACTCACGACTAGAAATAATGCATGTTACTCGTACAGAATGGTAATTCTTTAGAGACCTATAATAGTATATTTGATTCTGTCTAAATACATAAATACATTTCAAATAATATATATATATATATATATATATATATATATATATATATATGTAATTACCCTGTAAATGTTTTTGACATATGGTATTTATTACCTTCTATCGCAGTTGACCTCAAATTCAAAATTAGTCATTGCAATTAAATATTTCGCTATAATTACAACAATTTAGTCAGAGGTCGTTAATAACTTCTGGTCAGTTCTGAGAAAATGGAAAGGTTTATTTAAATATGTTTTTATTCTAGGAAGCACGAAATACGTTTAAAAATTTCAGGGAATTCATATCTCATTTAAAAAAAAAAAAAATATTCGAATATATTTCACTACTTGAATACTACATATGAAATAATTTAAATACATTTGTTTTGTGGTTTTCTAATAATGATATAGTAATAATGTTTGCCTTATTTCAAATTTTTGTTTTTATAATTTTTAAACTTAAAATTTTTATGATTTTAATAATTTGCAACTTATATTACTAGTTTCTAATATTAAACATTATTAATATCTGCCATTATATACAGATATTATATTATATAATTTTAAAAATCTAAGGGAAGAAAATAAATACATGTTGCTACACACCTATGGAAGGAAGAAAACTTTATAAAAAGAGGAGGTAGCAACTTAGGAAACTACAGAAACCTTAACGTCTAAAGTTTTTTTCTAATTAGTTGTTGGTTTTTTTTTTGTTCTTAATTAGAAATCAAATTTATTATAAGATCATTGCAAACATTTATTTAATATATATATATATATATATATATATATATATATATATATATATATATATATATATATATTTTTTTTTTTTTTTTTTTTTTAAATAGATTGTTTTTAACTGACTTAAAAATTTTGTAATGATTCGTTAATATTTCATTATATGCTCATATAGTCATTGATATAAAAAGTTTAATCTCTTTATAAATTGATCTTGTTTTGTAGGATTATGTATTTTTAGAATTTAGGATGATAAAGAGTGAATGACAAGTTGATGAAAATACTGAAAAAAGTGAAACTACACGAAAAATGTAGATGAATGCATCACACCATTCTAGATATAAGGCTTTTTTTAAAGATATAAGATTTTTTAAAGATTTCTAATGAGAAAAACGTGTTTGTTTCATCTTAAAAGCCTAATTTTCTATATTCACACATTTACTTGATTATATTTTCGGAACAGTGTTAAATTTCCAACGAGACTAATGCACAGTCATTGTTGGGAAGTATCTTTTTCAGACCGCAATGACTGTGCAAAACAGTCACTAGAAAACGAAAATAAATTATAGTTAGCCACTAATTTTCAAGGGTCTCTTGTTTATTCCTCGAAAAGAAAAATCCTGCAAGCTGCTCTCACAGAAGTTGTGACATTTCAAACTGCTCAAAACTTTTATAATCTCTCAATTTGGAAAAAATTGGTATAAAACTAAATTCGTTAAAAACTAACTTTTTTTGTTTTGGCCACGTAAAAAACCACATATTAACACTGAACTTATACTGGGAGCGGTGTTCCCATAATGTTATGCAGATTATCCTAAGACGAGAGGTGAAACGAGTAATCGTCAATAATAACAATAATTATTATATAGATCATATAATATATATTTATATAATATATATATAGATATTTAATATTTAGGAATATATAGAAGATTGAGTACGTCCTGATTCTAGAATTCGCTTACGAGAGAACTAAACAACTTGGTCGGCAAACGGATGCGAATCCCCATTGTTGTTAATACACTGAGTCTGAACGAGGTCAAGATGGTCAAGTGAACACTGTTAGTCTGTGTTATAGATGGTGGTAGGGAGGGGTGGGTTCCTCCAGCTAACTGGAACCATTACATTAATCTTATATATATATATATATATATATATATATATATATATATATATATATATATATATATATATATATATTTACGTCCCACTTGTTTTAGGTATTATTAAACTGTGGGCAACAATAAGCAAATAATTGCCTAAACTACTTTAAATTAATATATTGATTTACTAGGAGATAAATAATCATTGAACCAAATATCAAGGAAAAGATAATTGAATAAAATTTTCTAGACAACTCAAAACAAAATTTATTACTAATTATTTCAACAAATACACTAATTGGATTTAAAAAATAATATAACCATAAAATTAATGACCATTCATAATTGACAAACTATTAATATTTAAATGATAATGTGAACAATGAATTATGATAAATTTGTTAACTATGAAATTTTGATAAATCTTCTATTGCAAACTGTTGCAAGCCTTTGTATATTGCAAATGTAATATGGAGTCGAGCTTTGGGGTTCCACTAAACCATCCAATTAATCTCATATCCAATCCTTACATTCCGAATCCCTTAGAAAAATCCTAAATGCTCATTATTTCGTCACAAACACACTTATCCACAAAGATCTTAATATACCTTACGTTTCTGACTTCTGAGCTGAAACCAGATATCTATCCTTTCATAGCAAACTCCACAACCATTCAAACCCATTAGTATCACAACTTGCTTCTCATTCCATTCCGGATAACCCTTCGATAAAAATTATTAATAAATAGAAATTTACAACTCCATTAGAAAAATATACCCAGTAAATTTGCAGTAGTAACAAGTGAAATGGCATGACTTGTAGAGGGCCTATCCAAGGTAGGACTCTAATGAAAGTTTTACAATAGAAGAAGATCCCGAGGCTATTTTCTTTTCAGACGCCTCGGAGGATTGTCAGAAACAAGTTGGGAAACAAGTATATTTGGTCGAGTATTTAGTTTATTGTGAAAGGAAACGTAACTGAATCTAGCAATATCGGCGACATTTGGGATATTAAGGTCATTTTGGATCAGTTCATTAGCAACAAAGTAAGGAACAGTAAGAATTTTTCGAAATATTTTGTATTGGAGTAATTAGATGCGGGAAGTATTCGGTGGTTTAGTGGAATCTCATTACTCCATACCATAAGTCCAAATAGGCCTGATAATGGTAATATAAATGAATTTTCGAATTGAATCGGGAATCGGGCATTCGAAATCGACGTGCAGCTTCTTGTATTTTCAACCTTGTATGAGTCTCTTATCGAGATAAAATCCAAGGTATCTTATCAGTTTATCACAATTTCATAGTACTCCATTAAAGGATGCAGGAGGACAGGATGATGTAGGTTTTCGAAAAAGAGTAAAGGTTACTTGCTGAGATTTGCTTTAGATATTTTAATTCTCCAGTTATGACACCATTCTTTTAGGGAAGAGATATGCGATTGGAGTGCCTGTGAATTGTGATGGTATAAGTTTGGTTTTTTGTAGAGATAGCCTGTCATTTGTTTGGGTATCATACAATCTTCACATGTTTTTTTTAGATCTATTCTGCCGCGGACAGGATTCCTGAACAGATTAAAAGCGATCGTAAAACGAAGATCCCGGTTACCCTTGAAGGACCTCGAAGGAAGTCACACGATCTTGAAGCGGATATTATTCAAGGCTAGTGTTTCCCTGCAATATATCACGAACAGCAGGTTAATTTATACTTGTGCTAAAAGTTCGTTTCATAGTAATTATGTAGTTTGGTATAATCATATATCTAGTACCGATTCTAATTTTCATTCTCTAGGTCTCCCACGTTTATTTATCAAACCGTGTTTTAGAATATTTTCTAATAAATCTAATCTAAGCCAATCAATGTTGAACTCAGTACTTTTTATCAAAACAGGGACTAGCGTTGCATAGTTCCTCAAGATTTAATTGACTGGAATCGAACTATTCGACTAATTATTTTTAAATTGTCTAGATAAACATTTTTTACCATTCTTTCTTAAATCCTTGTTTCTTCCTTATAAACCCTCAAACATTTAAACTACCTAATCATCCTAAGAATTCTAAATGAAAAATCTCAAACTGTTTTATATTTTGCCCGGAATAAAAGCCTATTTAGCTTACTTTCAAACTTTAAATAATTGGAATCCAGCGATTTCTAATCATACTTCCCAATCAATACCTGACAATCCTCTGAGGCGTCTGAGAAGATGAACTTGAGACATTCTTTTATAGAACTATCATGGTTACTATAAATGGAAATTCTACAAAAATACTAAACTAAAATTTAGTAGCTCTTATAGTAATCTATATTCCTAAATTTGGAAGCTCTTATAGCTTGGAAGATGCTGGAGAAAGCGAGGGAAGAATTTGCAGTCGAAGACTAGTAGATAAACCAAACAATATTTATTTGTACTTTCTTGTTCAATTAACGTCTCCCGGCATTCACATCAGACGGGTTGTATTTCGTAAGCGATTTTATCATGAATTTCCGGCTTTTATGATGGACCTGCAGCCACTCAAAAATTAGTCCAGTCAAACAGCTTCAAAGGCCAGTTTGCTTATTATTATTACGTATATATGAAATTAAAGTAAAAATTGCAGTCTGTGTTAGTACAGTGAACAGTGAACAACAGTGTTAATACCGTGCTCAATACAACATGATTAGACCCTGTCCTCTCTATACGGGCAGCGTCTAATATTGACTTTTTTATTTTTATTTTATTTTTTCTTCTTTTATCTTTTGTGTTCTACTTTTCTTTAAAATAATGGAATTTTGTGCTTCAAATAGTGAAGAACAATGGGAAGAGGTACAAACCTCAAAAGGTACGAAAAGAAAAAGATTAACCTCGAACAAAAAAATAGAAGGTAACGCAATACTTACAAAAAATATTTATGACATTTTGAGCGACGAGGAAGAGGATATTCCAAAAGAATGCTTAGATCAAGCTAATAAAAAACCAAAAATTCCACCGATTGTCCTGTATAACAAATTCAAAAATTATAAAAGCTCACTAGAGTATTTAAATAAGAATATAAAAAATCAATATCATTCAAAAAATAAAGGCAATAGAATGCTGATTTATACTTCAACTAAAGAAGATTTTAATACTCTAAAACATCTAATAACAGAGAACAAAGGAGAATACCACACATACACTTTATATGAAGATAAAACTCCTTTATTTGTATTAAAGGGTCTACCTCCTTCTGTAGAGGTAGGTGATATTATTGATGATTTAAAAATTCAAAATGTTGCTGCTATTAAAGCAACTCAGTTTATAAAAACAACAGAAGAAGGAAACCAAATCAAACTACCGATTTATGTAGTTACACTACAAAACATGGAAGAAATTAGTAAAATCAAAAAAATCAAATATGTTTGCAAATGCCACATCAGATGGGAGCGTTACAGAAATTCTAAAGAAGCGACGCAGTGCTTTAGGTGTCAATCTTTTTTCCACATCGCCAAAAACTGCAATAGAAAACCTAAATGCTTGAAATGTGCCCAGGAACACGAAACAAAGGAATGCATGAAACAAGATGGCGACTTGACATGCATAAACTGCAGACAAAATCATGCGGCAAATCGCCCAGAGTGCCCCTATAGAATCCAGCAAATAGAAGCAAAAAAGAAAAGAAGCGTCTGGAAAATAAACGAATCTCAAAAAAGCCATACAAAATTCCAATATAAGACTGAAGAACACCCACCACTATCAGCCACTAAAGAAATAAAGGGCTTCTCTACAACTTCAGAAAACAATGACAATACAGGTACCGGTCAATTTAATTTTCTAAAAGATCTTAAAGACTTATTTAAAACATTTAACCTACCCCGTATTATAAAGACTGTTAAAACCACAATTGGAAAATTAAAAATATGTAATGACCCCATTGAAAAAATTAGTATCTTAATTGAAGGGATTATGGAAATTTTAGCCTAAATATGGCAAATCATTGTAAAATTAATGTAATGTTTTGGAATTGTAGGTCCATTGCTAATAAAAAACAACTTTTTAAAGAGTTTTTAAAAACTAATAACGTACAAATTGCGGGTATTGCAGAAACACATTTAAGTGATGCTAGTTCCTTAATTATTGAGGGGTATATAGTACACAGAGCAGATAGAAATAGCCATGGTGGAGGAGTGGCCCTAATTATTCACAAATCCATTAAACACCACCGTATTAAAATTTCTAATATACAAAACCTAGAGGCTATAGCAGTAGAAATCGAACATGATAAGTATCCAATGACAATAGTTTCATGTTACAAACCACCAAACAAGAAATTAAAATTAAGAGACTTGGACAGTATTTTTAAATTGAATAGGAGATTAGTTGCCATGGGGGATTTTAATTCAAAACATTTCGCATGGAATTGTTTTAATAATAATCGGGATGGCACAAAACTACTGGACTATTGTCTACAACATAATATAAAAATAAATGCACCGGATAAACCAACTTATTATCCCACTGATAGCTTCAGGAAACCAAGTACTATAGACTTAGTTTTAACCAAAAATATAACAACAATAAATAAAATTCACTCAGTGCCGGAACTAACCTCCGATCACAACCCTCTAGTATACCAGATCAAACTCCAATTAAAACATTACAATAATAATAAACAATCCAATACAGAAATAAACTGGAAACAATATAAAGAAATAATAAACAAAAAACTTGAAAACGAACTTCACTTAGTTGCAAAAACTGATTTTGAAAAAGCAGTGGAACATTTCCAAAAGTGTATACAGTCATCAATAGTCGAATCTACACAGCAAAGCTTTAACCGATTAAATTTTAATAGAAATTGTAATACTAAAAATCCATATATTCATTTTTTGATCAAACTAAAGAATATGTTCAGACGTAAACACCAACAACACCTAATCACAACATTCAAAAAAATCAAAATATACTTATCTAAAATAATAAATAAACTAATATTTAATCAGACAAATAAAGAATGGAACGATAAGCTTAGTAAAGTCAAAACAACCGATAAACTCTGGTCAATACATAGAATTTTTAAAAAAGGCAGAACGTACCAGTACCCACCTCTTACCTATTTAAATAGAACCGAATTTTGTCCTTCTGGTAAAGCCGATCTGATAGCTGACCATTTAGTAAAAATAAGTAATCAAAATAATAATTTAGGAACCAAAAATCACACCACAAGAATAAACAAAGAAGTAAAAAGAAAATTAAACGAAAATATAGACACTCCCCAAAATGCACTCTGTAATTATTCCGAAATTTACAAAATATTGAAAAAAATTAATACGAAAAAAAAACACCTGGTCACGACGCAATATTCCCAATATATTTAAAAAAATTACCACCCGCAGGAATTACACGATTGGCACAATTGATAAATTCAATGCTAAAATTGAAACATTACCCACAACTATGGAAAATGGCTATAATTAAAGCGATTTCGAAACCTAATAAAGATAAAACACTTGTAGAAAACTACAGACCTATAAGCTTATTGTGTGTTATAGGCAAAATAGCTGAAAAAATAATATTTCAAAGATTAAATTCGTTTATTAAAAATAACAAAATATTTATAAACGAACAATTCGGTTTCAGACATCAGCATTCTGCTATAGCCCAATTAGGCAGGTTGACCGACCACATCACCGAGGGATTTAATAACAAACAACACACAGGTATGGTATTACTCGACGTGCAAAGAGCTTTTGACAGTATCTGGCATAACGGGCTAATATTCAAACTGACGCTTTACAATTTTCCACCTTATTTAATAGCACTTATAAAATCATATTTAGCAAACCGCACGATAAAAGTATCTATAGACGGCCACTACTCCACAGAACGTACACTTTCCGCCGGTCTCCCTCAGGGCGGGGTTTTATCTCCAACACTATACAGTATTTAAATAAATGACATACCTAACTCACTCAAAGTTCAAAAATATCTGTTTGCCGATGATATGGCTATTTACTTCCGGAGGGACTCCGACAGCGTGTCGGCGAGACCCCAAATCTTTGGAAGAAGATACTGCGGGAGGACTCCATAGAGGAATGGAATGGGCGGTGGGTGGCAAGTGAGAAAGGAGCCACATTAAGGAAGTTTTTCCCCACCGTCCAAAGAAGACTAGAAGCGAAATGGGTCCTCCCGGACTACTGGGTCTCGCAGATGCTAACAGGACACGGCGGGTTCCGGGGAAAACTACATGAACATGGAAAGGACATCGACCCCCGGTGCCCGACTTGGAGTCCCAGAGACAGCAGAACATGTTCTGTTGTCCTGCACCGAGATGGAAGGACACCGTGCCAGGTTGTCGAGAAAAACAGGAATCTTCGCCCTCGTCGAAGCGGACTTCCCCCGACTAGTAGAGGAGGACCCATATTTCAGGGAATTTTTCTACGGGTGGAAGGAAGTGGTGGGTCCTACACATTTCACCTTGGGTAGGCCCATCCCCGCTGTCGGCGAGCCACCGGAGGAGCAGGATGAAGAGGACGATGGATAGAGACTGTGAGGACGTGCAGGACCGGACGGATGCAGTGGACCAGGAGGGCTGGACCAGGCAGACCGGACGGAGGCAGTCCTCGGGAGAGCTGGAGTGGACCGGACGGATGCGGCGGACCAGGAGGGCTGGACCGGGCTACCGTCCAGAAAACAAGGTGCGGTCGCTAAGGCGTGCAAAGCATTGCCGGGCCGCACCACAGGAGATAAGGTGCGGTCGCTAAGGCGTGCTATGCATGGCCGGGCCGCACCGCAGGAAAAGTAAGAAGGTGCGGTCTGAAAGCAAATGCCAGGCCGCACCATAGAATTGTGCCCATAAAATAAACGATGCCCTCAGACAATATTGTAAAATTGTAAATAAAGATTTTAATTGGCGGCAGCGGCATACATAAATCCCATATGTCGAACCCGCTGCCGCCAAAAACCCCGTATGCCTGAAAAGGCTTGGCAGGGGGAAAAAAAAAAAAAAAAAAAAAAAAAAAAAAAGATACGGCTATTTATACTTCAAGTTATAGACCAGACACAATCACTAATAGACTGACTACAGCACTAAAAAAAATAGAGAGATTTTACAATAAATGGAAAATAAAATTAAATCAGGAAAAAACACAAGCAATAATATTTACAAAGAGACGGCCAAACAATATTCCCCAACTGACTGTAAACAGAACGCCTGTACCTTGGTCCACACAGATCAAATATTTAGGACTCAAGATGGATAAAGGACTGACGTTTACTTCACACACTGATTATGTGTGAAATAAAGCAAACAGGGCTCTGTGTACTATAAACCCATACTTTAACAGGAAATCAAAGCTAAGCGCAGATAATAAACTATTATTATACAAAGCTTGCTTAAGATCTATTTTAACATACGCAAGCCCTATATTTAGTTCTATGTCTAAAACAAATTATAAAAAACTACAAGTATTCCAAAATAAATGCCTTAGAATCACAGGAAACTATGCATTCCACACAAAAATTGAGATTTTACACAAAGAACTGTGTATACCTTATATTAAAGTGTTTATTAAGAAAATATGTAAACAATTTTTTATTAAGTGTAAAAACAATAAAAACCCACTTATAAAAAATATAGGGAACTACACAAAAATAGTACAAAGCGATATGTACATAAAAGAACTAAGCATTTATTATTGTAATAAATCAACCTAAATTATTATTGTTATTTTAAATATGCTTGTAGTATGTATATGTATAAAGAATTGCATATGTATGTAAATATGTGTATAAGCAGGTATGTATGAGTATGTAAGTGTGAATATATATATATATATATATATATATATATATATATATATATATATATATATATATATATATATATATCTATATATATAAAATTCTCGTGTCACAGTTTTCGTTGCCATACTCCTCCGAAACGGCTTGACCGATTTTGATGAAATTTTTTGTGCTTATCCGGTATCTATGAGAATCGGCCAACATCTATTTTTCATCCCCCTAAATGTTAGGGGTAGTTCAACCCTAATTTTTTTTTTTTTATTTTTTAGACAAAATTTTTAATTTCTATTTTTTTATGATACAACATACAAAAATACATACAATCCTCAATTTTCACCCTTCTACGATCAACCCTTATTTTTAAATAGCCATTTTAGTAATTTAATCATTTTTCCTCTCCGGTCGATAACTGATCAATCGTCATTTAATTAGTTGTCCCCGCCAGATGTCTACAGGTGTCACTTCTGACTCAGTAAACAGCACGGAGTAGGGATGAGAACGAAGCCGGTCTCCTTTCTTTCTCACTCCCTACACAGTTGTCGGCCATCATTATTGTTTATGCATCAAGTGTAGTAGGAACGTTGACAATTATTATTTTGCTATCTCAGTGTAACTCTCATATTAACTTTTAATCATTGCTATTTTATCAATAATAACTAAATTATCAATTTTGAGTGTATTTTGCACGATTAGTTAATCAAGTGATTTTATAACCTCAAAAGTACTCAACACGTGACACGAGCTTCCAATAACAACGGATTTTGTGTTGTAAGTATACTTTTTTTTATTTATATCGAAAATGTTGTTGATCTTATAAAAATGTAATTTTAATTTAATCTTATTAAAAAAATGTAATTGAACAATTAAGATTTTCATAGTTTCCAAAAAATCATTCATTATGAATCTTTATTTTGAAATGTCAATGGAAATATTGGTTGTATGAAAAAATTATAACAGACAATGTTTTCATAAAATTTAATTTTTTACTTTTGTTTGAAAAATTTTTCCATAAAACTTATATTTTTGTTATAATTTCATAAATTAAAACTAATCATTTCAAAACTGCGGCAAAAATCCTGGCCCTAATTATACTTTTAACATTTTTCATCATTAAATAATTTCATTAATTCTATTTTATGTATGTTTTGTACAGTGAGCAATGCCAAGAAAACGCAAAGGGGCTGATTTGAGCCGCAGTACAAGTAAAGCTCGGTACTTGCGAAATAGCAGATCCGAAAGAACAGAAGAACAAATCCAGCAACAAAATACTGATGCACGTGTCAGAATGGCGCAATTGCATCAAGAAGAGCCACAAGATACACGAGCTGAACGCAATGAAGTCAGAAGATTAGAACAACGACAATCACGCCGTTTCACAGTCAATAGACGAAGAACAAATGACCAACGACAACAGGTACATCGAGCATTTATATCTGATTCATTCCTGCGCCTAGCATTCCAGTATGAGCCCGATATTGAATATTATGCTCATTCAAAAGTGGTAATTGGTGCTATGGACAAGGAATGTCCGCATTGTCATGCTCTGAAATTCAAAAATGAGCCAGCTGGGATGTGTTGCGCGTCAGGAAAAGTGCAACTACCTGAAATTGAAACACCATCTGAACCATTGAACGGCTTACTTATCGGCACGGAGCCAGATTCTAACGTGTTCCTGAAGTCAATTCGAAGATTCAATTCATGCTTTCAAATGACATGGTTCGGAGCAACAGAAATAGTTCGAAATACTAATGCAAATGGTCAACAATTCTATTCTACATTCAAAATCAGAGGCCAAGTTTATCATAAAATGGGCTCACTGCTGCCAATGCCAAACGAACCACATAAATTCTTACAAATCTACTTTATGGGCGGCGAGGATTCCGGAAGCGCACTTGCCAATCGCGTGAATGCACGTTGTGATTTATAATAACCTTGATTCACTTTATGCCAGGCGCATCGTCAGCCAGCTAGATGCTCTTTTAAACGAGCACAACGAGTTGTTGAAAATATTCAAATCACATATGCACCAATTACACAGCGATAATTACGCTATCGTCATTAATCCTGATAAAACACCAGCTGGAGAGCATATTCGTAGATTCAATGCACCCGTTGTTGATGATGTTGCTGGAATCATGTACGCGAAGGTTGAGAGCGAACGACTACGATACTTAAGATATAATCAACAAAAGCTGCGCGCGGAAGAGTACATTCATTTGCGATACGCTATCAACAACAACGCCGACGTCGCCGAAATTGGTAACCATGTCATTTTACCATCATCGTACGTAGGCAGTCCACGTCGTATGCAAGAATATATACAGGATGCTCTGACTTTCGTGCGCGAATATGGACGACCATGTTTATTTATCACGTTCACATGTAATCCAAAATGGCCAGAGATTTCATCTTTGCTACTGCCTGGCCAAAATGCAATACATCGCCATGATATTACAGCACGTGTGTTCAGACAAAAGTTGAAGTCTTTAATAAGTTTCATTACTAAATCACATGTATTCGGCCCCACACGTTGCTGGATGTATTCGGTTGAGTGGCAAAAGCGAGGATTATCTCATGCACACATTTTGGTTTGGTTCATCGACAAAATCCGTCCTGAAGAAATCGATAGTATCATTTCTGCGGAAATTCCAGATCCATCCACTGACCAACTGCTGTTTGATATTGTTACAACAAACATGATTCATGGTCCATGTGGTACTCTTAATAGTTCATCGCCTTGCATGGCTGATGGAAAATGTACTAAAAATTTCCCTAAAGATATTACCAATGATACGGTCACAAATGTCGACGGATACCCAATATATCGTCAAAGAAATCCTGAAAATGGCGGACAATCATTTATTTAAAATACCATCAACACAGACATTGATATTGACAATCGTTGGGTGGTGCCATATTCGCCTCTGCTGAGCAAGACATATAATGCTCATATTAATGTTGAGTTCTGCAGTTCTGTGAAGAGCATCAAATACATTTGCAAGTATGTCCATAAAGGCAGTGATATGGCTGTGTTTAGAGTGGAAAATACTAATGTGAATGCTCCTCCAGTGAATAAAAACGATGAAATTACGCTCTACCAAATTGGTCGGTACATCAGCTCCAATGAAGCTGCTTGGCGTATCTTTGGTTTTCCAATTCATGAACGGGATCCAGCAGTTGTTCAGTTACCCATCCATCTTGAAAACGGTCAGCGTGTATTTTTCACGAACGAGACAGCGATTGATCGTGCAATAAATCCACCTAAAACTACACTCACTGCATTTTTGAATTGTGTAATCGTGCGGATGATTTTGGTGCCTTTGCACGAACATTACTCTATTCACAAGTACCACGCTATTTCACATGGACTCAAACAAAAACATGGATGCCCCGCAAGCAAGGCTCACCAGTTGCTGCATGTCTCAATTATTTAAATCAAACGCCTTGGGGCGAATATTTACAGTCAATCCAAGACACACTGAGTGCTTTTATCTTCGACTGTTGTTGGTTAATGTTACTGGCCCATTATCATTTCAAGATATACGTAAAGTGAATGGGCAACAATATCCAACGTATAAAGATGCATGTCTTGCACTCGGCTTGCTAGAAAGACGACAACCAGTGGGAATGCATGCTTGCTGAAGCTGCATTGAACTGTACAGAAATACAAATTCGTCGACTATTCGCTATAGTGTTGACTACATGTTTCCCAGCCCGAGCACAGATATTATGGGAAAATCACAAAGATTCAATGACTGATGATATATTGCATCAACATCGTATACGGTGCCACGATCTAAACATAACATTCAGCGACGAAATGTACAATGAAGCATTGATTGCTATTGAGGATCTTTGCATTGTCATTGCCAACTTACCACTTAGTAATTTCGGTATGAATTCGCCAAATCGAACTGCATCTGATTTAATGAATACTGAAATGAATCGTGAACTGCAGTACAGTACTGTAGAAATGGCAGCGATTGTTGCCCGCAATGTCCCACTAATGAATGAGGAACAAAGAACCATTTATGATCGCATTATGCTCACAATTTCAGCTGGACAAGGTGGGTTCTTCTTTTTGGATGCACCGGGTGGAACTGGTAAAACATTCGTTATTTCGCTAATTCTTGCTGAAATACGATCAAATAATGGCATCGCATTAGCCGTTGCATCATCGGGCATTGCAGCAACTTTATTGGATGGAGGTAGAACAGCTCATTCAGTATTTAAGCTGCCACTAAATATTCAGAATAACCCAGACGCAGTATGCAACATTAAGAAACAATCGTCCATGGCCACTGTGCTGAAACGGTGTAAAATTATTATTTGGGATGAATGTACTATGGCACACAAACATTCACTTGAGGCGTTGAACAGGACATTGAAAGATATTAAAAACAGTGACAAACTATTTGGCGGAACTCTGTTGGTCCTTTCAGGTGATTTCAGACAAACACTTCCAGTCATTCCACGTTCAACATACGCTGATGAGATCAACGCTTGCTTAAAATCATCTCCATTGTGGCGTAATGTTGAAAAATTACAGCTAAAAATAAATATGCGCGTTCAAATGCTTCAAGATCAATCCGCTGAAACATTTTCAAAACAACTCTTAGATATCGGTGATGGAAAAGTTGCTATAGATGAAACTGGATACGTAAAATTACCGACCGATTTCTGCACAATCGCTGATTCGCAAGATACTCTCATTGAACAAATATTTCCCGATGTACACACACAGTACATAAATCATGAGTGGCTTGCAGAAAGAGCGATTTTAGCGGCAAAAAATGTAGACGTTGACAATTTAAATCTGAAGATACAAATGTTGTTGCCAGGGAACTTGGTATCATATAAATCTATTGATACAGTTTGCGACGACAGCGAAGCAGTAAATTTTCCCACAGAGTTTTTGAACTCACTGGATTTGCCAGGCATGCCACCGCATAATTTACAATTAAAGGTTGGATCTCCAATTATCTTGCTTCGTAATTTGAACCCGCCCCGGCTGTGCAACGGTACGCGATTAGTCATTCAAAAATTAATGAAAAACGTGATCGAAGCCAGGATTTTAAATGGCAAGTTCAGAGGTGAAAATATACTCATACCGCGGATTCCTATTATACCTACAGATGTGCCAATTCAATTCAAACATATTCAGTTTCCGATTAGATTGGCATTTGCAATGAAGTATATATATATATATATATATATATATATATATATATATATATATATATATATATATATAATATATATGTATGTATGTGTGAGTATGTATATATATATATATAGATATTTAAGAATGTATAGTCACAATTTTTGTTTATTTTATTACTAGGTTGTTACATTTTTCTGTTTAATTGTTGAAAGTTTTTTTTTTTTTTTTCGTATATTTTTCTTTCATATAAACTATGATTACATCATATATATTTAAGTTGATTATTAGTATTATATTTTAAGTTGAGCCTGGTCTATTTTCTTGGTACAGCATATATTCTTGTGAATTGTAAATACTAATTATATAAGAAATAAAAAAAAAGTAAATTTAATGTTCTACAACTTGGACACAGAGATTTTTTTTTCTGAGAAACGATTGTGGAAGGCACTAGAAGAATATTTGACACAAAGTGAGATAAAAATTATTTTTTTGTGAAAATTATCGATTTTCAATATATATGTAGTTAATCAATTTTATAGGAAATTTAATTAGCTTTAATTTTTATTTGCAACATATTTTTCTAGAATCCACCGTTTTCGAGATATAATCGAAAAACCTAAAAATGGGACCTTTGCCCCTCCCCCCCCCACCGTTAGCCCACCCCCTAGGGAGGGGACTTTAAGAATTTTTATCTTCAAACTACTTATAACAACGAAGCCCTGAGGTAAAAAATAATGGCATTTCATGCACTCTACACCCCACATTTCAATCATTGAATGGACGTAATTAGATACTTCAGGAAATTGCACCTCCACAAAAAAAGTGTAGATTTTAATGAGTTAGAGAGCTGTTTTTCCAAATCATTGTAGATATAGCTTCATGTAAGCGATTTTCTACTTTCTCATAAAGTATCCCAGTTCATGGCAGTTTTTTGTCCTCGCAGTAAAACGAGTATTACATCTTGAAATGGACTAAAAAAAAAAAAAAATAAAAAAATAAAAAATCACTTATGATAGATTGAAAATTGTACTAAATCGATACCTTTTATAACTGATATAGAATGACATTGTCCTTTAGTAGAAATTTATGTTGAGTAGAGGTATAATAGAAAAACAAAAAATTCAATATCTTCCAGACTGAGAAAACCAATAGATCATCTAATTATTTTATAAATAATTCTGAAAAGAAAACTGTTGGAAAATTTTCGATCCGAGCAACACGAACAGAGCTAGAGCGTTTCAAACGTCGAAAAATGTCGGCAAACCGAACATAATGCGTTTTTAATATTTGTAATTGGTTGTGTAATTTACCTGACTGCATCCCTGACCATCCTTTGGACCGTTTTTTATTTTACATTTGATTCCAGATTTTTAAGGGTGAAAAAAAACATTACTCAAGAAAACTAAAGACCCCAAGCCAAAAGACTTATCAATCCCAGAATCAGTTCTTAGATACATTATAAAAAGTATGCCGATGTAATTTAACAAAGACTATATTTAGAATTTTTCCCTCTTTTTGTACTAAAAATATTTTTATATTTGACATTGTATAAACATACTTATGTATTTAAATTACAAATTAAAGTTTTTTTTACAAAATTAATTAAAAACATGGGTATTTATACTACTACTTATTAAACTTGAATAATAATATACTTGAATAAATTAAAAATGAGTAATATATGTTTTCCTTTTTCTTTTGATTCACAATTCCAACGCCATGAATATGTAATCCTATTCAAAAGCATATTTTCTTTTCATTCTTCAGAACAAATAAACAGGAATACTGTATAAAAGAATGGAAAAGAATTAAATCCTGTAAGGAAAAGAAATGTAAAATCTGATACGAAATTTTTAGTAATTGAAATTTTTGATTCATTCAGTCTTAATCGTTAAAAAAAAATGAAATATTAAACGACAATAATTAAATTCAATAGTAAAATTACTATTTATAATTTTATATCAAAATATAAAACCATAGAATGAAAAGTTATTAATTTTTTTGTAACCCTGTTTATTGTTTGGTGACAGTAGTTTGGCTATTAGTATAACATTAGTTATCCAAGTGACAATGTTTGCCAGAGTCAAAAATGCTTTACGGGCAACCTATAGACGGGTAAATTGTCTCTGTCTGATTCTTTGGTGTCCGCTGGAAAAAGATGCCCAAGGTATATACAAGATATTGGCACGCGCAGGCGTAATTTAATTTAATTTTAACTTTCTAATGAAATTTTAAATATAACTTCGTAATTAAATTACAGTGGGTAAGGCACTTGAATATCAAGCTCCAGGGTCCAAGTTTGAGACCGACTGAAGGCAGAAAATTTATTTTCTGTAACTTCAGGCGTGGATCAACTTTGAGGTAGGGAGACTCTCTTGGGACACACCCAGCGTCTATAGAGTGGGTACGATTAAATAGGGAAAAACCTGGCTGTTGAGCCTTATTTCGGCCAAACCTCCTCCTTTTACAACCGTTGGCCCGGCAACAGTACAACCTAACCTAAATACTGAATTCAGGGCCCTTCATGGGATATGGTGATGCAGTTTTCAATTGTAATTAAAATTCACAAAACTCCTTTTAAACGTAACTGTGGAAATTTCCATGCATCTTCTTATCATCATTAAATATATTATACAAAAAAAAACTAATTTTATATTATTTAAAATTTAAATTCGATTTTATTAAAAGTTTAAAACTAGATTGACATTATAAAGTCGTGAACAGATAAACCTTTTTTTAAAATTCTAATAAATTTTAACAGTAGAAAATATATATATGTTTAAGTTTGGTTTCAATAAATTTAAAACTTTTTTATTATTTCAAAATTTAATAATATTAATATTTATCTAAAATAAATGTAATCCCCAAAGTAAAATATTTCCTGAGAAAAAAAGATGAAATGGAGAAACTTTTCAGAGGCCTATCTAAACTTTATAATATTAAAAATTCTTGTGGCCTCTCAAAGGTTTAAGCGAAAGACCAATTGATGCTGATCACTTCACCTCCTTATCAAAACATTGATCAAGGAATAATAGCTTTTTGATCAAGAATATTAGTTCATTTTATTTGTAAAACCAACTCTGGACATATTTAAGAGAATTTCTATATTTCTTTGTTATTCAAAGATTACCTAAAACACTTGAGAGAAGGGATGGCTATCGTAAGACCAATATCGATATTCAATACTGACGATTGATCGATACACGATATATGAGTGGCCAAAAATATCGATAACAGTTATATCCTGATTTTTTTTTTTTTTTAAATGCCATTTTAAATATTTCTATTACGCTTAAATGATATTCCTGCCTATTTTATCATTATAGTTAATGTATGTAATGACATCGTCAAACACGTATCATTCTTGCAGATCCATTCCGATGGTTCACTTCGAGTTTCATATTTATCGATAGCACTTTCCTTTAACTTTGCTAGTAAACTTTCATTTCCATAGTTTCAAATTGGATTTAATTTTTTAGTGTTTTATATTGATATTTTCTTATTTCCTTAGATCCAAGAAGATGAAACAAAAGTTAACATCAGTTTCAACATGGATTTAGTGTTTTACATATTTATTTCCTCTTACCTAATGTGAGAAATGGTAACACAAGTTAACAACATTACTTTATACATGATTTAGTGTTTTATATACGAGGTGGGACATCTTATCTTATATATATATATATATATATATATATATATATATATATATATATATATATATATATATATATATATATACGAGGTGTGATCAAAAAGTTCCAGGATTTTATATATACTATGGGAATGCAATGTCTCACACCGATGCGGTTGGTAGCATTTTATTGCCTGACTCAACAGGGACACAGCTGTGTTTGCAGATCAATCATAACATCACTGAAAGTAACATTAGCACAGTTTGTTTGAGGTTATAGAGTTTGGCTATTTTATGAAAATGAATGTGAAAGAAGAGCAACGTGTTTGTGTGAAGTTTTGTGTGAAACTGAACAAAACGTTTTCTGAAACCTTTTTGATGTTACAAGAGGCTTTTGGTGGAGAATGTCTAAGCCGATCATGCTGGCATCAGTGGTTCAAGAGGTTTAAAGATGGTCATTTTGTGTAAAAAACGCATTGACTGTCATTCCTCAGCCCCCCTACTCACCTGACCTGGCTCCAGCCGACTTTTTTCTTTTCCTGAAGCTTAAGAGACACCTGAAAGGACGAAGATTTCAAACAGTTGACGAAATTAAAGAAAAAACAACAGAGCTGCTAAACACCTTTACAAAAGAAGAGTTTTCTGGGGCCTTTGATCAGTGGAAACACCGGTGGGAAAAGTGTGTAGCTTCCCAAGGGGAGTACTTCGAAGGAGACAAATTTGAATAACCTGTATGTTGTATGAATAAATGTATAAAAATTCAGTCCTGGAACTTTTCGATCACACCTCGTATGTATACTTTTTTATGTTCACTTCCCTAATGTGATAAATTTTCATTGTAAAAATTGTTTGAATTTATGAAAAAAATAATTCAAGACAGTCAACTCATAAAGAACAAAAGGACCACAAACAATACAATACAACGATTTAAACAGCACTTGTCTTGCCAACAGTCCCCCTGCCCCTAACATTAGAAGCTTTCCCTTATGTAAACCAATATAAGTTTTAGGATTAACGAATTAATTGCCACTTCTATTGGGATTATTTTATTAGAAAACTAGTATCGAAGGTTAACCATTCATCTTTAGTTCTAAAATATACAAAATTTTCAAAACAATGGATTATATTTATACAGGGTATTCGGAAACTTGAAGATTTTTTTTTTTTTTTTTTTTTTTTTTTTTTTTTTTCATCGAATCTTTTCTATTTTATATAGACAATGTATTAGTAATTACAGAAGAGAAAAAATGGCGTTGATATATCAGTAAACAACCAAGTTATAAGGCATAAATGTTGGTTTTGACCATTTTTTTTGAAATCATAAAAAAAAGAACCGTAAGACTTTGTATATAGGTAAATGACCTTAAATAGGTTCAAAAACCTCCCTACCCGAGATACCTCTTTGGCCAACTTTTTTTTGTAAGACCAATGTAAGACAAGAAATCAAACATATTGGTACTCACCAGAGAAGATCTAACAGATATCTCAAATATATCCATAGTGTATCGGGGGGCCTGGTAGGTTCCAATTGTATTGATTCTTCTATACCATCATGCGTACCACAAATGAATATAAGTATGGTTACTTTTTTTTTCTTATTAAGAATTTGTGGAATGAATTATTCTTTGTACATTTTAAGGTCTATAATTAGCTTATCTATTATCTGTTGTAGATAATAAATTATATTTGATGTTTGTTAGTCCATTTCTTGAATTATAGCATTGTTTAAGGTTTGGTTTGCTTTTTTTTATCTTTATAATTGTTTGTATTTCCAATTTATTTTTATATCAAAGTACCGTATATCAAGGTACCGACAATCGAAAAAAAAATGGAGGCGACACATCATTACTTTTTTCCTAAACCGATCCAAACGAATCAAATTGCGTTTTTGAAATTGGAAATTCAACGGAAGCTTTGAGCATAGATATTTTTTTCGTCTTTAATTTTTTCTGCTGATATCGCACGTGTGCTATAAAAATGTAAATTAACCCATTAAGCCACAATGCATTAAAGGATTAGTAGAAAATTAAAGTAAATACTGACATTAATAACAGGAAAAAAATATATGATTAATTATTACAGTTTGATTACGGACTATATTCATGCACAAGATCTTTTATAATAAACCAGTATATGTATGGATAAAAAAGACGTAGTTTTTAAGATATCATATGAACTTTTCAGTTGCACTTAAGCTTGCATAACTAACAAAATAAATACAATTCAACATGATAATGAACTAAAAAAAAATATGAACTCTTTCATGATAAAATCTTTATGGTCGTTATAAAGATAAGCACGGCGTCAATGTTATAAATTAAAGCTCTTTATCTTGTTAATCCTTGTTTACATATTTTTTGTTGTCCCGTCATGATAGTGGAGCCAGTTTAAGAAGGTTTTCTCTCAAGGATAGTAAATTTTTGAAAACAGGAACATTTTAGAATGTCATCCGTTGGACCGGTTCCGATCAATCAAGGTTGCAACCTCTTCATAAACCGGATATCAACCTCTTTATATCAAGAACTTAAAAATAATTCTTAGATTTCCTTTAAATTATAATCTTAGAATTAATAATTTAAAAAACCTGTACCGACCACACGGTACTTAGGTAAGAATGGACTGTTACTAGGCCAACGGTTGTGAAAGGAGTAAATTTGGCCTAAATCACGATCAACTGCCTAGATTTCCCCATTTAAAGGTACCCATTTCGACCTCGAAGTCGAGCCACAACCAAAATAACCGAAAATAAATTTTCTGCCTTCAGTCGGACTCGAACTCGGGCCCCGGAGCATGGTAGGTTTAATTATTAGGCATCTTAATACATAATTAAGTCCTTCGTGAAATCTTCAATGCATCTTATTATGTCACAAAACTTTACCATAACGATCCAAACGTCCCATTGCAAAATTGTCCCAAATAAGGTATCTAACCTATCAGGACATGCTACATACCCACTCGAGTCCTAGGGTTGGGCGATAGTCGATAGTTACTATCGATACATCGATAAGCTATGCCTATCGATAGATCTTTTTTACCTTCAAGTTTTGAAACTCTCGAAATTATGCGGATCTGTCTCTGTCCAGTGTCGAGTTCTTTTGAAATCGAATTCGGAATTCCTAGAGCTCAAGGGTTCATTTAAAGATTAAGCTAAAGGAAACTCTAGGTTTTCTTTCGGAAAATATGTGGATCAAGGAGCACACTTGACTCTTGAAATTAACTATTTCGTTATTTTTCTTTTCTAAAGATTTGATTTGTTCATTATTATTGTAAACATGTAAATTGTAGATATTTTTTTTTAAATTCATATAAATTAGTTGCTTTTTTTCTCTCATCTTTATGATATAATCTTATTATTTATAATTCTGCAAATTTTAAATAGTAAGTAGATAATTGAATTTAATTAAATTGGCTGAAATTCTTTATTGAATAACTTTGGAAAAAAGGAAGCAACTATCGAAAAACTATCGATAGCAATCGATAGTTCTCAACCGATAGTATCGGCCTATCGATTGTGCTAACTATCGACTATCGCCCAAACCTATTGAGTCCACTCTTTAGATGCTTATCACTAGACTCCTAATAAACCTAAGAGGCTTATGAAAAGAAGATAACCTGAAGACTTTCTAATGTAGAACGCTTATTAAAGTAGTACTAGTGAGTAATTCTTTACATCTGATTGACATGCTATGGTATTCTTATTGCAACACATTCACTAGTATTGCATACAGTGTACATAGTATAGTGTATACAGTGGTAAATATCAATATAGTGATAACACACACACACACACACACACATCTCATAATTAATCTTCTAAGAAGTTATCGTTTCAAATATGTATATCTAAGTATAATTCTGTAACTCAAAACCAGAAGAGAGTAAGTCCAAATTTCACAACTTTCAGATTATTGCACTATTCCATGTAGAATTTTACAATACATTAAGTCATAATTGCATGAAGTCCCTTGAAAAATCGCCCCTGCATATTGTTCTCTTTTGCCATTGAAAAGATATCGTAACTGCGAGGAGTAAACGTTTTTTCTCATCTTGAAAATATCACATATTTTACAAACCGTAAGGTTTGTTTAAATCGACGGCTCACCTTTTAAAAGGTAGAATCTTGAATAATTAAGGAGGCGTGAAACTTGTGTGTGATTTTATGCCTCAAAGCCAACGGAGTGGTACCGGCAACAAATCCAATTTCTGGCTAAAAAATGGGTAAAAGTAGTTAAAAACAACAATGGACCCTACTTTGAAGAAAAATAATCTATAATGCTAAAAATGTTTAATCTTAAATTCGCCTATATTTATGCAAAAGGAGTTTGTAACAACCTAGTTTTTAAAATATAAATTTCATGAGTAATTTTTATTTTATTATTTCTTAGTTTATGCTCACATTGGAGCAGTTAAATCACTCCAAATAAACTACAGCCTTTACAATATTAGCTGTGATGTTCTCTTAACTTCCTTTTCTCTGCCCAGAAATTCCTCATTCTTTCAACCTGGCCTCCCTCTCTCATCCGCTATGGTGTATTGTTTTCGTTTGCCTATTTTTGATTTCAGTCTTGTATCTCTACTTCTCAGAATTCTCTTTTGTTTTCTCACTGCAATTTGTTTCATTGTTATACTAAGCTCTTCTAAATCATTCTGGACCTCACTGAACCAGTTGTTCTTGGTTTTACTTTTTCAAAAGTAATTGAATAATGGTTTCAGTCTTTGGTAGTCTTAATATGTGGCCGAAAAAGGCATTTCTTCTTTTTCGCATTATATTCGTTATTGATTCCTTTTCCCGATAGACGATTTCATTAGGTAGCAGCATCCATGCATGAATAATTTGATATAATATTTACGATTAAGAAAACAGTGGAAAGTCTACAGCCAACGTCTCCTCTAGTAACCGCAGTGGGTGTGTTATGATAGCTTAATGATTCATGGCGTATTTTAATAACTTTGATAAGGTACAAACCCGAAATTATAGATTGGTTATGTTTTTAACCGATGGGTCTTTAAAAGGTATCAATTAACCGATATATTCATACAAATACGGTTCGATTTACAAAATAGAAAAATAATGAAATTTTTTACAGATTTTGATTTGACTGATCGTTTGACAAATTTCAATTTATAAATCCACTAATAGTTATTTATAAAGAAGTAATGAAGTGGTTGATAGAAACTTTTATGGAGTAAAATACACAATACTTGTAGTATTGTCATTTAGTCGTTGTAGTACGACGAAACTATAACGCAATTTTTATATAAAAGTTTGTTAATAGATAATGTGTGGGGTGACGAAGGCTTAAACAATTTTGAATTATAACAATAGATTCACATAAATTATTTTAATATGTCAAAACAACTATCTCTCAGGCAGTTGAAATAAGTTTTCGTATTTGATGCTTTACAAAAAAACAAAATTTTTGTTCTGAAATATATTTCATCAGAAAATAAATATATTATCTAAATAACAAAATAAGATATTTCTAAACACTACGTAAAAAAACAAAACAACGACACTATCTTCTAATTTGTTCTGGTAAAGATGAGGTATTGTTTCTAGCAATCTTTTTCTAGGGTTTAGCTAATTATAATTTAAATTATGTATATTTACGTAAATAAATTAGTTTATAATAATTAAGAAACAAATATGAACAAATAATCTAGAATAACCAATGACTCGGTCCAATAAGTATTCTTAAATGTGCATCCTATTGTTGAAATTCGTAATTCGTCATTTTAAGCAATGAATAGATTTTTTTTTTTTTTTTTTTCCAAAACGCTTTGGAAGCCTTGATCTTTGAAACCATGCTAACAGCCTTCTAAATCATTAATCACACAAGACTATTTCACCAGTTGACGTCACCTTGTTCCAGGAAGTCTCGACTGCAAACTCCATTGAGAAATCTAAGCTCCAAAAGTTTCCGTCTTTGTTCAACAACACATTTGAATTCCTGCATCGGATTCACGAGCTGCGTACCAGCTGTTTCTCTTTTATACAAGCCACTATCAACACATTATTTTTTTTTTTTTGTATCTCACCAAATGTTAGGACAAATATGTATTTGGTTATGCTCATGATAAATTATGACAACACGAAACAAATATTTATAAATATAAATTTCAAGCTCAGTTCTCAAAAGTCTTTTTTTCTAGTAGTAGTTTGGTATAATTAATTTATGAAAATTTTACTAGGCAAATTGACTGTTTTAAGTTATTTTTTGTTCGAGATTTCTTTCTTTTTTTTTTTCAATTTAATAAAATATTTTATAATATCTATTCTATTCTATTCTATCTATGTGTAGTAAAATATATGTAGTAGGTATATGATTGAAGATAATGTAATTACTCTACCATAATTTCATGGTGATAGTATACTACGAGACATAATATTTATGTATTCAAGTTTTTTATGGTAAAGTTTTTTTTAAAATTTAATTGTATCATAAAACCTTACTATAAGCAACGATCAGAATAATAATAATGGAATAATAGAAAGTAGATTCTTATTTTAACTTCTACCGAAATTTGAGCATTATTCTCTTTCAATGACGAGATGAAAATTTATGCCTACTAAGAAATATTAAATCAATCTAATAAATTATAACACATAAAAGAAGAAACATTAAATAAAATAAAGAAAACGTGAACAGCTAAAAAATATTTTAAATTTTCTATTGCTTAAAACTAACATCAGGTAAAACATTTGAATAATTCATAAGACAGGATTTTAATTTTTTTAGAATTAATCTTTTTCTGTTGGAATAAAAAATCTTGTTACGGATATTTGCTGGATGTCTTTCCAAATAAAGCTGAAGAATAGTTCAGTCAATGAAATTGACAATTGAGTAGGGAGTACTTTTTTTTCAAATCTATAATTTTGAGAAATTTCTATCATAATAGTCGTTTTATTTTATTTTTTAAAAACGATTTTAAGATATAAATACATAATGATAGAAGATACTGTTCGATAGTTGTGTTGTGAAAGAAAAATGTGAGAGCGAGGTGAAGCGATACCGTTATTCCAACTGTACTTGCGGTAAAGGTAACTTAAAACTGTTAAATCCATCACAGTATGTGCTAAAAAAAAGGTTTAGGTACCCACCTTTGATGACCCCATAGGATGCGAGTACGAAGACAAACAGGTACATAATGACCTACATGGACCTTAGAGCAGAGCTGTCTACCATATCCACTGTCGAAGTCTCCGGTGATTCTCTTTCTGATGGAGGATTTCTTGTCCACTGTTTGTCGTTTTCAGAAGTAAAAGAACTGGTAATAACGTTAGCACATAAAAAACGAGACAACACAGAGAGATAACACTTCACTCAACCAACCACAACGAAGACCAGAGGAACACTATCGTAGCGAGTCGGCCATATTGCTGGCTACTGGCCCGCCACCTAGCGGTCGCTACAGGAGGCTGATGACTCTCGGCGAGAAAGTTATCCCACTTCTGTTCTCGATCTTCTCTTTTTTTATTACACAAATGAAAGTTTTGATGATTCCTAATTGTAACTATTTTTACTGTAGTGTAATACATACATACGAAACTTGTGTTTTATCAGTAAATAATATTTTCGGTACCCTTTCAGAAGCGGGGCTCCACTCCCTTCACGCGCCCTAAATACCTTTTATCGATTCTAAACTTCTTCTGATTTATTTCGATGTTATAGTCACTACTTTTTGAGGGGAAGGTTATAGATCTCCATTTACGGAGAAAATCAAAATTCAGTTTGAAAGCGATATTAACAATAAATCAATGTTGAATTATGAATCAATAAATCAGAATTATCGCCATACTCATTGCATTTTTCCTCATTAGTTCCAGCCGGGTATGAAAAATTCAAACATGATAAAAATCCTATTATGTTTATTCAAATAATCAAAATTATAACAGATCAGGGCGAAGATGCAATAGAAACTGATCTCGAAAACGTGTCAACTTTTAAGAATACGATACTTAAAAGCAAAATAAAATTAGTCGTTTTCGGCTATCAATATAACATATACTGGAAAAGTGTTCAAAGCTCCGAATTAACTACAAAATACTTATTTACATGACAGTTATTAGACCCATTTGGATATACAGAGTTGAGCTTTGATTTCCACTTAACCATCCAATTCTTCTCGGATCTAACCGTAGCAATCCAAAATCCTTCCTAAAATCCTCAATACTCCTTATTATGTCACACGTAAACTTATCCATAACGATCTAGATGATCCATATGTTGCAGATTTGGCCTAAACAAGATACATATCCTTCCATGACAAAGTACAAACCCACTCGAATCCAGCAGTCTTCTAACTAGCTTCTCACTCAATAAAAGAAAATGGCCTAAGAACTTTCTAATATGTATAACAATTATTGAAGTACTACTAATCAGTAGTTCTTTTATTAGGTTATCGGCATGTCATTGTAATCAC
This sequence comes from Euschistus heros, assembly GCA_003667255.2. NCBI lineage: Eukaryota > Metazoa > Arthropoda > Insecta > Hemiptera > Pentatomidae > Euschistus > Euschistus heros. The sequence goes on from RCWM02000146.1 coordinate 551,326, forward strand.
AGCACATTTACTTATTGTTGATAGTGTATACAGTTGTAAATATCAATGAAATAAAAAAATTAAATATTTTAAATTTTATTAGAAGAGAAGAAGTTAAAGGAAAATAAGAAAATTATACGATTTCCAAGAGGTCATATGACCAATGTTGACACAGTGGAACTCCATATTTCAGGAAGAGATCTGAGAGGAAGGGAATACTTGGCGGAAGGGTAGGATCTCATGTTTCTAGTGCATATAAAATAACGGGAGTTCAAAGGAAAAGGGAGCAAATCGTGTTGAACAAGTTCCGTAAAGGAAGGGAACAAGGAAATATTTATTGTATTAGAAAGAAGGAATAAAGCAATTTCGATTCAGTATACGAGCTCGTTATTTGACAGTGTCTGTGTAACGAAGAAAAAGTTGACAAAAGACTTCATTTAATGCTAATGGTAAATGTTTGCTATTAAAAAAAAAATATTAAAATTGCTCCCTTCAGGTGTGAACATAATATAAACAAGAGACCTCCCGACTCAACCGACTGACTGATGTTAATTCCGGTCCAATTTTTTTTTTTTTTTTTTTTAATGCTAACTTTTTAAGTTTACAAATGATATCCTCATAGTTCTTGCACCAAAAAATTGCTAGTTTAGATTATATTAGTTGAAAAATGTGAACATAAAAAATCAGTATTCTTAGGTAAAAAAAGTTAGTACAATTTTTTTAATCATCCACTATACTAGAGCTAAATAGTCCTTAGTACAAAAATTGTCAGATCTTTACTCAGCACGCCAAAGAACACATATATGGTATGTTAATTTTCATAGAAAATAAAAAACTTTTTTCAACAGTTTCTGGGAGGTTCAAAAGTTGAGAGTATTAGTTAACGTTTGATTTTGAGTCATTGTCGCTAGTATGTATGATTTCGATATTTAAGAGATTTTCATCATATTATGTTTGAAATTTTTAATATTTTTAACTTTAATTTTGTCACCTGAAACCTACTTTTTTATTATTATAATTTATGGTATACCACTTATAATTTTTACCATACTCTGGAATATCTATTTTTTTGAATCTTTGGTTTCTCAACTTTGTTATTTTTAATTATCATTAATTGTTAATTTAATTTAAGTAATTTAAAATTATACAGGTAAGCAAAAATTAAGAACATGAGAGCATAGATGTTCAGCAGGATTAAAACCAACATGATCTTACTTATTATTCACTTTTCCTCAATATTAAAAAAAAAAAAAAAAAAAAATTAAATTATCAGATATTGTTTAAGTAAATAAACACATAAATTTTAAGTTATATTTTAAAAATAATTTAAATAATGCTATTCATGGTCATTTACTTAAACAATTGTCAGCATTAATAACATTTTATTACGTAATGTTTTATCTGTCAAATTATACTTTGGGGCTTTAAGAAAGCTATGCCTCTCCCTTCGGTCATTCCCGGAGTGCCACACAGCTGTTTATTAATCATAGTTATGTAATGTTATTAATTCATGTGCTTGAGTTATGCGCTTGCGCCATCTTTAGATAGATCGTATTCACATCGCTCTGTTATAAATTCTATTATCTAGTGAGTTTTCTTTAGTTTTTTCACTTCAAAAGTGTACAGAACTAATTATTTACAGCAGTGGCCAGTGAGTAATTATTAACAGTGAGTACAATAATGACTTATTGAATCTATTTAACTTATTAGTTATGAAGAGATATGTGCTCTAGAGATAAGGAATAGGACGGTGGGGATAATTCCTTACTTGCCTTTCACGGCCAAGTTTAGTTTGGCGATAGCCCTCAACACAAGAGGTTGGGCTTACGCCCCGTAGACAAAACACGCTACGACCTTTTTAATTTTATTTTTATCTTATTTTTTTTTTTTTTTTATTATTATTTTTTTTTTTATATCTACCTCAATACTGTGAGCGCTAAATGAGATATTTCCACATGGTGATGTCATCAAAAAATAGCAAGAGAAGCCGTTCACTAGAAACTATTAGAATGAGCCCCGCGAAGCAAAAGCCGAGGAAATCGAAGAGAAATACGCCACCCCCTTCGCCGTCATCTATAAATCCTCAACCAGGGACGTCAGCTCAAGAGATGATAGAAGAGTCTCCCTTCTTCACTCCAAATCCGTACCAGGTGCTTACTAATACAGATGTCGAAACCATGGAGTCAAATACTGCATCTCAACCTCCACGGCCTCCTCCAATCTTCGTCAGAAACGTAGGAAATTTCGCAATACTGTGCAGCCAACTAAATAACATAATCGGCACCGGAAAATACTCATGTGTAAACAGAATCAAAGACACAAAAATCATGCCGGATTCCCCTGATACCTACCGCCGTATGGTTAAATACCTATCGGAAACGAAAGCTGATTTTCACACTTATCAGCTTAAGGAAGAGAGATCACTGAGAGTCGTCATAGGGAACCTCCACCCAACAACACCAACCGAGGCCATTAAAGAAGAATTAATAGCCATGGGCTATAAAGTTCGGCAGGTGACTAATGTTCTGAAAGATAACAGGACACATCCCGGGGCTAGCGGCAAAACCCCATTACCCTTATTCTTCGTGGACCTAGAATCAACCCCTGGAGTTGAACAGATTTACGAGGTATCATCAATCTACTATACAAGAGTAAAAGTAGAAAAACCGTACCCCAAACGTGATATCGTCCAGTGTCACAATTGCCAGGCGTACGGCCATACAAAAACCTATTGCCACCACATACCGAGATGCGTAAAATGCGGGCAAATGCATAAGTCAAATGAATGCACGAAATCTCGAGATGTCCCAGCAGTCTGTGCCCTCTGTCAGCAAGGTCACCCAGCCAACTACAAAGGCTGTCAGACGTACAAAAACCTACGTAACAGGTTCCAGCCAAACCGCCCAAATGCCGAAGAAACTTTACGGACCAGAGGAAGACAGCCCTCAAAAATTGCCACCTCATCTGTTTCTTTTGCTGAAATGCTGGGCGGAAAAAATGCCAAAATGAAAATGGGGCCATGCCGATTCCTCCCCAACAGCCTCAATTGTATGACCCTCAACCTCAGCAACCATTGCCTCAACCACAGTTCCAACAGACCACTCAACATACCCCAGCACCATCAATCCAGCCTAATCCACACACCCTTCATCAAATCCCCCACATTCCTCCTCCCCCAACTACCTCAGATCTCACATCCTTATTTAATTCCTTCCTATCAGAGTTAAAAATTGTTATCACCCCACTTATATCACTCCTTACAAATGTTATCCCTCTTCTAATTCCTCTTCAAAAAAATCCTTAAATGTCTCCCACAAAACCCTTATCCATTCTCTTTTGGAATGCGAATGGTATTCGTAACCACACTAACGAACTAACATCCTTACTGCAAGACAAAGAAGTTGACGTAGCATTAATCACAGAAACCCGATTGACCAGTAGACAACGCTTCAATGTACCACAATACCGAACATACCGAACAGACCACCCTGACGGTAGAGCTCATGCCGGAACTGCTATCGTCATTCACCATTCCCTCTCTCACCATGAATTCCCTTTACCAGCAAATGAATCCCTACAATCCACAGCAGTTGTCATCAAAAACCCTCTCCTTTCCCGTCACGATTGCAGCGGCCTACTGCCCCCCAAATAAACCAATTTCCACATCCCAGTTTAACTCCTTTTTCAATTCCCTAGGCCACCACTTTCTCTTAGGCGGTGACTTCAATGCTAAGCATCAGCAATGGGGTTCAAGAACCACTAACTCCCGTGGGCGAGCATTGCAGTCATCACTTAGTTCACAAAGATCCTTTATTTCTCCCGGAACACCTACCTATTGGCCCACAGATCCTAACCGAAACCCCGACCTTCTTGACTTCTTTATACATTCAGGCATAGGACCTCTTCATTACTCTATAGAACGCCTGGATGAACTTTTTCCTCCGATCACAGCCCTTTAATCTTAACCCTCTCAGTCACTCCAATCCCGAAACCTCCTCCCCCATCATTTATAAGAGGGCCTGTTGACTGGAACCTCTTCCGTCAAACTATTTCCGACTCCATAGACCTCAGAATATCCCTAAAAAACTCCCCATGACCTTGACAATGCCACTAATACCTTCACAAATATAATCCAACAAGCAGCCTGGGCTGCATCCTCACCTCGTTCCCCTCCCAAAGGTCGAAAGAAAAATCCTTTATCCCAAGATCTACTGGACCTTATCCAATCCAAACGCCGTGCCAGAGCCATTTGGCAAAGATCCAGGCATCCAGACGATCAGAAATCCTATAATTACCTTACTAAACTCCTTAAAAAACACATGGCTACCTTCAGATCTGAATCCTATAATTCCTATGTTTCTTCACTCTCTGCCTCTGACAATTCCCTCTGGTCTACCAATAAAAAAATCCTAAAATACCAACCTACCTTCCATCCTCTCCGACGTGAAGATGGTACATAGGCAGCTTCTGACGAGAACAGATCCGAAGAATTTGCCCAGCACCTTTCCAGCATATTTCTCCCCCATCCTGAATCTAACCCCACTCACACAACAATGGTTCATGAATTTCTTGATTCTCCGATTCCTCTCTCCTTACCTCCTAAAGCAATTAACCCCTCTGAGGTCAAATTCCTTCTAAAACAATTAAAACCCAGTAAATCCCCTGGATATGATCTCCTCAGCTCAAAGATCCTTCGGCAACTTCCTCATAAAGCAATCATGTTCCTTACCTACCTATACAACTGTATCCTCCGGACAACCTATTTCCCTTTGCTATGGAAACACTCCATTATTATCCTTTTCTTAAAGCCGGGCAAACCTCCCAACAAACCTTCATCATATAGACCAATTAGCCTTCTTCCAATCCTTTCAAAAATTTTTGAAAAGCTCCTTCTAAAACGTATCCTACCCATCCTTGAATCACAAAATATTCCTTCTCACCAGTTTGGATTCCGTACTAGTCATTCCACCGTCCAACAAGGCCTCAGAGTCGTTGACCACATATCCTCAGCACTTGAAAGCAAACAATATTGCTCCGGCGCATTTCTGGACATAGCACAAGCTTTTGACCGGGTATGGCATGACGGTTTGCTTTTCAAACTCAAAACCCGTTTACCTCAATCACTATTCCTAGTTCTTCAATCCTACCTCTCTAACCGTTCCTTTCGAGTTCGCTGCGGAATGGAATACTCAAACTGCTACTCAATAGAGGCTGGTGTTCCACAAGGTAGCGTTCTCGGTCCAGTTCTATATATCCTCTATGCTGCAGATATCCCAACTACTCCTGATACTTTCCTAGCAACTTTCCTTCGCTGATGACACTGCAATCCTTTCATCCCATCCTGATCCCTCAATAGCATCCTATAATCTCCAATCCCACTTATCCCTGATTGAAGACTGGTGCGATGACTGGCGGATCAAAGTAAATGAATCTAAATGCACCAACGTTGTCTTTACCCTTCGCTTAACCCAGTCCTGTTATCTATTTCAATGGTATTCCACTACCTAAAGCTGATACAGTTCGGTATCTTGGTTTCTACCTAGACAAAAGACTTACATGGAACCCACATACTCGACTCAAAAGGCAAGAACTTAACAGACGCTTCAGTCAATTGTATAGACTACTAAATAGGACATCCCACCTTTCCATTAAAAATAAACTTCTCCTATACCAAACCATCATTAAACCTATTTGGACCTATGGACTTGAACTGTGGGGGACAGCAAAAAAGTCGAATATCAATCGCATTCAATCCTTCCAATCCAAAATCCTCCGAACTATAGTAAATGCTCCTTACTATGTTTCCAACAAAACCCTACATAACGATCTCAATATACCACACGTCCTCGACCTCATACCTCTTAAATTTTCGAAATTCCATCGCAACCTTTCATTTCATCCTAACCCTCTGGCTCAATCTTTATCCAGCTCCACCCATCCTGATAATCCACCTCGCAGACTAAAACGGCAGTGGCCCCGAGATCTTTTGTAAAATTTATTTATTATGGAGTTCTGGCAATGGCCAGCTTCTCCACTCATGTCCGGCGTGAATGTACTATAGCGCTCTCACTCAGCCTCCACTGGGTTTTTTACACCAGTGACGCAGCTGAGAGAGAAGAGCTGGGACCTCTCTATGCCTGGCTTGTCCCTCCATAATTGGAGGGAGGGGTCTGGCTGGGGGGTCCCTAGGATGAGTGTGTATTGTAAATAAAGTACGATTGTGTTTTTAACTTATAATTTAATTTTGTTTTATTTTTTATTACTACTATTTATTTATTTTTACTTACTCAATATTTTTTTTTTCTTATTTTAGTATTTAATTTTATTTATTTGTATATTGTTCATGTATAGGAAGTTCTTTCTGTTATCTTTATATTTATTTTATTTTGTATATATAATTTTTTTTTCTCTCTCTTTTTGTACATAATGTATGAATGTAATCACATGCCATCTATATTACTTATTGCCCACATTTGTGGCAGATTGTAATATTTACTCAATAAAAGTTCTAAAAAAAAAAAAAAATTCATGTGCTTCTTGTTAGAATGTATCACCATGCGCCTATATAGTCCAGTCAATAAATGCTGAAATGAGGGGTGTAGAGTGCATTAAATATGCGATAATTTTTGACTTCATAGCTTCGTTAGGAATAGTTTAAGGTAGACATACTAAAACTCCCCACCCCTGGTGGGGCTAACGGTGGAGGGAGAGAAGAGGTTCAATTGTTTTTTAAATATATCTCGAAAATGGTAGACTCTAGAAAAATATGTTTCCAATAAAAATAAAATCTAATTAAATTTCCTATAAAATTGATTTTTTATAAATTTGTCGTAATTCTCTCCATTTACGTTATTGAAAATCGGTCATTTTCGGGGTACCGTAATATACCGTACCTTCCACAACCGTTTATCAGAAAAAACGCCAGAATCGAAATTGTAGAACATTAAATTTACATTAATTTGCTATATACTTTTTTTGTATTTGAAGCAAAAAGTAAGGTAAACATTTTTTTTTTATTTCTATAATTATCGATTTTTAATAACGTATATCTCGAAAACTGTTGGAATTTCGACGAGTATTTATATAATTAATTTTATGGCAGATTTTATTTTGATTTGTAGCATATTTATCTAGAGCCTACCGTTTTCGAGATATAATCGAAAAACACAAAATTAGGACCTCCCCCCCCCCCCTCCCACTCTTAGTTCACTTTTAGTATGTTTACCTTCTAACTACTTCGAAAGAAGCTATAAAATCAAAAATTATCGCATATTTCATGAACTCTACAATGTATTTACCGACTGGACTAATAAGATTGATTAGTATAATGTGTAAAATGAAGAAACCCATTTGAAATAAGCAGCATCAATAAAGCGTATCTCTCTATAAATTATCAAAATGCTAACACAAAAATTGTGTATCATAAACATGATTAAAAAATGAAAACAAAATCGAGAATGTATACTGATAATAATAGTTTTAAAGCGGATTGGGTGCTCCAGTTGCTGTAAATAACTTATATAATTACGCGTTACCCTCAAAATAAATTCGTTTTAAATTGGTTAAATAATGCAGATTTTGAATATTCATTTTGTTTTGTCAAGCGCATGCCAAGTAAATAAAAGTAATCCTCCAGTCTAGTTAATGGAGCATAAACAATGGGTATTAATGTTGTTTTCTCTCAAAGGTTACTTCAGTTTGTGCTACATTTTATATCAGCTATACTGTGCGCGATCGGAAAAGTGACCGATGACATAAAGAAATCAAGGACACAGTCAATAACAGACAGACCTCGCTTTTTGAAAATTCTGAGAGGCTTAAATCTTTAGAAGAGCGGGCCAAAAGACAGAGGATTAATTGAGAAATTATTAATAGATAATAATCAATTTGAAAGGATAGTAATAAAAAAATTAGAGGTGAGGGCTAAATCAAACTGAGCAGGTGCTCAGCTCTCGAATTCACTAGAAAATAAGAGTGTACCTTTCAAAATCTGGAAGAATCAACAGAGGGCGTAGTTTGTTTCTGTCGGTGCGGCTCTGGGAATTAACTCAGCGTTGAAGACTTAGACTTAGTTTGAAAGGAAAAAACAAAGAAAAGAGGATCCTCGGCCACCGTCAATCGTAGTGCGCTTTGTCCGCCAGATGACCAGAGACGAGGTTATTCGCCTACGAAAAGTGAAAAGAGATTTTAGCACAAGACATTTCGGTTGGGATTCGGACGAAAAAATATACGTCGGCGAAGAGATGACCCCTGGTAACCGGCAGCTTTACTGGCTAGCGAGGCAGAAGAGGGCGGCTGGCAAAGTGAAGTATGTATGGTTTGCGCGAGGAAGGGTTCGCCGCCGGTCGTGCTGATGGTCAACCTGTTATGCTAATTAACAAAGAAGAAGATTTGGAAGCGTTTAATTGACGGTTGATTTGACTGTTACCCCAAAAAAATTATTTTTTTATTTTTATATTTATTTGTTTTTAGCTTTTTAGATTTGATATAGTTGTGTACATTTTATTATTGCTCACATTTTATTTTAAACATAATTATTTACTCTTTAAATTACATATTTTATTAATGATATTTTTCGTTTTAAAATACTTTATTTATTATTATAGAAAACGCCAGATAATTTGGCAGGTTTTGTTTATTTTTTATTTCAAATTTTCTTTCAAAGATCATTTAATTCACTAGTTTCATTTATATTATTTATTTCATTTTTTTGATAGTACATATAAATGTATATAACCTTTTAGAATTGTACCTTGCTTTTCCTCTCTCTCCAAATATTCCCTTTGCTCCCATTTTCCTCTGTCAGCTATCCTTTATTCAATCAATATGAATAACACCCTGTTGACCTGTACCATGTTACTCCCAATCCCTTCCCGCACATTTTGATGAATTCCATGATTATTTTTTCTTCACAATTTCTACCATATTGGTTGCTGTCTCGGAAACCTGGCTCAAACCACATATTCCCTCCTCATCGGTATCCATTCCTAATTATATCCTCATTCGTCATGATCGGGCGGGAACGGACTGGTGGTGGCGTTTGGTTTGTTCGTTTATGTAACAGTCTGAGGGTTAAATCCTTTTCAAATCTCCGTCCACTGATACACCTCACCTAGAATATCTTTTCACAGAATTAGTTTGTGCTACATTTTCATGATTAAGGATATCTGAAATTCACCGTTTTATAAAAAGATTTTCGTTAAAGTTATTTTTAGGATATCTCACTCCAAGTAAGACCCATAAATATAGTAGGCGATTGTTTGAATTCCATGCACCGTATGCAGGAAAAGGGGCGAAATCCTAATTTGTATTTGTGACTTAAATTAATAATACAAAAAGAAATAAGAAATGTTTGTTAATAATTGAGGTTTTTGATATTCTTATTATTTTGACACAGCTCTTAGGGCCCATTGAAAATTTAGAAAAAAATGTTTATTTTTCGAGGTAGATTTACCTAAAAAGTTACAAAATATTACCAGCGGTGTAAATTCTACGATGTAAGTGAAGAGATAAATATAAAATTGATATTATGAAACTGTTCACAAACTCAAACTGTTAGGATCGCCCAAATAAAAACCTCAATCTATCCAATCTATCAAACTAAATGTTTGCAAATCGTGTATTGTTGAAAAAATCGATACATTTTACATTATCTGACTCGAATTATACGTTCCAAAGTATCAACTGCTAGGGTAAAGGCGCCAGTAGTAGACACTATTGCGAGACTCTTGCAGTAATTTTAGTAGTAGTTCAATAAAGTTGCCTCAAGTTTCCCTATATATGCCCAATAGCACTCTTATTGTACATAAATTCTTTTTAAAATAACTCTATTATTGATGCAAAGATTGTTTTTAGACATTTTTTAAGAACATATTTTTTCACCAATAGTAAACACCTGTGTACCAGTAGTAGACAGAAACGCACCAGTAGTTGACACTTCACTTATCAAATATACTTAATTTATTTTTCATGAAATATGTTTTGTTTTTTTACAAAGGATCTTGGATTTTAAATAGTAAAATACTTGAAAAATTAAAAAATAACACATGTTTATTTAAATTAGGAAGGTAAAAAATAATAAAAACTTATACTTTTATTTTTGTCCTAGTGAATCACGTCCGATCACTTTTTTTTCAAAGTGATCAAGTTTTCTTTAAAAAACTTCGAACAGGAATAATACAAGCAGCATTTATTATCACAGCACTTAGGTAGCTTATATAAAAAAAGAAGTTGATTTAAAAAAAAAAAAAAAAAGTTCTTTAGCCATTTTTTGCACAAATTAATTTCTGACAACGAAAATTCAAAAATCGTCAATTCGAAAATTGAACTACAAATGGCATTCAATCATTAATACAAACAATTTGAATTTTCAAACAATTTGAATTTTCTAGTAGTAGTCACTTTTGTCTACTACTGGAACAAGAGAGAAAATCAGGGTCCCAGTAGTAGACAGATCGTTTTTGGCTTTATTCAAACAAAGTCTACCATAAAAAATAGGTAATCTAGTGAGTTGATTGTGTTCACTATCTTTACAAACAAAATTTTTAAAATAACCTCTCTAAGCTACTGTGGTTAAGGGAAGAGCCTTTTATATGCTAACTAATAACTGACCTAACGTTTCCACTGCTACACATAATCTGCTACTACTTCATAGTGGAAGTACAGTAGATGCTGAAGTTTAAAATGAGACCAAATTCAAATCGATCTGATGGTTTTAACTCTTAACTTTTTTTGGGTGAAGTTACAAGTGTCTACTGCTGGCTCAGTGTCTATTACTCGTGCCTTTACCCTAATTGGTATTTGCCGTCACAACTACTTTTTCCTAATCGGCTACATCTGTAGTCGGCAAATCAGGCGGCGATTTTCATTCATTTATATTTCTCTCCTTAAAAATAGGTGTATGTATACACAATGTTGGTAGGTTTAGTGTTAAAGATATTATTTAATGGCTTGGTCGAACACCATATCTTTGAGCAAATTTGGTCTAGTAACGGTAATAAAGATGAATACATCAAGTAAAGTGATGTATTCGAAATCGAAGAGCAACTTCAACAGTGTGACTATAACTTTCTGGTTCACTCTAAACATGTTTTGCGATTATACCATATTTTACACTGTTGAAATTGTTGTGCCTACATCAATAATTTAAAAAATTGAATCAAGAACGAAACAAAAAAAAAAAATAATTTAAGGGGAAAAATATTGGGAGTTGGAATTAATTTTAAAGGATTGATAAGAGATGGTATTACTAGTCTCTAATCTCATCGTGCCAACTTGTTGCTATATTCATGTTGAAGCGTCATCATTTAGCTTTGATTTTCAGTAGGTGTCATTTCTCTGAAGTGTGAACAACATTAGTATTTTGCTCTCTAAACATGTCAACTTTTGAGCCAAGTAAGACGAATTTGCGGGAAGCTTTGCTTTTCTGCTTTCATTTGAAGAAAAAAGCAGCTGAAGCCCATCGGTTAGTTTGCGAGGCTTATGGGGACTATGCTCCATCGATTTCCACTTGTGAGTACTGGTTTCGGAGGTGATGGGCGTGGTCTATTATGAGCTGCTGAAACCGAATGAAACGATCACGGGAGACCTCTACCGAACTCAGTTGATGCGTTTGAGCCGTGCACTGAAGGAAAAACGGCCGCTATTTGGGGAAAGGCACGACAAGGTAATCTTGAAACATGACGACGCTCGGCCGCATGTTGCTAAACCGGTCAAAACATACCTGGAAACGCTGAAATGGGAGGTCCTATCCCACCCGCCGTATTCTCCAGACATTGCTCCTTCTGACTACTACTTGTTTCGAAGCATGACACACGACCTGACTGACCAGCGGTTCACTTCTTATGAAGATTGCTAAAAATGGGTGGATTCATGAATAGCCTCAAAAGACGAAGCCTTCTTCCGAGCTGGTCTCCGTAAATTGCCAGAACGATTTGCTTTGTTTTATCAATCAGCCCTTCTTTTTGCCGTCAATTCCTTCGCAACATCAATCATACAATTTATATTAAATTGATAATTTATCATTATTTTAACATTATAGTAGATTAGTTTAGTTGATCGACAATGCTCTAACTTTACTGTTTTAATCAACGTAAAGATTCATTAGATTTTTATACAATAATGGAACGTTGTGCTATGGCCATGGATGGCAACACTATCATCAATATTACTCGTTGAGAGCAATTGAACTTGAAGTCACTTCATTTTCGGTTATTCCTCCTTCTCTCTTCTTTTTCTCAGATTGCTCCTTCTTCCGCTTCTCGATACACTTTTTTCCAGGTGTCGTGATGTTCTTTGTTCAAACGTCATATTGTTAATTTTAGTCCGGCACATGGTACAATCTTAAAAAGTTTCTATATTGATCAGCTGCAGGTCCCTTATTTTGCTCTTGAGCCTTCCATCCTGTGGATTATATTTATATCAAAGAAAAATCTATGAATACTAGATTGTCGCAAGAATCCTTGTACATGAAGACAACCCTCTATATCAATTCTCACAATTAATCATAGAACATAAATGAATGTTGCTACAATTTTTTTTCAATAAGATCCTATTATCCAGATCTCATAATAAAGACAAAATACTAAAAATACCTCACAATCTTCAATAGCCCTTCAGTAGTGGCGCACATATTTTGCAGCTGATGGTAGCGGGGCGTGAGCAAAGTGACACCTGCAGTTTCTATGAACAATTCGTCAATGTGATACTTAAAAATATGTTTAATTTCGTTTTTAGGACTAGTTAAAGATTTACTAAAAAACATATTTTTTATAATTTTATTCCAAATTTATGTATTTAAAAGAAATAGAATTATTACACAACATATTTTTAAATGAAGCATTTTTCTTATCAAATATAATATTAAAGTGGAAGCAAACATATTACTATATTCATTTTTACTTATTCACTTTCATTTTCAGAGCTAGTGTTTTCTTAAGCTTTGGAAGAGTAGTTTTGTTAAAACAATATAGAACAAAGGACATTTGTGTGTTTTTCACACGTAAATAATGTACAGGAATTATGTTGCTTAGTGGTTTTTGAATTTCATTATTTGTGACTTAGTTTTCTTCCTCCAGAAGTTTTTAGTTCTTGTAGTGTCTAAAGACTTCTTATTCTAAATTGTTTTTGGTTAACTTTCATCAAACCTGTATGGATACCTGAAGTGTTCTTCTTACTTTTAATATATGGTTTTATAAGTGCAAAAGTAATTGTTTAAGGAAATCATCCTTTCTTCCTAGCTTTATACGCTACGTGAAATATACGCTAAAAAAAAAAAAAAAAAAAAAAAAAAAAAAATCACAATTCAAAAGTTTGGTAATAGTGGCGGGGGGAACGAATCGACCACCGTAGGAACTTCATAAGAAAATCGGGGAATGACTGACTATAAACTGATGTTATTTGTCTGAAAATGAGTCAGGTTTTAGGAGAGGGTTTTTCTCGAAGAATACCCAGCGCGGTACCCTACTTATTAACTTTTGTTGTTGATTATTAATGATGATTAACTTCCTTATGTACTCCAACTATTGAAGGAAGGACAGGTTACCAACCTATTCTAGGCAGGTTGGGAAGGTGAACATTCATTTCATGGGCCCGCCATGAAATAAATTTTAACACACCCAGGTGGGACTCGAACCCACGACCTTCAGTACCGAGCGCTGGAATCCTATCCTCATCCCAATCGGCCATCGAGCCCCCTGTATATACATACATGTATATACTATTTGTTCTCAGTATTTACTGGCAAATATTGCATCTGTATTTTTGTAAATTATTTAAATATTAGCAGCGAATATTATCAGACTTTTGATAAAAGTTAAATAAAATTTCAGGTATGGATAACTCGTATTTTCTCTTAGAATTGAGAAAAATTAAAAACTGACCTATACACATAATTTCGTTTTTTTCTTCTTTTTTTTTCATTATTTCCTTTTTAATTATTTTTTTATGAGAACATTCCAATTTAATATTAATATTTAATTAACTATTCTAGGTAAGAGGGAAAATTTACAAAATCATTATATAAGAGACGAGGTTATCGTCCGATAAATAGTCTAAAGAAAAGCCCCCTGATTAGGCAACGTGGCTAATTACTTTCACATAGTAATTCCATAGATTAAAAAAAAATAATAATTTAAATGATTATATACATATTTTGTATTGTGGTCCTAACTAGAAGTGATAACGTGCAAAGAGAAGTTCATAATAAGTTAAACCGTAAAAGTAAAAGAGTTGTCTCGAAATTATGAGTCGAAAAGAAAATATTTAATGATGCCAACTTCTAGCGGTTGATCATTTCATGTAGCTATAAACTGTAATTAATTCTGTGAATATAGTCAGTGATGAGATCAAGAAACGAATAATGAATGGCAATAAAGCGTACTTTGGCCTTGTAAACTTGATGAAATCTTTCTGTTTTCGAAACGCACTAAATAAAATCTGTACAATTCATTAATACGACCCATAATTTTTTCCGGTGCTTAAACATCGAACGTATTCAATCCTCCCAATCTCCTCAAAGGTATTCGATCCTAAATTCGTAGAACCAAAAACAACGCTCCTTACTAAGTCATAGGGACAAGATCTATACTTATCTAATAACCCCAAGCGGTAGTGACCTAATTATGTACTGTAAAAAAAGAGTACTTATTTTTCATAATAAGTACATTTTATTGAATCATTGTAATGTCAAAATAAGCCTCACTTAAGTCGCATTTGAAATTTATATTTCTATGTGTAGCAGCTTTTTTGACACGCTCTAGCTCAGTTGGTGATTCTAGGATCGAAAATTTAGTGGCACTCTGCCCGTTAAATATTTAAGGAAAATATTTGTTGTTATGTTGTATTTTGCGCTAGGGCCCACCGTTTAGGAGCTATATTGGTTTGAATGAAAAAAGTCACGTTTAGAACCCCTGTTTTTCTCAACTTTGTTTATTTCGAATAATAATTATTTGTTAATTTACATTAACAAGGGGGAGGACATACTCAGTCTCTCACGGATCTTGTTGGCAATTTTTTGGAGGTTCCTGGTCAAAAAATATTAGACATGAATTTTGTCGTTCCGACCAATGGGCCCTAGGAGCCGAGAAAAAAAAATAAAATAGCATTAAACTATTATATTTTTTATTTCAAGTTTAAAAAATAATATCGACATGATTCTTGCACCAAGATTTTTAGTTTTAATTGGGAATTTAAGGAAAAATACAGTCGCTCCATAGATTTTGGTTTAGGTTAATTAAATTCTAAAAAAATGATTAGTTTTTCAAGCAAACTACCTCTATAGATTTTTTGCACGAAAATTGACGTTAGATTCTAATTTAGCACCCTCAAAAACATTAAAAAACGCTTATTCAACAAAATCAAAAAATATCATTTTTTTCCCCCTCTTCGGGGAAAATGAAATTTTTCATTCGATTATTGGTTACATACCTTTAAATCGCCATTACTTTGTCTCGCAACTCACTGGTTGGCAAGCATCGCTGGAAAGAGGAGAGTCTCAGCTTTCTTTTGATGTATATAAATGTAAAATTCGATGAACAAAAAACCTATTAAAAAATTGGAAAATCCGAAAAAAAACATTTTGATTTTTAACTTGAGTTTGAAACCAGATAGGATGATGAAACCAAATACATTTCATGCGTATTACCACCCTATATTTTGTGTAAAAAAAATAAAGTTCATATTTCTAATATGACGTTAAACCGTCTAAGCGTAATTAATGTGTTTATCAATTTAAATAAAAGTTACCTACCATTTGGATGAAATTTCATATTTAAGGGTTCTTTAGAATACTGAGTTCGAATCCGATGTCGGTTCTTGTGAAAAAAATATATTGAACGTACTTCACTTGAAAAATTGGTAACGGTCGGGTTAAGAGGAGGCAGCTCCTACGCCCGCCGAGAAAACCTTTTTTCGATTCTTACCTTCTTCCGATTTATTTAAATTAATTTTGAATTAATTAATATAATACTAAACCACCAGTAATGTTAATTCTTGATAAACTTTGTGATGTGAGGGAAGTGTAAATAACAAATTATAAATATTTAAAAGACAGAATCCTTAAGGATTTATTTGTCATAACTCCTATTTATTTAACATTTGTAGCTACATGTTTCCGAGACAATGCTCCATCATCAGGCTTCTAAATTTTTTTTAAAACGCTTTAATCCATAACATTATACCAACAGTTTTACAATTATATAGTAACGTGTCATTTACCTCTTAATTTGTGATTATTTTAACATTGCCTATTCTCCATGTTATAATCCATTATACATTATAAGACAGAATCCTAGTTGAAAGTGATGATGTTAATTTCTGCTATATTTTCTCAAGGGAAGTGGAAATAAGAAAATATGAAACCTATGATATACTTTCTCAGATTTATTTTTAGATCGATATGTTTTATTGAAATAATTATACAATCTGTTACACTTTAGGGCAATAAGTATTATGGATGACAAAGAATGCATTCACAAAATAAGCATACTGAAATTTTATCACTTAAATTGATACAACAAATAAAATATATAAAACACCAAATCCATGTACAAATTAATGTTCTTAAGTTTTATAACACTTTTACACATTAGATAAGAGGAAATAAAAAAACATGAATTGATAAAACACTTAATCCTTTATGAAACTCATGTTGTTAACTTATATTTCAGTTATTTACATATAAGAAGACTGAATATAAATATAACACACTAATCAACACAATCCAAGTTGAAACTGTAGAAGTGATTGTTTACATGTGAGGTTATAGGAAAGAGCTATCGATAAATGTAAACTCGAAGTGAAGCGTAAGGATCGAACTGGTCGGTGTAGCGCTGGTCATGGCTGTTCGCTGCCTCCTCTTAACCCGACCGCTACCGAAAAATTTTAGCTTTTACACTGTAAAATGTAATAGAAAATTTTTTTGGTCCTAGAATTCCATTTCAACACCCTCAAAACTCAAGAAACATATGTATATATATATATGTATATATATATATATATATATATATATATATATATATATATTTATAGATAGATAGATATGTTTCTTTAAATAATTAAAAAATTAATGTTTAAATAATAATTAAAAAATTAAATGATAAATGTGAGCAAAAAAGAAAAAAACAACAAAAAAAACATGAGGACATAGACGGACAGCAGGATTAGAACCAACGTGATCTTAATATTAAGAAATATACATTATGTGATACTCTTTAGAAAAAAAATCAATTTAATAGATATTATTTAAATAAACCTCGAGTGGTCGCGCGGATGACAGTAGTCATCTGATTGCTCTTAACATGGCTACCGTGTATTTGTTTTGGCATCGATGAATATTACGAGCCTAGAATCTGCAAAGATAGTCTTAGTACCTCTGTTAGTTGTAATTTGATAATCTTGACCTATAATTCCTATTTGTTTTGGTTGGCAAACAATTGTCGTCCACCTGACCTTTCAATCACTTATTTTTAGTTTTGTATTTTTTTGCCTACATTATCAAAATTAATACAATTAGAGTTTGTTCTAATTACATTGAACGCCCTCAACTGATATTTTTGAAGTACTGGGCTATTCAAGTGAATTACTTCGTTTGTCATCCACGCGATCTTCTCCGTAATTATTATCTTCAACTTGGTATGTGTTGATAATGATCAACGCACTTTCTATACATTTCATTATTTTGAGTAAATCATTTATTTCTCTTATCCTTTACAAAGTATTTTTGAAATTTAAAGGAATTAAAAAAGATGCCTATTACTAAAACTTAGTGGATGGCTATTGTCAACCTTTCTTGTAACTGAGCCATACGACCACTCAAAGGTTAAACAAAAATAAAAATGTTGTTATTTTTTATAAATAATTTAAATAATGTTACCTATAGTCATTTGTTTTAATAATTGTCAGCATTATTAACATTTTATTACATAATATTTGTTCGGTGATATCGTACTTCAGAGCTATAAGGAAGCTACGCTCCCCCCTCGGTCATTCCCGGAATGCCACTGTTTTGTTAATTCGTTTCGGTCTTCTGTGGACCAGACTATTTCGGCTGTTTTACATTCGCTCAGTATTCACGCATTCTTTTTCAGTGAGCTTCCTTTCGTTCTTCAGTCCATGTCCTGTCTGTTTTAATTTTTGGCTTTTGTTGAAAACTGTGCTTTTTCCGGTTTCCTGTTCAAGGGACGTTCAATGATGCTCTCGTGTGATATACCCAGTCTTTTTCCACTTATTTTATTTGCCTTTTCACAAAAAATATTATGCTCTTCAGACAGTCCTCCATATACTGTGCATCCGTAGTCAAAGTTAGGGAAAATGAGTGATGATACTAAAAGTTTTCGAGTACTTAATGGTAATAAATCACGGTAATGTGAGAGTTGCTTAAGAATAAAAATGGATTTCCTCGTGATTTGAGAGATATGGTTATTCCAAGTAAGATGTTGGTCGAAAGTTATTCCCAGATTTTTAATGGAATTTTGGAAATGAATTGGACGGTTTTTGAGGAAAAGCAGTGGATAGTAGGGAAGAGCTTTTAGGTGAGGTTTTGACCCAATGAGGATAGCCTTTGTTTTTTCTGGATTCAGATTTAATTTATTCTCCACTGCCCAAAGGTTAATGCTATCTATGTCTTTCTGTAGCTTACAAATCGCCTCTAGCATATTTGAAGGATGAATGATAAATATATTTGCAAGTCGTCAGCATAAAGATGATATTGGGAGTAGTGGATGCGATTCGGTAAGTCATTAACATAAATAGAAAATATAGTAGAAATAAATAATATATATATTTTTAAACACGAATCCTGTGTGTGGGGTGTATGTGGTGTATGTATTGAATTTTGTCGAAGTGAAGATTTGATGACGATGGCTGTGCCTCCGTGAGCAGTGTTATCTGGATGGTCCGTTCGGTAAATAGTG
Source organism: Euschistus heros (assembly GCA_003667255.2). NCBI lineage: Eukaryota > Metazoa > Arthropoda > Insecta > Hemiptera > Pentatomidae > Euschistus > Euschistus heros. The sequence continues at coordinate 570,216 of RCWM02000146.1, forward strand.
TAGCCAGGAATGTGAATTTTATGTCGGGAAGTAAGGTGTGTTTCGGTTATCAGGGCAACGTCCGTTCGTTTCCCATGTAGGTATATGTCAAGTTCATTTTTGATGTTGAGGAAGTCCGTTAGTGTTCCATAGAAGAATGGACAAGGAACCCACAGTTAAAGAATTAGGGTGCATATGATGGGAATAAGGCTTGTTTTACATCAGAAATCTATTGCAGAAGGCTTAAAAGAGGTTGAATGAGGTCATGTAACCCACATAATAAAGATACCATTTGATGTGGCATATTTTCAGGAGGAAGCACCTGCCGAGTAGTTCTTCGGTTCATATCTGAATGATCCGCACATGGCTGATGTCCCGTAGCTGATGATTGTGGATAGCTTGAGGGTTCTTGCAACTTTGGTAACTTGACTTGTCCTCGTTGAGCTGGTTCAGAATACTGCGGTAGAGGTGGGTACTCTTGTAATGAAGGTGGTCTGGTTGCTGAACTGACACAGGCCTGATGATTTTAGGTTTTTTTTAGATTTCTTAAATCTTTGAGAGTTTGGCAACCCCTGTAGTAGGCAGGGAGCGCTCCTTCACAGTTTTCACAGGTTGCAGGCGTTTCCCGTGTTTTTTGGCAACTGCCACTCTCGTGGTTTTGTCCACAACGGACACATTTTGGTGGATGGTTACAGTAGGTCTTTGTGTATACTGTTGGCATCGGATACATTGTGGTATTGTTCTTTTTTTACGCGGTTCTTCAATAGTAACCGCTGTGTAATAAAGTCATTTTATATCAAAGATATGTTCGTTAAATGATTGCTTTGTAATATGTACAAAAAACATAGGCAATGGTGTTTTAAATCGAGACAGAACATTTGTAACATTGACTACGTCATAGCCTTTGTTTTTTAATTCTTCTATTATAAAATTATGTGGGGTTGAGTTATGCAAATCTCTGATAACCACCCGTGGGCATCTATCCTCAGGTAACTGGAAAGTGTGGAAGTCGGCATTTTCCTCCCGCAGGGCAGTGATTATAGTTCTATAGCCATTGGGTGTGTTTGGGTATATAGAAATATTTTTAAATTTGTTTGTTTATTTGTTTATTTCGTTTAACGTCACTTTATGCTGCTATGGCTAATCGGACGATGCTACGGTGGGTGTCCTAAATTTTGCCTATCCAGGTATAATTAGGATAGGGATCTTTAACGAGTACCTGACATCGCACAGGCTCGGGACCCCCATTTTACGTCCCTTCCGAAGGACGGCATAGCTAAGGACTTTTTACTCCCTTTAAAAAATCCTAAGGTCATCTGCCGGGCTGCGAACCCGCCATCTTGGGTTTAGTAGGTTGCTATGCTAACCACTAGACCACAGGTGACCCCATTTTTAAATTTGTTTTCAGGTTGAATGAAGCAGGTCCAGACATCTTTTCAAGAAAACCTACCAAAGCTGGTACGTTTTCAATTCCATTCACAAATATAGGTGGTGGTCTTGCTGTCGGAGTCTTCTGTATTGTTGACTGTGGTTCAGGTTGAGATTGGGTTGTCAGTATTTCAAAATTATTTTTAGTTGTAGTTACTGGGGAAGTCTTTTCATTTTTTCTAGGATCTCGGTCATATTCTTGATTTCTTTTTCGATTTAATACCAATTCTCCGCCTAGAGCAATTTCATTTTCTTGAATGATTTCCATATTGCTGGCCTTTGAAGTGGAAGGTTGGTCAACCATGGTCTTCGCGATGAACGCGCACGCACTTCCTCTACAACTTTCCTACGCTTTATTAGGTTTTCAGATAAACAAAATTGCTCTAAAATTAGCTATTTTTCGTAAGAAAACAGTATTTAATTAAGAGCAAAATTATTTTAGATTTTTACCGATGTTATCACCATATGATTTATATAAACAATACCAACATATGATACTGCCATCACACTTTACACAAAACATAACACTATTACACTGGCAGCTGTGTATTGTCCCCCCAGGTTTGCCATTTCATCACACATGTTCAATAGTTTGTTCGAGAAACTGGGAAAATGTTTTGTCGCTGGTGGAGACTATAATGCCAAACACCAAGCTTGGGGCTCTCGTTTGTGTACTCCGAGAGGTAGAAACTTAAGATCTGTTCTCTATAAACTTTCGTTAGACACTATATCCCCAAATACTCCAACTTGCTGGCCTACATCGAGACAGAAAACCCCTGAGTTACTTGAGTTTTTCATCACTAAAGGACTTCGCACCATACCTTACACAATAAGTAGCAGTTCCAATCTCTGCTCTGATCATTCCCTGGTTCATTTGACACTTTTTGACGAACCTATAAAAAAAGAGAAAAGATTATTCCTAAATCAAGGCGTTATGGATTGGGATAGCTATCAATCCAAGTTAAATTCGAAACTGCTGATACCAATGCAACTAAAAACCGAAGAAGAAATTGAAGAAGCAGTTGATGTATTTACCAAAGCTGTACAAGATTCTGCATGGGCCTCATCCGTTCCTAGAATGAACAAAAGAGGTTCTCTACCGAGTTACCAACAGTACATCAGAGACCTGATCACAGCAAAGAGAAGGGCACGAAAGGTATGACAAACATACAGACTTCCTTCAGACAGACGAACATTTAATAAATTGAATAACGAACTGAAAAGACAAATTATGAAAATCAAACAGACCAAATACGATTACTACTTATCCAATATCACGACAGACGACGGAAGCTCATGGAAGCACACTAAAAAACTTTTAAAGCATCACGAGGTGATAGCGCCTCTCAGAAAAGAAGATGGGTCCTGGGTGGTGTCGGACAAAGAAAAGTCTGAACTCTTTGCTGAACATTTGTCGACTGTTTTTACACCACATACAGACTACCAAGACTATGAACATGAAAATTACCCACAAGAAACTCCAGAAGCTCCCCTTCAATTGACACTGCCACCACTGTATTTCATTCCTTCTGATGTATTGCAAGTAATCAGAAAGCTATCACCAAAAAAAGCTCCAGGATTTGACTTAATCACCGCTAACCTTCTCCAGTAAATGCCTAAACAAGCTATAGTCTTTCTAACTACACTTTACAACGCAATTCTCAGGACTACAAAATTCCCAGTTCAATGGAAATATTCTTATATTACCATGATACATAAACCAAACAAAAACACCGATTCACCTTCTTCCTACCGACCAATTAGCCTACTTCCTTTGTGTTCTAAAGTTTTTGAAAAATTATTTTACCGACGAATACTAGACATACTGACAGATAAACAAGTACTGCCTACACATCAATTTGGATTCCGTTCATTTTACTCAACAGTTCATCAACTACACCGTGTAACGGATTTCATACCAATCTCACGCGAGAAAAGATTATATGCTACTGTGGCATTTCTAGATGTAGCTCAAGCAGTAGCGTTTGACAGAGTTTGGCATGGCGGACTTCTTTTTAAATTGAAAAATCTTCTTCCTTTTACCTATTATCTGATCCTTCAATCTTTTCTCTCAGATAGATTTTTTTCTGTCCGACAAGGTTCAGAAATCTCCTCTATTTATCCAGTAAAAGCCGGAGTACCACATGAGTCAATACTAGCTCCACTGTTATATATTCTTTACACTCACGATATGCCACTTAGCCCTCAAACATTGACAGCAACATACGCTGATGATACAGCAATATTAACTAGACATAAAGACCCCACAATTGCATCATTAACTCTTCAACACCATTTAACAATACTACAAGACTGGTTCAAACAATGGAAAATAAAACTAAACTACACCAAATCACAGCACATAACCTTTAGACTCAGACAAGACTCTTGTCCACCTGTCTTCATCGACAATCAACCTATACCACAAACAAACGAAATTCATTACTTAGGACTTACATTTGATAGAAGAATGACCTGGGGCACACACGTAAAACAAAAACGTCTCAGTCTAACCAAGATATTAAAATTTCTGTATCCAATGCTTTATAAACGGTCGACATTAAAACTCCGACAACGACTGAATACATACACTTACTTACTTAAACATATATGGACGTACGCCTCAGAAATATACGGGATTGCAAAAAATACACACCTTAAAAATATACAAATATTCCAATCAAAATTACTCAGACTAATCACGAAATCACTTTGATACGTTTCAAACCACACAATTCACACTGATTTAGTAATACCCACAGTAAAGAAACATATACATGACCTTTATAGACGATTTAATGACAAACTTCATGGACATAACAACATAAACATTAATGACATGGTCACGACTGACATACCTGAAAATACTCTCAGAAGGCTTAAAAGAAGCTGGATGAGAGATTTGCTCAAATAAATCTCTTTAACCCATGCCAGGAGGAGGTACTATTGAGTACTAGTCTCCCACACACATACAAGGCCTGTAGTATTCAATTTCATCACATTCACTGACTGTTGCTCTAATAACAGGTGTGAATTAAAATCTGAAAGAGAAAAAAAAAAAAAACACAAATCGGTCAGCATGGATCACGGGAATATTACTTTTTCTTCTTTACACTTCCTGCCTTCTTTCTGCTCTAATACTCTTTCATTATATTGGACTGTTCCTCTCGCTCTTCCTTAGTCCATTTTCTCCGTCGTCTGTCTCTCTTCCCCCCAAGAACCTTAACTTAATTTAGTTTTTTTCTCAAAAACTTCTCTATCCAAGCAGTATTTATCCTTGATTTTTAGCCTGCCCAGTTCCTGTTTTATTTGTTTAACATATCACCCCTTACGTTTATAGCTGCAGACTCTCTCGAATATTTTCTTATTTAGTCTTGTCCATTCTGATCATGTAGCCCATAGGACCTCAGTCTCCTGATCCTGATGACTTTTCCAGATCCTCCAAATTCCTAAATCATATATTTCTTCATTGGATTTTCGGCTAAACCTCTTGTTAACGCCATTTGAATAAATGTTATTTTTTAAAATTTATAATAGTTGCATTAATATTCAATCCGTATTAAATTTAGAGACAATATATTATTGGTGAGGTGAGCGATATAAGAGGTCGCTGCTGCGGCTGTAAACTTTCGCTTACGTTACCAATCAACGGTCATGTGATAAATAGCCCGACCCGATAATTAGCTGTTCGGAGTGCAATATAAGATGGCGGATAGTTAGCGTTATTGTTAAGATACTGTTGTTTCATCGTTGGTAGTTTAAATATAGACGTGGGCCCAGCAGCTCTTTGACCTCTTTCGAAGACGTTCCCGACATCTTAGAACATCATGCGAAGGTTCCTCACTCATCGAGAACATCATCACCATCTCGATGTGGCTGTTACCAGTCATAGTCGTCCCACTCTCTCAGCTAAGCTCTTGACCAATAATATCGTATCTTTTTATTTTATTTATTTATATTTTGCTTTTCTTTAGTAATTTAATCGGGTATAATTGTCATAATTTTTATTAATAGGTTACTTTAAGTTTTAATACAAAAGATTCAATAATTATTTGTTATTTAATTCATTGTTTGTAAATAGTTACTGTTTCTTTTCTTTATAGTAAATAGTATAAATTATGAGTAGAGGTTTTCTCAAACTGATACTAATATTCGGAACCGTAGTTTATTTTATTATAGTTTTTGGAGCCTCATTCAAAAGACCCATTCATTTTTGCGGGGGCTTCAACACCCCATTTGCGTTCTTTCGGGTCCGTGAATCCTCCTCAAAACATTCCTCTCAATCTTCAGGACTTTCCCCAGGCTCGGAAGGCAAACTGTCTCCATACCATAAAGTATCACTGGCCTTACTATCGTACTGTAGTGCCTTTTTTTCAACCGACTTCAAAAAAAAAAAAAAAAAAAAAGAAGTAGGTTCTCAATTTGTCGTTTTTTTTTTTTTTTTTTTTTTTTTGTATGTTTGTTAGATTATCCGACAATTATGGATGGATTTTGATGATTCTTTTTTTGACCGAAACGGCATACCTCAGATGTGGTCCCATAAAAATTTTATTGAAAACAACTCGGCGCTTTTTAAGAAAAATCAGCCTTCTACTACAAACATAATTCTCCATGGTAACTAAACATAAATTATTAACAAAAATAATTTACATTTAGGTACAGTCAACTCTTGATGTGTTAAAATTTGATAAGCCGAATCCTTAAGTCAAACAAAATCTGTGGTCCCAAGTACATGACACAAAAATTTCACCTCAATAAGTCGATTTCAGGCAAAAAATCGTTTATAAAAATTAGTACTGAAAATAGGGGTCAAACTAGGGGACGTCTTGGACTTCCACTTCTATGAATCGAACTATTGGCAGTCATCAACTCTATAACTCGAACTTAAATTCAAATAATTTTATAGGGAATTTGTTTTCCTGCTTGCAGTCATTGTCTACGTTTTCAATTCATAGTTCACCAGACACTAATCGGTCATTCACTCGAGTGGTTTTACAATGGCTCGACAAAAATTGAAAATTCATTCAATTAATGAAAAGTTTTTTTTTTTTTTTTTTTTTTTTTTTTTTTTTTAATTTAATTTTATTTTTTTATTACATTCCGCATCTACTCACATGAGTCATTAGCGGCTCAATATACATATTAGATTTTGTCGAACAGTTTACAAAATTTTAGAAATTCAAAAATGCTTCTGACCCTCTCCTCTGTGTCTTCCAGTGCTTTATCTATATCTGAGGGTATATTGTACTTTGTTCTGGCGTCAGAGTATAGTGTACATGTTGTTACAATGTGTTTCAATGTCAGTGTTGTCATGCATGTTGTACAAATCGGTGGTTCTAGGCTTCTCATCAGGTAACCGTGGGTGAAAGCTGAATGTCCTATTCTTAGTCTCGTCAAGATTATTTCCTCTATTCTTGATTTTCTACAAGATGTTGTCCAGGGTCGTGTGTCTTGTTTAATTTCTTGAAGTTTGCTGCGTATATAGTTCCATTTTGTTTTCCAGTGATGGAGCAATTTTTTTCTACAGGATGTTTTTAAGTCAGAAGTTGCTGTAATGTCCGTAATAATGGTTCCTGTTTGGTTCAGTCTCGCAAGATTTGCTGCACTGTCTGCAGCCTCATTTCCGGAGATGCCACAATGTGAGGGTACCCACATTAGCACAGTCCCTCCACCCATCGACTCGTGCATCTCCCACAGGCAGTTATTAATCTTGCGTATTAGCGCATTTTCAGAGTTGTCTTCAGCTATTGCCAATATTGAACTTAGAGAGTCTGTTACCAAAAGAGCATGTTTTGTACTTGTAGATTGTATTAATAGAAGACCTTGGTAGATTGCAAATAGTTCTCCTGTAAAAACACTATTTAGTGACGGTTGGTTAAATTTTAGTACGATGTTGTTAAAAACCACTGCACAATCGACTTCTCCATCAGTTTTCTATGCATCAGTAAAAATTGTTTCGTGGTTTGGATACTTTTGCCTTAATTCTGCAAAAAGTCTCTTTTTAATGATGGGGTTGTCGTCTTCAATCTTTTCCTTAAGGGATGTGTCAACCTTGATGTAAGTATTGTCCCATCGAAAAAACAATGGATCATCTATGGTTAGTACTGTATTCGGTTTTATGTCTAAAAGTTGGAGGAGATTTTGGGTTCTACTTGCAATGCCCACCAGATTGTTTCCTTGGTTACTATTAAGGTTATGAAAAATGTTATGATTTGGATGATCTGGTTTGGAAATCAGAGTTGAGTAGTAAGATAGTGTAAGGTAGGATCTTCTTAAAGTTAGGCTCGGTTCTCCGCATTCTACATATAGGCTTTCAACTGGTGAAGATCTGAACGCACCAGTGCATATTCTGATTGCTGTGTTATGGATTGTATCGATTATTTTGAGAGTTGTTTCTGAAGCGGAATTATATACTATACTACCATAGTCTATCTTGCTTCTAATTAGAGTTCAATACAGAATTAGGAGTGTTTTTCTATCGGCTCCCCAACTCATTCCTGATACAACTTTAAGAATATTTAATAATTTTAGGCAATCCGTTCTTAGCCTTTGTAAATGGACAGTCCACCTCAATCGTTTGTCTACCCACATCCCGAGAAATATATTTTCTACAAATTTTAAGTTATTTCCATTAAAAACCAGTGTTGGATTTTCAGAGCACATTCTTTTCCTGCAGAAATGGATACATTTAGTCTTGGAGGTAGAGAAAGCAAAGCCCGTGGTAGAAGCTCACAGTTCTAGTCTATTTAAGATATTTTGTGCTTTCCATTGTATAAATTTAGTGGATTTGCTTTTTATTAAAATTGTGAAATCGTCGGCAAACAGCATGCAAGTTGCTGGCTCTTCAACCGACTTTATAATATCATTGATTGCTATTAGAAACATAGTAACACTCAATACAGACCCCTGAGGAATTCCGTTTTCTTGATTAAACGTTTTGGATAGTGTATCTCCAATTTTAACTTGAAAAACTCTTCCATCTAAAAACTTATCAATGTATCTGACCATTCTTCCTTTCAATCCCCAATCCAAAAGTCTTACTATTATAAGTCTTCTCCATACCCTGTCGTAGGCTTTTTCTATATCGAAGAATATAGCTACTAAATGTTCTTTTGCTTTAATAGTGTCATGGATGAGGGTGTCTAGTTTGATTAAATGATCTACAGCCGAACGGTTTTTTACAAATCCACATTGTTCGTCAGCAATTACACGTTTTTTCTTTAAGGTGTCGGTCAATCTTTCATTAACCATCTTTTCCATAATTTTAGATGTACAACATGTCAGGGATATAGGACGAAACCTATCAGGAGTGAGAGTATCTTTAGATTTAGGGATAGGTATAATTATCGATTTCCTCCATATGTCAGGTATACTTATTCCATCCAAACATAGTTATAAAATTTTAATAAGTGAACTTTCGCTTCAATGGGGAGTTTTTTAATAAATATATAAGGTATCTCATCGGGACCAGGGCTTGATTTGGATTTACAATTTGGTATAGCTTTATTAATTTCTACAAAAGTAAAGTTTTCATTATATTTTTCAAAATCATTGCAGGTTATATTTACCATATGATATTCAGTTATACGTTTATGAGATATAAATTTTTCATCATAATTTTCTGTGGCTGAAACCTTTTGAAAAAATTCACCGAACTCATTGGCGATATCTGTATTGTCCGTTTTGACTCCGTTTATTGTCTTCAGTCCTGATATTTTACAAATATTTTTATTTCCCTTAATAATTCTCATTTTAGACCATATTTCCTGAGATGTGCTTGAAGTATTCAGTGTAGACACAAACTCTCTACAACATTGTTTCTTCCTATTTTTAATTAATCTGTTGGCATAGGCCCTTAATTTTTTGAACTCCTCTAAGTCTTCGATTAATTTGGTCTTCTTATACTTATTCAACGCTCTCTTCTTCGCTTTTATTGCAATGTTGCATTCGGCATTCCACCATGGAACTCTAACCCTAGAATATTCCTTGTATGTTCGAGGGATACTAAGACTAGCGCTTTCAATTATTACTTTATTGATAAAGTTCAATTTATCGTTGCTATTCATGGGAACATCAGTCTCGAAACAGCTGATTCGTCTTCTTATCGAGTCTCGGTAAAGTTCCCAGTCTGCTAAGGAATAATTCCAGCGACTGCTATAAGATACAAAAGGTCTATTTTTTTGCATTTCAATGATAATTGGGAAGTGATCACTACCAAAAAGTTCGTCTAGTACTGTCCAGTGTGTGTTTGGTAAGAGACTTCGGTCACAAAAGCTAAGATCTGGGGCTGATAGTGTATTATTGCTGATGTTAATATGTGTTTTTGCTCCATCATTCAATAAACATACATTGTTATTCATTTCCAAAAATTTGATTAATATATTACCTCTTGATTCTGTAAAAGATGAGCCCCAAAGAGGGTGGTGTCCATTCATATCTCCCAAAATATAAAAGGGTTTTGGTAGTTGATTCGTTAGATCGAACAATTCTTCCGCAGTAAAATGTTTTCTTTGTGGAATGTACAGACTACAAAGCGTGATTGGATTTGGTAAATAGACCCTAATGGCAACGGCTTCAAAATCAGTATTCAGGTTTAACTTTTCGAAGTATACTCCATTTTTGACAATTATACATACACCTCCCCAAGCTGTGTATGAATTTCGGTCTTTTCTTATGATTTGGTAATTATTCAAGTCAAAAGAGTGGTGGTTTAATAAATGTGTTTCTTGAATGCAGGTACATATTGGGTCATGTATAGATAATAAAACTTTAAACAGGTCTTTATGGCAAATTAGACCATTACAGTTCCATTGCAAAATCTTGGCCATTTTTTTTTTGGTTATAAAATTAATAATAATGTTTAGTAACTGATAGGTTTTTAGGAAACTAACATGTTTTCTCTTCAGGGACATCTTTTAATTTTTTGAATAATCTAGTGCATCTTAATTTTGCCGAATGTCCAGTAGCCAGTTTTCTTATATCTGTTATCATATTTAACACGCCTTGAGTGTCTGATGTAAATTGTTTAACAATATTGTTTGGATTTTTTTCACCTTTAACCATATCCAACAATAAGCAAAAGTTTTCAAAATTCAAAGGGTATTTGTCAATATTTTGGTCTATTATGTCTTTAACAGAAGAAAATTGTTCCAATGTAGATTTTATGTCTTTCTTTTTTTCAGTATTGATTGTCTCGTTTTTCCTCATGTCTGTTTCTGAATCTGAAAAAGGTTCAACATTACTTGTTTCAGGGAGGTTATTACAAGTTTCAGATAAGATTGATAACAGTAGGTCCGTTTTTTCTAGTTGTTTTGTATTTTGGGTAAGGTTAGCTGGGTCATTATGAGTTATGGTTACTGTTTTTTCTCGTGTTTGTGTATTCAGGCAGATATCATTTAAATCTGTTGGAAGTTTAGGATTCGGTGATTTGGTCTCCTTTAGTACCACATCACTTTCAATTGTTTCCAGGTTTATAGTTAAGTCTATAGGAGTTTTTAATGTTGTATTTGAGTTTTTCTGATCAGGTATTTCTGTTTCTGGTTCTACTGGTTTTGTTTGTACATCTGGATTCAGTTTGCATTTTGAACTAATATGTCCAACTTCAGAACAAAGATAGCATCTAATTTCATCTTCTCCTAAGTATATTTTAAAAGTATCGCCTTCAAATTCAACTTGGATACTTTGGGGCAATGGGTCAGACTCGTCGGGTTGGACAAACACATGACGCCTGAATGTGTGGACATGTTCATAGCCTGGTAATTTAATACCAGCTCTCAAATAGTTTACGCTTGATAAAAGTTTAATGTTTTTCTCCTTTAATTTATTTTCAATAATATTGTGAGGTAAATATGGAGGGGCATTGGTTATTATTATTCTTTTGGATTGAACAATAAGTTTCCTAATAGGAATAACATTTCCATCTATATGGATCACTTTATGGTCCCTAGTCAGTTTTTCGACGTTTTCGGTATTATTTAAGAAAACAGCAATGCGGTTATTTGATATTCTGTTTGCAAAATTTATGCTTTCAGGGCCTACAATGTCTCCTATAGCGATAATGTATTTAATTATGGGTATGCCGCTTACAGCAGGGAGCAAAATGCCTTGTTCTTTTTTAGGTGTTGCTAATGGTGGTTTTCATGTTAGAGGGGTTTTCTGAGACTTTATTGTTAATGGAATTCATATTAACAGCTATAACTGCAAAATATTGGTATCTCTGTTTAAGGTTAGGTTACCTCAAACAGAGAATCGGGAATCTGAAAACTAACTATTTTTGTTGGATTACTACAAAAATGTGAAACTTACTTCCTCCTTGAATCCAAGAGACTTTTATTTTCCCCCAATTTGACTAATATTCTTCAATCCTTCACCGAAATTGTTGCTCACAAAATTTAAGGTTCCTACAGTCTAGATAGATCACCTGATAATAATTAATTCGATTAATGAAAAGTAAGTAAGAGTTCTGGGGAAAACAAGAAGGGACCGCTGGAGGAATGAGAGGGTAAGAGAAGAGCTGAAGGTTAGGCCTGTAAAACAAGTTCTTGAGGAGCGCCAACTGAAGTGGTTTGGCCATGTTTGCCGGATGGGTGATGACCGAAAGGCGAAATGGTGCATGGAAGCGAGACCAGAGGGAAGGCGACCTAGAGGCAGGCCCAGGCTGATGTACCTGGACTGCATGGAGAGACTCGGGCGAGCCAGAGGTAACACCATGGTCGACATGAAAAGGATGGCCAGTGACAGGGATCGGTGGACCAGGTGGGCCGAGGCTGTTCCTCCACGCTGACGGCACTGAGGAGGTAGCAAAAGAAGAAGAAGAAGAAGAAAAGTAAAAACTGAATCGCGATGTGGAGAATGAAGTTAGGTGGTTATTGTTAGTGAATTCGGAATTCCACGTAATTTTCTATTGACCGTCCTAAAGAATAAATAAAAGATCGCTACTGGTGGAAGACTCTAACTATACTTTCAGGTACCGCCAGAAAAAAGCGTAGTTCAGTAGTATTTAAAGTTTTATGATTAAATGGTTCCGGATATTTTATTTTCTGTTTCAATGACTTTATGTGTATGTACGAACAACATACATATACCCATTAGTGAAAATATACGTAATGATTTCAACTCCAATTTTGACTTACAATTAGTATTTGTCAGAGTCAGTTTTATAAGATTTATTGTTTATTGGTACATACTATATACTCCGTATTTCCTCAGAATTTCCAGTAAGATTTCCCTGTCTATTGTATATGCATTATAATAATATATAATTTATCAGATTAAATAACATAATACATAATAATATAAATTATTATTATTATAAAATGATTGTACATATTAATGTAAATATATACGTATTCGTAACATGTATCATGTATCCTTGCCAAAGCATAATATGGATCAAAATCCTTGATTTTAACTGAGATAATCCGGGGGTAAAAGTCATAAGTCAAAAGTCAATAGGATATTTTCCAAAAAAAGATGCATCTATATTGTTGTAATGAAGATACTATACCACATCCATAAACTATTTTTGTCAAGTCAAAACACACAATTTTTTGCGGGAATCACCGTATTTATAGTCTTTTTCCCGACTGAAATTCACAGCCTTTAACATTTAAAGAATCTACTCTCCTAAAACTGCTGTCGTAATTGTTACAATGTCATTAGTGGCCTTTACACATACGCGCTTTCCCTCAATCCTGGAGTGTGAGAAAGAGCGCGAGCCAAACCGTCGAGCTTTCCTGCGGGAAAGATTGACTAGCCAAAATGTGAGGCCGCGCTTTCCGTGCGGAAAGCGTGTCGACTTAATGTGTAAACTTTATCTCTATACCCGTTTAATTTGATATTCAAGTTACATACTGATAATTTTATAGGGGTAAAACATCACAGTATTGATTTTTTTTTTCCGAGGGGGTGACGGGGGGGGGGAATCGGAATTCAACTGATTTTCAACAAATTTGATACTTAAATTACATACCTACATACCAATTTCTTGATAAGGGTGAAGGATGTCTGTATTTATTTTTTTTTTTTTTTTTTTTTTTTTTTTTTTGGAGGTAAGCGACGGGGGGGGAAGGGGGGGGGGGGGGTCGAAATTCAACTGATATTCGTAAAATTTGATGCTCAAGTTACATACGTGCATGCCAACCATTTTACAAGTGTGAAACCTCACTGTATTGATTTCTTTTATTTATTGGAGGGGGCGACGGGAGGGGGATCGGAATTCAACTGATTTTCGAAAAATTTGGTACTCAGGTAACATACCTACATACCAATAATTTTATAAGGGTGAAACATCACTGTATTAATTCCCTTTTTTGTTGGGGGGACATGGGGGGAGGGGAGAATCGTAATTCAACTGATTTCCCTAAAATTTGATAATCAGGTTACATACCTACATACCCATAATTGTATAAGGTTGAAACATCACTGAATTGATTTATTTTTTTTAGAAGGAGGGGGGTGACGTGGGGGGAGGGAACCGTAATTCAATTGATTTTCCTAAAAATTGATACTCAGGTTACATACCTACATACCAATAATTTTATAAGGGTGAGATCACTGTATTGATTTATTTTTTTTAGAGAGGGGCGACGTGGGGGGAGGGAACCGTAATGCAATTGATTTTCCTAAATTTTGATACTCAGGTTACATACCTACATACCCATAATTGTATAAGGGTAAAACATCACTGAATTGATTTCTTGTTTTTTAGAAGGGGGCGACGTGGGGAGGGGGAACCGAAATTCAATTGATTTTCCTAAAATTTGATACTCAGGTTAAATACCTACATACCAATAATTTTATAAGTGTAAGACCATTGTATTGATTTCTTTTTGGGGTAGCGAGGGGGAGGGAATCAGAATTCAATGTATTTGAAATTGACTTATTTTAATTGTGAAAATTATATCATCAGATGATTTTTCTCACCTAAATTTAATTTGACTTAATTTTTTCAATGTAAAAGCTTTAACATTTTTTAAAAATATTATTGAATATCAATGGGTACTTTTTGGGTTTTCTTGTAGCATTGAGTGAGCGCTTTAATTTTGGTTATCGTTAAGTGCTTCTAGGTGCCTCTTAATTAGTATTATTTTTGATTTTCAATAGACCGAATCAAAATAACTCTTAGGTTAGGGATGAGTTAGGGATGATGATATGGAAAATCAGATGGACACGATGGAAGTTGGTGACAAATATAGAATCAAAGAGAAGTTGGAAGAATATGGAGTTGGATAGATTAAGTAATGTTAATTTTCTAAACATCGATATTGTATTTATATTATCTATTTATTAACCTGTATTCGAGTATGCTATGTTTCATTTTGAATTATAATCTTTTTTATATATTTTTATAACTATATATCAGAATTATTATTTTAAAAATTATCTTTTTTAAAACAAACTTGTTTTCCTGATAACTTCCACACTGGTAATGTTGGGGTTCAATCAATTCAATATTATAATTTACAACTACGTGAAATTCCATATGTTAAGATCGGTTGTTTGGCTAGGAAACTTCGAAATTTTGTTAAAAATGGCGGATTTAGGTTTAAAATGGCGGATTTAGGTTAAAAATGCATTAGGCGTCTATTTTAGTCAGAAGATTAGGATATATCAGTAAACAGAGCCATCGATGTTCTTGGAAAATCGAATGTTTTTAGTCGTTTGATCGAATAACTCGGAAATCGTTACTATTACTATATTTTGAGCTCTGTACATTATTGAAGCAAATCAAATTTGCAAGAAATTTGGCACTATTCATTAATTTTGGTCTCATCTATAGTATATATTTAAACGGTTTTGCCACCAATGATTGGCTAACTTTTGGTAAGTAACTGGCTGAATTTTCTCCCATACTACATATATGAAATTTATCTAAGTTTTTTTGGCACATTTTTCGCTATAACGCCAAAACTATTTGTCCAATTCAAAATGTATTTTTTTCAACTGATAGCTGGCTAAAATTCCTACCAGCCCCATATATTAAAATGATATAAAGTCGTGTAAAATGCCCAAGCCAGCATTTTCTGGTACATTTTTCGTTTCCCAAAACTACTCGTCCAATCCAAAATTTATCTTTCTCAAGTGATAGCTGACTAAATTTACAATCTCATCAAATTATGTAATGATGAATGAATCCCGCAAAATACCCACGCCAGCCCACTGTAACATGTAAAATTGTTATATTTTTACCAAAACATGCTCATTTAGCATGCTGGCATGGATTTCGATTAAATATTCATGTATAAAATGTGATATCAAATTTAGTAAGCTGTACAGTTGAAAAATGTAAATTTTGGTTTAGACAAATTGTTTTGGACTAATATCGAAAAATAATCTAAATGATTTAGATTTAACAGCAGTACTTGTTTTTAGCGTGTAGTTAATATATGGGTCTGATAGAAAATTTAGTCAGCTATCACTTGAGAAAGATAAATTTTGGATTGGACGGGTAGTTTTGGGGTTACAATGTAAAATGTACCAAAAAACATAGACTTCACAACAGTACGGGGTTTTAGTGTGCTGGCACGGGTATTTTACAGAGCTTGATCAAAATTTTATATATGGGGTCTGATTTCAGATTTAGTCAGCTATCAGTTGAGAAAAGTAAATTTTGGATTGGACGAGTAGTTTTGGGGTCACAATGTAAAATGTACCAAAAAACATAGACTTCACAACAGTACGGGGTTTTAGCGTGCTGACTTGGGCATTTTACATGACTTTATATCAATTTAATATATGAGGTCTGATAGGAAATTTAGCCTGCTATCAATTGAAAAAATAAATAAATTTTTGATCGGACGAATAGTTTTGCTGTTATAACGAAATATGTGCCAAACAACTTTAACTTTACAATAGTACGGGTTTTTAGCGTGCTGGCATGGGTATTTTACATAACTTTATGTACATTATATAGTTAAATTATATTATATTCTATAAATAAATTTTATATATGATGTCTGAAAGGAAATTTAGTCAGCTATCAGTTAAAAAAAATAAATTTTGGATTAGAGTTATAAATGACAACAGAAAAGTACCAACTGCTTGTTTTCACGAAGAAGTGCGACTTATGTGAAGTTAGTCAATCTTTGGTGGACAAACCGCTCTTGAACTATTGATCTGACAACAAAATGACTATTACCAAATTTGTTACAAAGTTGATTTGCTTGAATAACGTATAATAGAAAACAAAATATACTAAAATTATACAAGTTTTATACGAATTTTGTTCTAGGTTAGTACATATTTCATAACTTTATAAGGGGAAATATTATTCTTTTTAATTATGTGGCCGGTATCTATATTATTACTGTACATATATATTAATTGGTATTCTTAACATTAAAATTTTAAAACAAGATTATTTTATATTAAAATAATTATATTGTACCATACGTAGAAAGCAATATAATATAATTTCCTCAAATTATTCTAGAGAAAAACTACTTATAAATCAAATAAAAAAGGAAATCATGTTTAAAAAGTTCACTGTTGGACGAAAAGGATGTAAGTTTTGAACAATGTCAGCCGGTGTGACGTCTTCACGAGGATTTTGAATTTTGTATGCCGGTGCTTAGCCCCTCCAAATTTTGGCAGACAGCGTTTTTTGTCATCTAAGGAGTATGCAGGTTCTTGTCTGCTTCAAATAAATAGTCTTCAAGTTGACCACTTTTGCACTGAAAAAATGGGGATTTTGAATTTTGTCTGCCGGTGCTTAGCCCCCTCCAAATTTTGGCAGACAACGTTTTTTGTCATCTAGGGAGTATGCAGTTTCTTGTGTGTTTCAAATTAATCAACTTCAAATAGTCCACTTTTGGACTGAAAAAACGAGGATTTTGAATTTTGTCTGCCGGTGCTTAGCCTTCTCCAAATTTTGGCAGACAACGTTTTTTGTCATCTAGGGAGTATGCAGTTTCTTGTGGTTCAAATTAATCGTCTTCAAATTGTCCACTTTTGGACTGAAAAAACGAGGATTTTGAATTTTGTATGCCGGTGCGAAGCCCCCTCCAAATTTTGGCAGACAACGTTTTTTGGCATCTAGGGGGTTTGCAGTTTTTTGTTTGCTTTAAATAAATCATCTTCAAATAATACCATATTTTGATATTTGCTACCCCCTTTCGGAGGTCAACATTTTGAAACGCCCCCGCTTTGAGTTGGCAGACAAGTGCAAAATGATTGCTGAGGGTGGACATTTTATGGCTGTATGTCTAAAAGTTTTTTTCAAGTAAGTCATGAAATATGGCCTCGGCTCTTGGACTAATACGAAAATCAGTTGAATTCCAATTCCGCCTCAAACTTTACCACAAACACCCCCCCCCCCTCCGAAGAGAAAAAATCGATTTAGTGATGCATCCCCATTATAAAATTGTTGGCCTGTAGTTATGTAACTAGAATATCAAATTATACGAAAATCAGTTGAATTCCAATTCCGCCTCAAACTTTACACAAACACCCCCCCCCCTCCCCCACTCCCAAGAGAAAGATCGATTCAGTGATGCTTCACCATTATAAAATTGTTGGCCTGTTGTTATGTAACTAGAATATTAAATTATACGAAAATCAATTGAATTCCAATTCCGCCTCAAACTTTACTACAAATACCCCCCTCCTCTCCCAAAGAAAAAATCGATTCAGTGATGCTTCACCATTATAAAATTGTTCGCCTGTCTTTATGTAACTAGAATATATAAATTTTACGAAAATCAATTGAATTCCAATTCCGCCTCAAACTTTACCACAAACACCCCCCCCCCCTCCGAAGAGAAAAAATCGATTTAGTGATGCTTCACCATTATAAAATTGTTGGCCTGTTGTTATGTAACTAGAATATCAAATTATACGAAAATCAGTTGAATTCCAATTCCGCCTCAAACTTTACTACAAACACCCCCCTCCTCTCAAAGAAAAAAAGTCGATTTAGTGATGCTTCACCATTATAAAATTGTTCGCCTGTTGTTATGTAACTAGAATATCAAATTATACGAAAATCAGTTGAATTCCAATTCCGCCTCAAACTTTACCACAAAGACCCCCCCCCCCACTCCCAAGAGAAAAATCGATTCAGTGATGCTTCACCATTATAAAATTGTTGGCCTGTAGTTATGTAACTAGAATATCAAATTATACGAAAATCAGTAGAATTCCGATCGCCTTCCACCATTCTTCCCCACCTATAAAAAGAACCCATTCAGTGATGTTTCATCCTTATAAAATTGTTGGTACGTGGGTATGTAACTTAAATATCAAATTTTACAAAATCAGTTGAATTCCAATTCCCCCTCAAACTTTACTACTACCCCCCCCCCCCCTCCCAACAGAAAAAATCGATTCAGTGATGCTTCGCCATTATAAAATTGTTGGCCTGTAGTTATGTAACTAGAATATCAAATTATACGAAAATCAGTTGAATTCCAATTCCACCTCAAACTTTACCACAAACACAAACCCCCCCCCCCCCTCCCAGAAAAAAATTCGATTCAGTGATGCTTCACCATTATAAAATTGTTGGCCTGTTTTTATGTAACTAGAATATCAAATTATACGAAAATCAGTTGAATTCCAATTCTGCCCCAAACTTTACCACAAACCCCCCCCCCCCCCCCCCCCAAGAAAAAAATCGATTCAGTGATGCTTCACCATTATAAAATTGTTGGCCTGTAGTTATGTAACTAGAATATCAAATTATACGAAAATCAGTTGAATTCCAATTCTGCCTCAAACTTTACCACAAAGACCCCCCCCCCCCCCCTCCCAAAGAAAAAATCGATTTAGTGATGCTTCACCATTATAAAATTGTTGGCCTGTAGTTATGTAACTAGAATATCAAATTATACGAAAATCAGTTGAATTCCAATTCCGCCTCAAACTTTACCACAAAAACCCCCCCCCCCCCCCACTCCCAAGAGAAAAAATCGATTCAGTGATGCTTCACCATTATAAAATTGTTGGCCTGTAGTTATGTAACTAGAATATCAAATTATACGAAAATCAGTAGAATTCCGATCGCCTTCCACCATTCTTCCCTACCCATAAAAAAAAAACCCATTCAGTGATGTTTCATCCTTATAAAATTGTTGGTATGTTGTTATGTAACTTAGAATATCAAATTTTACAAAATCAGTTGAATTCCAATTCCCCTCAAACTTTACTACTAACCCCCCCCCCCCCCCCCCCCCCCAAGAGAAAAAAATTCGATTAAGTGATGCTTCACTATTATAAAATTGTTGGCCTGTTGTTATGTAACTAGAATATCAAATTATACGAAAATCAGTTGAATTCCAATTCCACCTCAAACTTTACCACAAACCGCCCCTCCTCATCCGAAGAGAAAAAATCGATTTAGTGATGTATCCCCATTATAAAATTGTTGGCCTGTAGTTATGTAACTAGAATATCAAATTATACGAAAATCAGTTGAATTCCAATTCCGCCTCAAACTTTACCACAAAAACCCCCCCCCCCCACTACATAGAAAAAAAATCGATTCAGTGATGCTTCACCATTATAAAATTGTTGGCCTGTAGTTATGTAACTAGAATATCAAATTATACGAAAATCAGTTGAATTCCAATTCCGCCTCAAACTTTACCACAAACACCCCCCCCCCTCCCAAGAGAAAAAATCGATTCAGTGATGCTTCACCATTATAAAATTGTTGGCCTGTAGTTATGTAACTAGAATATCAAATTATACGAAAATCAGTTGAATTCCAATTCCGCCTCAAACTTTACCACAAACACCCCCCCCCCCCCCACTCCCAAGAGAAAAAAACGATTTAGTGATGCATCCCCATTATAAAATTGTTGGCCTGTAGTTATGTAACTAGAATATCAAATTATACGAAAATCAGTTGAATTCCAATTCTGCCCCAAACTTTACCACAAAAAGCCCCCCCCCCTCCCAAGAGAAAAAATCGATTTAGTGATGCTTCACCATTATAAAATTGTTGGCCTGTAGTTATGTAACTAGAATATCAAATTATACGAAAATCAGTTGAATTCCAATTCCGCCTCAAACTTTACCACAAACACCCGCCCCCTGCTCCCAAAAGAAAAAAATTGATTCAGTGATGCTTCACCATTATAAAATTGTTGGCCTGTTGTTATGTAACTAGAATATCAAATTATACAAAAATCAGTTGAATTCCGATCGCCTTTCACCATTCAGCCCCCCCCCCCCACTCCAAAAAAAGAAACCCATTCAGTGATGTTTCATCCTTATAAAATTGTTGGTATGTGGGTATGTAACTTAAATATCAAATTTTACAAAATCAGTTGAATTCCAATTCCCCCTCAAACTTTACTACTACCCCCCCCCCCCCCCCTCCCAAGAGAAAAAAATCGATTCAGTGATGCTTCACCATTATAAAATTGTTGGCCTGTTGTTATGTAACTAGAATATCAAATTATACGAAAATCAGTTGAATTCCAATTCCACCTCAATTTTTACCACAAACAGCCCCCCCCCCCCCTCCCAAGAGAAAAAAATCGATTCAGTGATGCTTCACCATTATAAAATTGTTGGCCTGTAGTTATGTAACTAGAATATCAAATTATACGAAAATCAGTTGAATTCCAATTCCGCCTCAAACTTTACCACAAAGACCCCCTCCCCCACTCCCAAGAGAAAGATCGATTCAGTGATGCTTCACCATTATAAAATTGTTGGCCTGTAGTTATGTAACTAGAATATCAAATTATACGAAAATCAGTTGAATTCCAATTCCGCCTCAAACTTTACCACAAACACTACCCCCCCCCCCCTCCCAAGAGAAAAAATCGATTCAGTGATGCTTCACCATTATAAAATTGTTGGCCTGTAGTTATGTAACTAGAATATCAAATTATACGAAAATCAGTTGAATTCCAATTCCGCCTCAAACTTTACCACAAACACCCCCCCCCCCCCCCCACTACATAGAAAAAAAATTCGATTCAGTGATGCTTCACTATTATAGAATTGGTGGCCAGTTAATATGTAACTAGAATATCAAATTATACGAAAATCAGTTGAATTCCAATTCTGCCCCAAACTTTACCACAAACAGCCCCCCCCCCCCCCTCTCAACCAAAGAAAAAATCGATTCAGTGATGCTTCACCATTATAAAATTGTTCGCCTGTTGTTATGTAACTAGAATATATAAATTATACGAAAATCAATTGAATTCCAATTCGCCAAACTTTCCACCATTCCCCCCTACCCATCCCAAAAAAAAAATCGATTCAGTGATGTTTCATCCTTATAAAATTGTTGGTATGTGGGTATGTAACTAGAATATCAAATTATACGAAAATCAGTTGAATTCCAATTCCCCCTCAAACTTTACTACTAACCCCCCCCCCCCCCCCCCCCCCCCCCCCCCCCCCAAGAGAAAAGAAAAAATCGATTCAGTGATGCATCACCATTATAAAATTGTTGGCCTGTAGTTATGTAACTAGAATATCAAATCATACGAAAATCAGTTGAATTCCAATTCCGCTTCAAACTTTACCACAAACACCCGCCCCCTGCTCCCAAAAGAAAAAAAATTGATTCAGTGATGCTTCACCATTATAAAATTGTTGGCCTGTAGTTATGTAACTAGAATATCAAATTATACGAAAATCAGTTGAATTCCAATTCCGCCTCAAACTTTACCACAAACACCCCCTCCCCCACTCCCAAGAGAAAGATCGATTCAGTGATGAAACACCATTATAAAAATGTTGGCCTGTTGTTATGTAATTAGAATATCAAATTATACGAAAATCAGTTGAATTCCAATTCCGCCTCAATTTTTACCACAAACACCCCCCCCCCCTCCCAAGAGAAAAAATCGGTTTAGTGATGCTTCACCATTATAAAATTGTTCGCTTGTAGTTATGTAACTAGAATATCAAATTATACTAAAATCAGT
The DNA here is from genome assembly GCA_003667255.2 of Euschistus heros. Taxonomy (NCBI): domain Eukaryota; kingdom Metazoa; phylum Arthropoda; class Insecta; order Hemiptera; family Pentatomidae; genus Euschistus; species Euschistus heros. Next base: position 592,517 of record RCWM02000146.1, read on the forward strand.
TGAAATCCAATTCTGACCCAAACTTTACCACAAAAAGCCCCCCCCCCCTTCCAAGAGAAAAAATCGATTTAGTGATGCTTCACCATTATAAAATTGTTGGCCTGTAGTTATGTAACTAGAATATCAAATTATACGAAAATCAGTTGAATTCCAATTCCGCCCCAAACTTTACCACAAACAGCCCCCCCCCCCCCCCTCCCAAAAGAAAAAAATTGATTCAGTGATGCTTCAATATTATAAAATTGTTGGCCTGTTGTTATGTAACTAGAATATCAAATTATACGAAAATCAGTTGAATTCCAATTCTGCCCCAAACTTTACCACAAACACCCCCCCCCCCCTACCAAGAAAAAAAATCGATTCAGTGATGCTTCGACATTATAAAATTGTTGGCCTCTTGTTATGTAACTAGAATATCAAATTATACGAAAATCAGTTGAATTCCGATTCAGCCCCAAACATTACCACAACCCCCCCCCCCAAAAAAAAAAGATATCAATTCATTGATGTTTTACCCTTATAAAATGATTGATATGTAGGTATGTAACTTGAATATTTATCATAATTTTACGAAAATCAGTTAAATTCTTATTCAACCCCCCATTCAGTTATTCATCATTCAAGCTACAACCGAAATACATAAATTTTCTGCCTTCAGTCGGTCTCGAACTTGGGTCCGGCTTAGTAGTCAAGTGCCTTACTCACTGAGCTACCTCACCTCCCTAAAATTGTTGGTATATACCGTAAATATCAAATTTAACGAAAATCGGTTGAATTCCTATTTACCCCCCCCCCAAAAAAAAGAAAAATAAATCAATATAGTGATGATTCACCGTTATATAATTGTTAGTATGTACTTTTTACGGTTGAGCACTTTTTAGGTCCGACTCTCCGCAAAAAGGTAATCGAAATCAGTTGCTAAAATATATACATCAACCATCAGAGTTACTTTTCGTTATCCATAAGGGTCCTTTAAACCAAAATGAGGTCTCATATCATGCTATACTTTAAACTGAACCGGCCACGCCCCCTAAAACTGTTGTGCTAACGACCGCTCCGCGAGTCGGGGAAAGCGCGAGAGGAATTGCCTTTATACATATGCTCTTTCCTTCACTTCATAAAGTTGACACACTTTCCGTGCGGAAAGCGTGGCATCACATTTTGGCGATTCAATCTTTCCCGCAGGAAAGAACGGCGCACAGTGGGGCAAACGTGGAAAAAACCCTAAAATCTTATGATTTTCTTTTATTTTTTTTTCATTATTTTTATACACCTAAATAAATGTAGCATAACGTTGTGGAACTGATTTTTCGATTATTTCGTTACCAGGATCTGTACACGTCCATGAAGTTGCCCTTTTCTGGAGTTGAGAAAATAACACGGTTTTGAAGTTCTGTTAAAATAATTTTTTTGAGACTGAATTTTTAGCAAACATTTTGTATTACCCTTTGAACTTCACAATTGATGTTTACTGGTTTATGGACGATTTTTATTTCGTAAATGTAGCCCCAACCTTGACTGCCAGGAATTTTCAAAGTTAGCTGTCTCGTAAATCTAAATTATCTTCATTTCACTTGGTCTTTCAAAAAAAGCTACACCGAACTAGGCTCTCTTTAGGGGTTCAAATTGAAGTACAGGTGTCTAAGGAACCGTGTTATAAATATAAATCCCGGCTTCGGCCATATTTGTTCAGGGGATGAATTTATGTGTTATTTTTCACTATACAGAAACTAATTTTTAGCATATTTTTTTTTTTTTTTTATAACTAGGATGTGAAAATTGGCTTACTATATATGTATATTTGTTTTTATTAGTTTGTCTTATTTAATATATATATATATATATATATATTTTTTTTTTTTTTTTTTTTTTTTTTCTTTTCTTTATTCATTGTAAAATGATCAGATTTAATATGATTTCTTGTTTTCTATACAAAAACACATAACTTTCTTGAGAGACTAAGTGCCAGAATATAGCAGAAAGAACAATTTTCAAAAATAGCTCTTCAAATCAAAAAATCAAAATCAATTGAAAATAAAAGTTTTGGAATTTGGATGACCAATTTATGGGGTTATTATTTGTATCACTGAGTTCTTATTATTGTATACCTTAGTTCTCTCATGAAGATTATCATATTTATTTATTTTATTCTTTTATATCAATGGCCACTCCAATCATTTTCAATCTAAATGTCTTACTAAATTCAGAGATTTAAAGTAAAATGTTTTTAAAAATGTGTTTTTTTATATATATAAATCACATTTGGCTTTAAAACTGAAGGTGAGCTATAATAAACATCACAGAGATCATCATTCAAGAAAAACAGCAACAAATGAAGATGTTTTTCATCTTATCATGGTGACTTCTGATCCGGTGATAAGTAATTTAAGTCCGCATTTAAAAAAAAGAAGTTCCCATTAAATGATGAAGGTTCTTATTTACTGTTATAGAAAAAAAGGAACAATTCGAAATCTTTTTTTTTCTTTACTTTTATAGTTAATAGCTTTTATTTCTGTACGTAATATAACGAGTGAATATAATCTTTGTCAATATAAGATTGATAATTGTAAATAGCTGTCCAGTCTATTCAATAGAATTCAACTGAAGTTACATTGTAAAACTTATTACATTTTTTAAATTATATTAAACATTTTAATTTATTTCCAAATATAACCTAATAATGAATTTTAACCTAATTCAAAGAATCTTGGGTCTCTAATAGAGCTATATAGTAAATTTCATTCAATTTAGCACCTAAAAAATATATATAATAATAACAAACTTGATTGTTTTTAATTGATTTTTTTTTTAATTTTTAAACTGAAAATATGGCTCAATGCTGATGATCAGATTGCTCTGGTTATAGTTTTATTTTATTCAGCAGCTTAGATAGCATATAAATATACCCCAAATTTACTTTATTAATTTTTTCTTACTTTTTGTTCTTAGATTTTTACCCTTTCTGATCATCTGATGAAGCTGATTATGGTTTCATTCAATTCAGCACCTCATGAAATATTAAATTCCAAAATTTCATGCTTATAGCACCAACCGTTTAGAAAGTATGAGGTTTTTACCCATTTTGGGCCGTTTTGCCCCACTGTGCGGCGGTTTGACTCGCGCGCTTTCCTCACGCTCCAGTATATTGCGGGATAGTATAGTTTCAATTTATAGTATAAAAGCTTTAGGTACTACCTTATAAAATTATCGGTATGTAACTTGAATATCAAATTAAACGGGTATAGAGATGAAGTTTACACATCAAATCGACACGCTTTCCGTGCGGAAAGCGCGACCTCACATTTTGGCTCCACAATTTAGACCTACACGCTTTCCCTCACGCTTTCCTGTTTGAGGCTCTTTCCGTACGGAAAGCGTGTATGTGTAAAGGCACCTATTCGAATAAATCTTCCAATTTACAATAAATATTTTTTTACATAGATCTCAAAATATTTTAATTTTTTTAAATGAATTAAAACAGTATTTTTCATTTTATTTTATTTTTTATAAAGGGCCTTAACATTCTTATGTACTCCAACTAGGGCAGGAAGGATGGTTACCACAAGTTACCAACCTATTCAAGACTGAGTGGGAAGGTAAAAACTTTTAATACTTGGGTGGGATTCGGATCCACGACTTTCAGTATCGCGGCAACTCGCTCGGTCCTCGAATCTCCTCTTATTAGATTAAAAAAATTGTTAACACCGTCTAATATTAGTAAGTCACATGAAATGAAATGTCAGTTTTTTTTCTCAGCTTGATTCACACTCGATTCTCGGAAATCCTTCTAAGGATTCTGAAAAAAAGATAACCAAGAGCCCTTTTAATGTATAACTTTTGTTGAAGTACTTCTAGTGAGCAGTTGTTTATATATTATTGATATGTCATTGTAATCATTTTCCTCAAATTTATATATTATATGTTATGTATACAGTTGTAAATATTAATAAACAGTTAAAAAAAAAAAATAATATATCGCAGTTATTACTATTGCTTATTTCTAATGCCTATAACTCCATACTAGAAGTTATTTTCCCACAATAGGAACTTTGTCTCGAAGTTTCAACAGTGATAATTGAAAACTTATAGGGGATATAGATACTGAACTCTTAGGCCAAGAATTAGTCAATGGAACTTAAGCAGTTAGATCCATCTCTGACCTAAAATCAGAAGCTCTATAGGACAATTCAACTGGTACATTAAGTCATAATTTATGTTTTTAAAAGATATTAATAAAAATAAATGTTTTTTTTTCCATTCTACCAAATGGTGGAGTTCTTGATACTTTTTTTTCTAGAAGGTTGGTTAACTATGAAACCAGTTCACACCTAGCGAATACTAAGCCAATTAAGTCACTTCATCACTCGGTCGAGCAAATTTAGAGTTGAGTGGCCTAGTTACATTCCGCAATGGATACTGGTTAAATCAGGATGGCTACCAGTGGTTAAGGTACAGGGCTTTTGTACATTGATCGGATTTGAAACATGGTTCGGCCAATAGCCAAATTGAGCTATTCCAAGAAGTACATTATGATTTAATTATATGTGCTATGATTAAAAAATTGAAAATGAATTCGGTTAAAAAAAAATCTGTGGTCAAAACACTATCTTAGGAGAGAAACTGCTTAAAAAAAAATTTCAGTGAACTGTATTTCCAGCTTTTTAGTAAAATATTATAAAATCTTAATGTGCCATTCGTTTCTGACTTATGTCAAACCTGATATATATTGATTCATATTAAACTCCATAATCATTCTAATACACGAATATCTCAAATTGCTTCAAATTCCATTCTAAATAAACTAGGAATCTTCTAAGATAGAATTTTTATTGATGCACCGCCAATGGGTTGTTGCTTCACAAGCAATAAATATGATATTACAAGCATTGACATCTAATTTACTAAATGCATTATTATTTTATTTTGTATACAGTAGTAAATTTCAATAAATAGCTTTAAAAAAATAAATAAATAAAAATCATATTATAGATAAATAAATTCATTTCATTACTTGGAATCACATAGAAACCTTAATAAACTGCTCCCCGTTTTCGCCTACTCCAACATTTACTAGGCAAACGTTCAAATATACCAATTTCTTTATTTTACTTATTCCCAAAAAGATATTGGTTTCTGATCTGCCAGGAAGAAAAACGGCCATAGAACATCCTTGGGTCACTCTGCTTCCATACATTGAGTTCCAGAAATTGACAGGTGTGAATGAATATATTATAAAGTCAAAAAAAAAAAAAATAAAAATAAGAGGGAAAAAGCTTCTTTTTTTCTTTTTTCTTTTGTCTTTTAACCCGTTCCCTAGACCTAACATCGATGTTTGAGCAGAACTAGCATTTACCGTTCCAACCCTAAACATGTGGTTTATTTCTCTCTCTCTCTCTCTCTCTCTCTCTCTCTCTCTCTCTCTCTCTCTCTCTCTCTCTCTCTCTCTCTCTCTCTCTCTCTCTCTCTCTCTCTCTCTCTCTCTCTCTCTCTCTCTCTCTCTCTCTCTCTCTCTCTCTCTCTTTCTCTCTCTCTCTCTCATGACGTATATCCCGCTCCACTCTCTCTTGATTCGTTTAGTTGTTTTAACTCGAAAATGACTTTTTTTTAGTTTAAACACTCTGATTCTCAACAAGCGATATATAATAAAATAGAGCACGGGAGCAGAACACATGCCTGACTGTTTTTATCACATTGTTTGAGCATTAGGTCGAATTAACTGCAACAAAACAACATCACCCTAAATCTACAATTGGTTTTTACACAGCAAATAGGAAACATTTTTTCTTCCGGGGACTGTCTTAACTATTGTAAACAAATTGCGCAATTCTTAAAAGGCTTTAAAGTTCCAAAACTCGTTACTTATTAAAAAACATTCCCTTACTCAGTTATTAAGCATCTCTCGGAATTCCAGGAATGCCCCCATCAGACCACCAGCCCTAACCGGGAACTTTTCTGTATTATTCTTACTGTAAGAAGCAGTTTGTCTATCACATTTGAAATGCAGCTCTTACATGTATATATATTTTATGTAAATTCAGAGAGTAGGGCTACTTGGGATATAAAGCAAACCTTATCTCATATTTCTTTTTCCTTTTTGTTGAGTAAGTACTACAATCTGCCTCAAAGATGGCATTAAGTAACATGAATGGATTATTGGACCAATTCACATAATATGCACAATAAGAAATAAATGAAAATAAGAGATAAAAATAAAAATAAATTAATACAGAACCTCATAATATAAAATACAATATATAAAATGAAAAAAAACAAAAACAATAAATAACCTCAAACTATACAATATATAAAGTGAATGAAAAGAAACAAAGAACAATAAAGAACCAAACTAGACAATGTACCTATAATGTGAAAAAAATATATAAATAATTATAGTAAAATAAAAAAATAAATGAATAAATAAGATTTAGTCAGACACTGTACACTACCTTGGTTTGACATTTGATAGTAGAATGATATGGGGTCCGCATATCAAGAAAAAATAAAATAAAAAAAAAAATAAAATAAAAAATAAAAATTTAATTTTAACACTCAAAGTTTAAGACTTGTATACTCATTTTTTTTTGTTTAAAACATTTAAAGCTACAATTTTACTTGAGGTACGCATGATGGTATAGAAGGATCAATCCTAATTTTGATTGACGTTTATCAGTAGATATTGAAAGTAAAAAACAAATCAGATTAAATTAAAAGTACAATCATACTCTATATACAAAATAAACACTCAGCCAAACTCTTCTTATGGAGGGACAAGTCAGGTCTAAAGAGATCCCAGCGCAGTGTTGTCAGCAAGGTCACTGTGGTAAATAACTCAGTGAAGGCTGAGTTAATGTGCTTCAGTCACTCAGGGCATGAGTGTAGAAGATCACATATAGTCCAGTTAATACAGGAATCTATACAGGAATCCTTAGAATTCAGCGTTGTCTGCAATCTAAGGTTTCTCATCAGAAACATATTTAACGCATAGTTGCAAAATTAAACATACTAAAAGTCCTGGTGTTTTCGACTCTGGGACAGGAAGGGGATAGGGCGCGGAAAGTACCATCGTTTTTTTTTTTTCGCTCACATCAACAGTACCTCGTACGCAAAATATAACTATTGAATATAAGATTGAAGTTAATTAAATTTTCCACAAATTTGTTTTTGTACAGTTTTTCCATATTTACGACAAATGGACGGCATTTAACACAAGGGAACCAATCCATATTAAAAATCTTAAATTGTTCGGTTCTTTTTCTTGAAATAGAAATGACGTAATCTATTACAAATATTTTTTCCGACTTCGATTTTTCCATTAAAATACTTGAATCAAGAGATGGTTCTTTTTCGTTGAAAATAGTAAGCACTAATCCTATCCAAAACCACCTCTAACTCATTTTTGCATATTTTATCAATTGTTCCCTTCTGCTAAATGGCGTCCAAATGTTCTTATAAAGCTTTTTGTAAAGCATTATATTTCCTCCAAAAAAATATACATGTGTGCCAATTTATCTTCAACCTGTCAAAAGTTTGACAATTTTTTAATGTTTTTTGGTAAAAAGTGGTATGTAGCAATGGTCTGATTTCTTGAAACTGAATGCTACCTATAAGTCGATATACGCTTTAAGTATTCTAATTAACCGTATTGATTCTTACACTGAGAGTTCATAAACCTTCCACACATGCTTTTGCCACAGGTAATATCTTTTTCAAGGAGGTGCTAATTCTCATATGTACAGGTCAAGTGTTACAATTTTCCTGAAAATGTTTATTCCATTCAGCATACCCGAAAGAGAATTAAAAATTGAAATAAATTTATAACTGAATAGTCCAGTCGATTTATAAATTGAAGTTCGCAAAATCGCATGTAAATACTATTAAATAATGTGTAATACATGCGTATAAAAAACGCGAAAAATCGTTTGTTAGTACTCTGTTGTAACTACGAAAATATTTGTCTGATCCGGAATTTCTTTTTTTCGCCTAAAAGCTGATTGAATTTACTATTAGATCTTACAATATAAATATATACTGATTAAATCTCATTAAATAACCACGCAGGCCAATTAAACATGTCTTTTTTTTTTTTTTTTTTTTTTTTTTTTTTTTTTTCTAGCCTCCGACTTTATTTTATTTTCATGCAAGGAAAGGAAAACAAGGAAAAGGATCTTTTATTGCCTTTCGGCATTTTAAGACTTTATTTAAAGCTATGCCATCTCTGGTGGGTCTCGGTCTGCTGGAAGCACTTTGGCTACAAGTCGAGTGCGGAGGAAACACTCTGCTAACGATTGTGGGTATCGGGTCAGTCCGTATGGTCTGAATCCCTTCCCTCGGCGAGTACGTCCGCTAAGGGGATTTCGCCTTGCCACCTCCCAGGCCTGGGAGGTGGGGCTATGTCCCTGAAGAGAGGGTTTGCACAGAAAGCTCAGCCCGTCAAAGAATTTGACGTGCCGGCGACTGATAAAGGCCGGTATCGTTGGCATCCTCAACTCCTCGAGGATCCGGCTGTTTTTGGCCCTCTGTAGGCTGGTACCGCGGACGATTCGCCGAAGGACGGAGTTCTGGAAAGTCTGGAGGGCGCGAAGTGTCGTTGCGTACATGTGATGAAGCAGTGGAGCACCGTGGAGGAGGGTGGGACGGATGATGGATTTGTAGATCTGAATTTTGAGCCTGAGGGATATATGAGGAGAGGTTAGGAGGTGATGGAGGCGGTATGTCCGCGCCCGGGCCAATTTGATTTTGCTTTTGACATGCGTCGAAAAGGTGAGGTGCCTATCGAGACTGACGCCTAAGTATAAGATGGAGCTGGAGATGGACTGCTCGATGCCGTCTACTGTAAAGCTCTTGGGAAGTTTTTGAGACTTCCCACGCTTACAGAAGGACATCACTATGGCGTCAGTCTTCCTAGGGTTCACCTTAATGTGCCGCATGTCTTCAGCGCATCGACGATGGTGGAGGTCGCCCTTTCAGCCATCTTGAGTGCCCGGCCGGGGTTGAGGCTGGACGCGTAGACTGCGACGTCGTCAGCGTATGCAGCCACTACCGCCTCAGGGTGCTTGATGGATACCACTGGCGCCGTAAAGATGTTGAACAAGATTGGTCCCAGCACTGATCCCTGAGGAACACCACAGGTGGTGGGGACTGGCGAAGACAGGCTCCCGCCGACCCGCACAACGAATGATCTTCCGCTGAGGTAGCTTCCGATCAGTCGGCACAGGGCGACGGAAAACCGGTACTCCTCCAGTCGGTGCAGCAACAGGGGGTGCGAGATGCAATCGAAGGCTTGAGTGCAATCCAGCGAGATGAGCGCCGTGGCCTTGTTCCGGTGCATCTGCTCGATGGTGTGAGCCTGGAGTTTGGCCAGATGATGTTCACACGCGACACCTCGCTGGAAGCCTGTTTGTTCTGGTGGAATAACATCTTCACGGCGGCAGTGGTCGAGGATGTGGTGGTGGATCAGTCGCTCGAACACCTTGCTGATGTGCGATAGGAGGCTGATCGGACGATGCTCCGCAACGTTCCCGGACCTCTTGGGTTTCAGGAGTGGGACGACCACAGCTTCCTTCTAGGCCACGGGGAAGTAGGCAGTCCGGAGGCATGAGTTGAAGATGTTAAGCAGGAAGGCCTTGGCCCTCCTGGGTAACATCGTCAGCAGCGTGGTGGGTATACCATCCAGCCCGGGTGCCTTTTTCCCTTTGATGCGGCGCAGGACTGATTCCAGCTCCTTGTAGGTTGAAAAGATGGGCGTCTCATTGGGGCTGGGTAGAGGTCCAGGAGGTGGCTGCGAAGCATCACTCGTCCTCTCAGCATCCATGTTAGCATATGCGTGGGCTAGATGTTCAGCCTGTTCAGCAGGTGTCAGCAACCGGTCCCCATCGGTCAGGAAAACCCCGCTCCTTTTGCTGACAAAGGTTCGGACCAACCTCCAAAACTGTCCATAGTCGTTGTGAGTCCGTAGCAGTTGGTCGTGCCACAAGGCCGTCTTCCAATCACTCATAAGCCTGGCGATTTGCCGGGTCATGGCGTTGATAGACGGCTTCAGACCGTAGTCCCTTGTGCGGTGGAAGATGTTTCGGAGGTTGTTCCTCTGCTTTATCAACTCCAGGATGTGCTGGGGTGGAGGTCGGAGGTAGTTCGGTTGAGGAGCAAACTTCGGGATGTTGAGGTCGGCTGCATCGAGGATAGTGGTTGTGATGGTCTCCACTGCTGCATCGATCTCACCAGGGGTCAGGCAAGGCGTCACCTTAGGGAGACACTCCTCGATCAAGGCCCTGTACCCTTTCCAGTCAGCTTGTTGCAGCTTGTACTTCGTGGCCGGTGGTGTGGCTGGAGTACCCTCGAAGATATAGAGTACAGGGCGATGATCGGAGGTGCTGAACGGCAGTGCTCGGCATTCGGTGACGCTGTGCATGTCCCTGGTGAGCAGTAGGTCCAGAGTCGATGTCCTAGTCAGGTCCATGTCCGCGCGGAAAGTGTGAACGCCAGGGTGGTAGACCTGGAGTCGCATCCCGGTGATGATGTTTCCCAGCGGATTGCTGCTGCGACACAGCCACGCCGGATGCTTGGCGTTGAGGTCGCCCAGGACAACAAACCTGCTACGCGACTGTGCGTGAAGCAACAGGTCGCGAACAGGTGTATTTGCCGCCCGGGGTCTCCTGTAGACACAGGCAAACGTGTACCTGTGCTTGAGCCGCACATCCACCGTGATCATGTGTACGCCATCACAGCAATCCACCGGGTTCTGGACGAGTCGCGATGACAGGTCCTTCCGCACCAAGATGGCGACTCCCAACTGCTCACTATCCCTGACGGCCTCCCTGTAGACGCTGTATCCTGTGATGTGCAGTCTGGTCGCTGGGGAGAGCATGGTGTCGGTCAGGGCCACCATCGCCGGTCTGTATTGTAGCAGGAGTACCTCCAGTTCTGCATGTCCTTTGCCGAAGCTTCGGATGTTAAAGTTCAAGATGATTTCTTCACCCATCTTGTTTTTGAAGAAGTCTTGACACGAGACCCATCAGGTTGGTCATGGCATCCATCATCTGGTCCATGCGACCGATGACTCTGTATAGCAGGGTGTTATCCACTACTGGAACAGCGTATGTTGTCACCTCAGTTGGTTCCTCGATGATGACCCGGGGCTGCTTGGCTGGCTTCTTCGAAGAGGTCGACGCTGCTGCTGCTGCTGCTTGTCCATTCCAGATGCCTCCGCGAAGGAGCGGCTTCCTCGTGCAGGCTTGGGCTGAGGGAAATTCCTCTCGTCCATCGTCGGGGCCGGTGCTGGAGCTGGTACATTGGCCGGGGCGTTGCTGGTCTTGGCCCTCCTCTGTCGAATGAGCCCCTGTCGGTAACTGCATTCTTTGGAGAAAGCGGCATGAGGTCCCCGACAGTTGGCGCAGACTGGATCAGCTGAGGCTTTCTTGGGGCATTCCTCGATGAGGTGTGGTCCTCCACACCATGGGCAAGCGCAGGTGCGGCCACAGTACTTCATGCTGTGGCCGTATTGTTGGCATTGTCTACACTTAACCGGGCCGCCATCTTCTTTGAAGTTGGAGACTCGGAACCGTACCATATTTATCTCCTTCAACTTCTGAATGGCCTCAATCTTGACAGTATGTTCGGTGATGAGGAGTATTCCTTCAGTTTGGTACGACCCGCCGGCGCCTTCTCTTCTGGTGAGTCGACGTAGTAGTTTGAAGCCTGGTAATCGGTCTGTAAGGTCTTCTGTCATTTCTTTAATGCTATGATCGAGGTCAAATCCGTGGAGAACAAATTTCTTGGATCTCCGGGTTCCTCTGGGGGCATATGAGTGAAATTGGCACTCCTGATCACTGCGTAGTAGCAGCGTGGCATCATTGTGCTCTCGGGCGGAGTTCAGGTACACCCTGGATTCCCGCTGGGAGTTGTTAAAGCCGAATTTGATTATGCCGATCTCAGCAAGCTTCCTCCTCATGTGGGTGAAGGAGATAGGTGGCGATATGATGATTGGTGGCGGCGGTCTCTCCTTGGCAGCCTCTGCGCCGCTGTCCGCTGGTAGGCCGTCATACCGATTTGCCGTAGGCACATGGCTAGGCCCCGGTGTTGGTCGCGGTTTAAACACCCTCTTAGGGTCTGGTTGGATGAAACCCTCTGCGTCGGCCATGGGGCGGGTCTTCTTACGAGAGTTTGCAGTGGCATTGCCAGATGCAGGGTCCTCCGATGGGCTGTCCCCCATCTCTACGTCGTCCATCCTCTCTTCCTCTTCTTCACTCTATCCTCCTGAATTAAACATGTCATAATCGTCATATTTTTCATATTTTTATAAAACACACACATTTAGATATTTCGCGGGATTAAAACAAAACTTCTAATAATAAATTTAACCACCCATTGGACGGAAAAAATTTTGGATCGGATAAAGAGTTTCAGATTTATAGCTAAAAGAGTATTGACGAACGTCTTAGCGGAGAAGTGCGACTTACCGTAACTTTTTTAATACGTTCAATAGATACATGCTTTTAACCAATACTTGCACTTTAACAAATTTCGATTTATAAATCGACTTGGCTCTTCGGTTATAAATTTATTTTAATTTTCTATCCTCTTTCAGGTATGCTGTATGGAATAAACATTTTCAGGAAAATGGTAATACTCAACCTGAAAATATGAGAATTAGCAAATCCTTGAAGAAGATAGAACCTGGACAATTTAGTACTCAATTTAAAGTCAAGAATAAATCATACAAGTCCATTATATACCGTTAATTAGAATACATAAATGCGTATTTTGACTAATAGGAGGTATTGATATAGTGCATTTTACCACAAAACATTTAAATTTTGCTTATTTCTTTATTAATTATTAATGATGTAAGTTCTTGTTTATACTATTGCACGATCATCTTCTTATTCAAAATGAAAAATTAAATAAAATAATTAAATGTTAAAGCCTATTACTGCAGTATTTTTTTTTTTCATAATGGAAAGAGAGAAATAGGTATAAATAATACATTAATGTCCCCTTTTCAAATTTCATAAATTATTAAGATGTCCGAGTAAGAATTTCATATCCCCGAGAACACAGAATAATGAAAAAGTACAATGGATAAGGCTTTTATTGGGATGCTGTAAAAATAATGCAGGCTTTGAATTTTCAAAGAAAATAAACAAAGATAATTCTCCAGCTCCGGTAGTAAAACAACGGTTATTAATGTTGTTTTCTCCAAATATTAGTTTAGTTTTTGTTACATTTTCTATGAGTAAGGATCTCTGAAATTCACCATGCCAAAACAAGATTTTTGTCAAATTTATTTTTACGAGTTCAAACTTTTATTTTGATTATCAAAAACTTTGTATTGTTTTTTATTATAAACCACAAAAAATTAAATTTTTTTTTTGTCAGATATAAAAAGCTGCATTATTTTTACACCAACCCAATGAATAACTTTTAGTGTGTTGATTTAATTTTCTGATATCCTACATCTCTAATTTATAATTAAATGGTATAAAGAGAAAAATTGTAAAAGGTGCTACAATTCAAAGAGTCAAAACTACGAAGAAATATGAGGAATTAAAAGTTTAAAAAAAGAAAGATTTTTCGATACCTTAAAAAATATTTCAAATCCTCTCTACAGCAAAATTTCACCACCAGGAGAATCAAAACGATGGCAAAAATTATTTTAAATTTGGAATTATAGATATAAGTTATTGTATAAGGCATATCCACATAAATAAACGGTGAGCCCCATCACCTAATTATTAATTTAACTATATTAATTGATAACAAAATTATGATAAACCATCTATGATAATCGATCCATCATTGATTGTCTCCTCTCTGACCTGAGGATGCTCCAGGGTATCAGGTCAACCAAGTTATCTTGGTCTTGGTATAAGTCATGTGGTGTAATTACAGTTCTGAAGAGGTAATTTATAAAAATATTAACCTAGAGATAAAAAAATTACAACATGACATCTAGGAAATTCAGCTAAAAGCATATACGAAATAGAAATGAAAAAAAAAATAAAACAAGGAAACACTATTTGCCTCGTTTAACACAACAAAAACAGGTTGAAAATGTTGTGTGACATTTATTTTTAAACATATTTTTTTTAATAATTGGCCATTAAAATAATATGTTACATTAGTAAATGCTAATGCAAAAAAAAAAAAAAAAAAAAAAAAAAAAAAAAACACTCAATTTTTCTCTGGCAGGGTTAGTTAGGCAATAGATAGTTTGGGAGTTATATTGAGAAATGTGTCGAAAAAAAAACGGATTTTATAACAGCACGGGCTTCTCAGGGCGTGTTGCGGGGACCTTTCTGATAGATTTAAGGAACAATCTATAACCTACTGCTTCTGACAAGGAAACTCAAACTTTTCGATTCGAGGAACTCAAAATACTGTATTTTTGTTTAGGGGGGATAAACCAATACAAATCAATTGAGGGTGAAAGCAGTTACAACGTGAATATCATTTTATTCAAATATACAATTATGTCATGTATATCGCTCCTAAACGGTAGGACTTAGCGGCAAATATGTTATAACGAAAAATATTTTCAATTAAATTTTTGATCAGGAAACTTTTTTTTCTTTTATATTACAAACCATAAACCTGAATTAATTTCCGGACAACTCAATAAATAATATTTATAAGTTTAACTAATTAATATATAAACAGTATTCAAAGGACGATCGTTCAGATATTTAAAACAACAAAACAAATAAGGATTCAACATATTACAATGAGTATAGTAATGTGCAATGTGTTAATAACAAAACAATTTTTTTTTCCGATGTTTTATTCGAAAAATACTTCAGTTACTTATCTACTATATATTTGTCTAATAAAACTCACTCATTTAACACGGAATCTCAGAAACCACCAAACGCATTGGAATGAAATTCGAAATGTAGCTTCCTCTAGGGGCATAGGTGCTCGCTAAGAAAGGAATTTAAAAAATCGGCCTGGATCGCGGCTAATTCGCGAAAAATGCGATTACAATTTTTATTGGGTGAATAATAATAGATAAATTGTCATATGGTAATGGAAATAAGATAAGTTAAAAAACAGGTTAGATGCTTAGGCCGCGCACTTTGGTCACAAATTAAGTTCCTTATAGTTGTAAACAAACAAAAATACGATCGATGTCTAAACCTTAAAATATGGGACTTTCTGTGAACTCATGGTGGCTGCGGAGGTGTACCCTTACAAGTTTGAGTTGTTTCGTGACGATAAGCTATCAAAAGACTTAAGTTAAAGAGGAGGTTAAAAGACTTATGTTCTCTGATGATGGCATGTAAGGCCTGTTCTATGTACATATTCCTTACGAGCAACCCACCAACCTTGCTTCACCAGTAGCTTCGTCCCCTAACTGCTCTTCCTTCAGTTTTTCGGTCACAAGATAATTGTTCTGAACTACAATTGGTCCTCTTCAAATCGGCTTATCTTGGACCTATAATCTACCTTTTTCTCAGTTCAGATGAGCCTATTGCAACATTGAAGTAAACTCATCAATCTAAAAGTAAACAACGTAGGAAATAATTCACAGATTCAGTGATTCTCTTCAGTATCGTCTCAGGTTCTGCCATGGAGAAGATGGGTACAGTATTAGCATCCCTCAGCGTGACCCAAACACCAATACACCACTTAAGAAAACTGTGTCAGCAACTGATTTTTACGCTTATATGTTGATGGAGCGAGAAGGTGAAGAACCTTATTTATTTTAATTTTGTAATATCCTCAACCAATTTATGCTTGATATGTACGCAAAAATAAGACTAAACTTTATTCGAAAAAATAAAAAAAGTTGAGAAGTTGAAACTATATTCACTTAAAGTATGCCATAAGAAAGGCTGATGGTCTGGTATCAGAGCTGGGTAAAATGGTAGTGCTGCCTCGAAGCTTCGCTGGAGGACTGTTAAAATAATATAAAATTAACTTTTGCAAATTGTCAAATTTACTTATTGAAATTATTGAAATTCTAAGAACTGAATTCTTTAGCATTATTTAAGTAATAATAATTATCATCGTTAAGCTTAACTTTTACTAATTTAAGTTGCCCTTAATCCTAATGATATTAAACCGTTGCGGAGCAGGGTGCTTTCGGCTAGTGTATTATATTCAGAAAACATAGAACAAAACATCAATAAACTATACTCAAATATTTCTAAATCGGCATACATGTACTCCATTGCAGGTATCCCATATATCTACGAAGTACTAAATAGAAAAGAAAATACTCCATCATCAGTGTTATTGTGCACCAGCCCTACCGGAGACAAATCGAACTACATGCTAGCTGACTAACGATGCTTCACTGAATGGCTACTAGATGGCATCATATTAGAATCTTCTTAAAGCGTAATCACAGAGTTGGAAAATATTTTTTTTCTCTCTTTAATTTTATTAATCCACACCTGTCACTTATCATGTGACAACAAGCAGATATGATAATTGGAATAGAGCAATATTTAATCATAGCTAATTGACAAAAAATTCCAGAAATCAATTGCCTAATTTAATCATGATTAAATCTTTCAGTTGATATTTTAGTGGACTAATAATTATTTCCCATCCAGAGTTAATTGGAAATAAGCGGCCAGATGCATAGGCTAAAAATGCGGCTAAGGACACAACCCCTCAAATTGTATTTAACAAGGTACAATTTAGTGCAGTCAAGCACATTTTGAATCAAACAACTTGACAAACTTAGAACCAAATATGGAAAAATTAGACAAAAGGCAGACATTCTAATAATTCATTAAAACTATAGACGATAGAAAAAAAATCAAAAAACTAACATACAAACTAACTTAGTTTCTTACAGGACATGGTGGAGCTGAATGTTACTTATACAGATTCAAAAAAACTGATAACATAATTTGTACCTGCAACAGAAACATTAAACAAAGTTTCGACCATCTTATTTATAACTGTACAAAATTGGAAAGATACAGACAGAAACTGATAGCCCAATTTCCACTGAACGGAGATCAATGGTCGCCTTCAAAAAAGGATTTCTGCAAGGTCTATACAATTCTACCTCCTTCTATTTGTATATAATTTTTTTTTTCTTTCATTCTTCTCTCTTTTTTTATTTATTTATTTTTTTTTTTAGCTATAATAAAATTATTTTACCTACGATTGAATTTAGCTTGACTGAATATTCCTAAACACTGTTAGTTTGTGTTGAGCTATGTAACTATTCACTAGACTTGGTGTCATATAAAGTATTGAAGTTATACCTGATATTCATCCCTTACAATAAGATAGTGAAAATAAATCTTATTTGTTTAGTGTACAGTGAAGAGAAAGAGACAAAGTGAAAAATTGTGATCTACCGTCAGTAGTACGTCAAGCGTCTGGTCGAGTAACGAAATTGTCAACAAATTATAATTAAGAATTGGAGTTGTTTCTCTCGAGTTTTTATTTACTAACTTTTATCTATTTATATGTTGATAAAGTAAAAATTTGTACAAGTATTTATAATTGTAGGTTGCATTAGCAAGTAGCCTTCCTTTATTACTTGAAAGAACACACACGTAAATGTAATGTTTTCTTAGAAAATTTATGGAAGACGGCAAAACCGTTACTTATTTATAACTCAATTATGTGCTTCCTTTTATATAAAGTTTACATACCATGGAACGTGTTAGTGAAGATAGATCATAATATAAGTATTGCTTGTGTAAATAGAAATATGTTATATTTGTTCATAAAATTTTTTTAATGTGTTGTAATATCGTGTAATTAATTTGCGAAAATCATTAGTTATAGGAATAGGTTATACTTTCTGTTTGTGAATTTATAATTTTTTTAAACTAAAAAATTATACCTAATGTTTTTTTTATTTATACCTTTTTTTCACTTATAAATGAACAGCATTATAATTCTAGTAAACAGGGAATTGAATGAGAACAAAAGAGTACGCCGTCCAAAATACGGATAGCGGCCATAAGTGATAGTGTTCCAAAAGTGATACGGATAGTGTTCCAAAAGTCATAGCGCCTCGCAGAAGGTTAACACAAAGAGGTCCAAACAGCTGAGGCAAAACATTTTTCAAGCAAAGAAGGAAATAATTTTTTTTTTTTTTTTTTTTTTTTGTTTCAACGAAACATAAATATTCATTCTGTTTAATTTTCTTAAAGCTGTTTTGGGAAAAAGATATTTCATTATTAACTACCACTTTACATTAAAAGGAGATATAATAGTCCGAGAGGTAGCATCACTTTTTTGTCATTGATTAATCTCACGCTCAACGATAATTATTTCGAGAGTTTATAAATAACATCATTCAATACCAATCATCAGTCGGCACAACTGGGGTGGATGTGATAGTGAAAGGGGGGGGGAGTGTTGAAAATCGTATGTTCTTCGCTGTTTAACCAAACAACTCAAAACGGTTACTTTTAGCACATTTTATGTCAATTTAAGTAAAAATTATCTTCTCTTTATTCTTAACTATTATTTTTACCGTGTCTATATTGAATTTTATAAGGTATTTATTTATATTATAATAGGAAAAATCAGACAGTTGACAATGAAGTTGAAATTTATAATTAATTTTCTAGGATAACCGTAAAACGGCACCAGTTTGTTAACTTTGCACCAACATTACTAAAAAGTTTCATTAGAAGAAAAAGTGTTTTGTTGTCTAAATGAGGGATATTTTATATTTCTTACTTACTTACTTCAGGGTGTAAAATATAAAATATCCCTCATTTAGACAACAAAACACTTTTTCTTCTAATGAAACTTTTTAGTAATGTTGGTGCAAAGTTTTGCATTTTTCTATTTCAACTAAATCAAAAGTTTACAGAAATTATCACTGAAAGCTATTTTACTAGATATTAAGAATAAATATTGTAAAATGAGTTATAGATATTCGTAGATATCATTTAATAGACAAAAAGAGTCAAAACATTTTTAAATTTAATGTTTTCATCAAACTTAAAATTTAAAAATGGGGGTTGATAACTATCATCAGAGGTACAAATAACTGTTTTATTTACCCTTTATGTCATTACTATTACATAATTATACCAAATTGGAGCCATGACGATGTAAATAAAATTTTTAAATTTTACTAGAATTTTACTGAGAATTATGTCTTTGTGAAAAGGTAAAATTTTTTATAGGAGAATATATTAAAACACTTTAAATTGTTTAATAATATACCCTACTTGATGTTTTACTTGTTTTACCATTGATGATGATGTTTTACTCAAAGTGTGAAGTTTACTCTTATCTTGTGAAGTTCTTATCTTGTCTTTTGAAGTACGAACAAAATTGAAACAAAATTGAAAAATTGAAGTACGAAGTATTTATAAATTTGCAACGAACTTTGCCCTATTCATTACTACTCAGATCAATAGTCTTAGAGTTGTTGGTGAAGGAAAAAGTGAAGAGATTGACAGAGATTGACAAACTTGAAGTAAGTCGCACTTCTTCCCGAAACACAAACATTGATGGTACTCTTTTGGCTATAACTCTGAAACTATTATGCCGACCAAAAATTTATTTTTTTCATCTGAAATCTGATAATTTACTATACGATCCTATGAATGAACTTTTAATTAAATCCCGTGAAACACCCATGTTAACACGCTAAATGTGAATGTTTTGGCAAAATATGAATATTTTTATATGTTCAGTGAGCTGGGGCGTCGTAATTAAAACAAGAATTTAAGCAAAATTTTATATGTCAAATGTGAATAGCTAATGTAACCAGCTTTGCTGAAAAAAATAAAATAGGGATCAGACAAATATTTTCGGAGTTGTAGCGAAAAATGTGCTCAATAAAAACAAAAATGGATTTCACAACAGTACGCGGTTTTTGGCTGAAATGGATATTTCACTGGCTTTAACACATTTTAGATTAAATAATTTTTTTTGCTTTGCACAAATAGTTTCGGAGTTATACCTAGCTATAAGCGTACCGTCAAACGTGTTTTCACAAAGTGCCTGGTAAATGTGCCGAAAACCATGGATTTAACAACAGTTCGGGTTTATAGGCGTCTGGGATATCATAATATATCATATTATTGGCCTATTTCTCCATTTTTTCCCAATAACGAAAATTCGCGAAAAATGGTCCGATTTCGGATTTCTTTTTTTCATTATGTAGTTACTAGTTCCAGCTACAATTAACATTTGAAGACTTTCTTCGAAAAAAGCTTCGTTATGGTGTTATAGATAAACAAAACAAATTAACGGGTTTTTTTGGAGGTTTTTCGCAATTTTGAATATAAAGCCGATGGTTGCCGTGGTAGCAAACTTCAGGTTCGGATTCAGCACCCCAAAAAACATTAAGATCCGTTGAGAATAAAAGTTCCGCAGTTTTTTCTTGAAAACGGCCTTTTGGAGCCTTATTTTACTAGACTAAATTGATAGGCTGACGAGTGGATTCAATAGAGGCAATGGAAGAACTCGAAGAAAATTCGTCGTGAGGTCGATCACTTGTTTGAAAGTGACACCACCTCCCGGACTATAACGTACTTGATATACGGACTTAGCCAATGTATATGAGAGACGAAAAATAAGTTTTTCCTCGGAGGATTCCAACTGAAAATTCCACATGTTTTAAGTATTTTAAACTTTATATAGAATAGAATAGAATAGAATAGAATAGAAAATAAGCTTTATTCTGGGACGATGTCCCCTAAGAATAATATAATGTACATAAATAAATACAATGAGTCTAGCTTTCATAAGATGAAATAAAATAAATTAACAATCTGGTTAACTGTTTACAATTTTACAAATAAAGAACAAAAATAGAAATAAAAATTACAAAAATCCAATAATTGCAGGGGGAGAAAAAATAAAAACCTATTTACATCTACTGAATGCACTTCTTTTTTTTTTTTAGTGAAGTTTTGCTAGTCAGTATCATTCTGGAGGGAAAGGAGGTATTGAAAGAGAAGGGATTTAAATGTGGACAGAGATGGAGCATTACGGATATTACAGGGTAGTGAATTCCACAAGGAAGTAGCACGGGAAATGAAGGAGTGGTCAAATGATGTACTCTTATGGGAAGAAGTATATAGGTCAGAGGAGCGAGATCTTGTAGTGCGGGAGGAGACCGAGGATCTGAACTGGAAGATGTTATAGATGTAGGAGGGATTCCGAGAATTGATGGTTTGATAGAGGAAGGAGGCTAGGAAGTAATTTATGCGGGATGAAGGATAAAGCCATTTTAACTCTGTATATATATGTGATGTGTGGGAGGCTTTTGGAACTCTAAAGATTAACCTAACGAAACAGTTCATTAGCCTCCTTAGTTTACTCTCGAGTTCTGCCGTCAAGCCACCATATGCAACACAGCTGTAGTCAAAATGGGGTAGGATAAGGGAAGAAACCAAGAGTTGACGAGTAGGTTTCGGAAGGGAGTCTTGGGAAGAATAGAATAGTTTAAGGATGGATATAACCCGTCGAGAAATTTAGGAGATATGAGGTTTCCATGAAAGGGTTTGGTCAAAGGTAATACCAAGGTTTTTGACTGTGGGGTGGAATTGAATAGGTTGGGAGTTCATAGACAGGATCGGGAGGTGGGGAAGGGATCTCAGATGGGTATTAGAACCTATGATAATAGCCTGCGTTTTTCTACATTTAATTTTGATTTGTTATCAGAGGCCCACTTGCAAATGCTATTAAGGTCTTCTTGGATAAGGGAGAATGATTTAATTAAATTAGAGGGATGTATATCTGTATAAAGGATAGATATATCTGGAAATCATCCGCGTATAGATAGTAGGAACAATAGAGAATGGAATTCGGTAGATCATTTATGTAGGCACAAAAAAGAGTAGGAGAGACACTGGAACCTTGGGCTACCCCTGATGTCAATGAAAGGGAAGAGGAAAGTGGCTGGTTTGGTACGGATACTATTTGAGTTCTACTATAGAGGAAGGAATGAAACCCGAGGAGAGAGCTTGAGGAAAAAGATAGGGCTTTTAGTTTCGTGAGGAGAATAGAATGGTCTAGGGTGTCAAAGGCTTTAGTAAAATCTAGAAGGATAAGGACAGTTACTTTTCGTTCGTCAAGAGCAGTATGTATGTCATTAGTAATTTTTGTTAAGGCTGTCTGAGTTGAATAACCAGGTCGGAACCCAGATTGGAACGGATTAAGGAGATGAGAGTTTTCTAGGAAATTGGAGATTTGTAATTGAACTAGTCTTTCAAGGGGTTTGGACAGATTGGAAAGTATTGATATGGGATGGAAATCATTAAGTGGAGATGGGTTAGATTTCTTTTGTAAGGGTTGTATTTTAGCTTTCTTCCAGGATGAAGGAAAGGTGGAATTTTGCAAAGAATAATTATATATATGTAGGAGGACTGGAAGGATAGTAGGAAGGCAGAGTTTGATTAATTTTAGTGGAATACCATCATGTCCAATAGCTTGCGTTTTACATTGGAAAATGGCATCAATGAGGTCTGAGGGTGTGATATAGGAAAAAAAAAAATTGGAGGAGTTAAAAGGAGGACCGCTTGGAGCGTAGCTGGCGGAAAGAGATGAGGAGTTTGATGATGAGGTAGCAAAAAGGAATTCATTTCATTAGGAGTAAAAGAGTATGAGTGCGGAGCATTTGAGGATTTACTAAAGGAAAGTTTTGATTAAATTTTCCATTTTGATTTTGGATCACAGGCAATGGAGAGGGCTTCCTGAAAATATTGTGATTTAGCTTTTCGAATGGCAGTTTGTGTCTGATTCCGGGATTTAAACAGAGTGTAGTCGTCCTGAAGTCTAGTCCGTCGAAAACGTCTTCGGGCGGCCTCTCGTCTCTTTTGTAGGTTTTTGATTTCTATTGTGATCCAGGGTGCTGGTGGACGTCGGATTAGGATGGTTTTTAGGGGAGCATGTGAGTCGAGGATGGATAAGAGATTGGATGTGAGGATGTCAACAATGTTGTCGATAGTGTGGGAGGAATATATAGAGTCCCAGTGAAGAGCGTCAATATCATTTTGGATTGAGGAAAATGTTAAGGAATCAAGATTGCGATAGGAAATGGTTTTTGGAATGAATGTTGGAGTTTGGATATTGTATGACAGGGATATGAAATCTTGATTATAAAGAAACGTGATTGGTAACAGAGAAGAGGAAATGAGGTTTTTAGGTGAATCAACTATTAGGAGATCAAGCCATGTATTAAATGTAAATGTGTGGTGGGTAGGAGAGAATGGTACCACATGTAGGTTGAGGGAAAAAAAAGGTTTTCGAGATAAGACTTGTCAGAAGAATCGGTGAGGAGATTGGTATTGAAATCTCCAGCAATAATAACATGTGAGTAGAGAGGAACAATGTTGAATAGAGTGGTTTCGAAGTGGGAGTCAAAAGGAACATTGGGAGGGCGGTAAACTACTACAACTAGGATAGTTTGTGAATGCATGGTTATTTAGGCAAACAGGAATTCAATGTGGGGATGTTCAGAAGAAGGGGATAGGCTTAGGACTTTGGTTCGGAAATTATTATGTACAAATATACAAACACCTCCGCCAGTGCGGTTAGTACGATCATGACGCAGCAGATAGTGGTTAGGAAGGGAGTCACTGAGGGAAGGTATTGATAAAATGATAAAAATTATCAGAGAAGTACTGATGGAATTCGGTAAAGTGAGCAGGGAGGGATTGGGCGTTAACATGACAGAGAGTTAGGACGCTAGTCATGACAAGGATGCTGGAAAAGAGAAAGGAAGAAAGAAATAGCGGATTCAGAAGATACTAAGCAATAATATGGTATGAAAAAGTAGAAAGTTAGAAGTAAGGGCAGTAAAGACAAATTAATTAAAAATAATTTAAGTAATAAATGTGAAAAAAGAAACGAACAAGCAATACAGAAGAGTAACGAAGATATAAACGAGAAAAGCAAACATGATGTAATAAGTTTTGCACACATTAAAATGAGTAATAAAGAAAAGAAAATAATTAATGAATGAAATGTTTTTCTATTGAGGAATTTGAGTGATGCGATAGACCGAGAGGAGAGCCAGATGTCAGAGCAAGGTATGTGGTAACAGGAGTAGATGCTTCAGGTGAAGACCTCAAAATCCTTAGCTGCGTTTATAAAAATGACAGGATGGCCATCCTCCCGCCTGCAGCGTACTCTGCCGCCGGAAAACCAAACATACTTCAATTTTCCTGCAGCTTTCTTTTGTCTTGCCACCCAATAGGGATGCCTATTGGTGGGAGTCATCTCCTCGCTGAGATAGATATGGTGGCAGTCATTGTCCTGCCAACCAATATCCCGCGTCGAGAAGTCTCTTCTCACTTTTCTGAGTCGAATCAGCTCATCCTTTTACAAATCTAGCAATGGTCATCTTTTCTAGGTCTTCTCCGTTCCACGGTGTCAATATCTTCGGGAGTGAGCTTTAGACCCAGGCCAGCGCCTATGTTCGTAATTAGAGCTGCCGTGGTTTCTCCTGGGCGAACCGGGATTCCCCGTATCTCGGCCGATCTACAAAGTTGACCTTGCTCTACCTTATTTAGCCGGGCCTCGAGCTCAGACACTCTTTCCTTAAGAAGAGTATTTTCTCTTAATAGGTCTTCTAAGAATTTCGTTTGTGACTCCAAGGAGGTTTCAATTTTCAATAAACGTTCCGAGTTTTCGAAACTAATCTGGCCCTTTTTATCGAGGGATGATTTTATTTCTTTCATTTCATCTTTTACCTCAGCAATGAAATTGGTTTTCATCCCCTCGATATCAAGTTTTAGATTTACGAGGGCGCCTAAAATCGTGTTCGTAGAGTCTTGATCAGTAGATGTGGGGTTAGTAGGCCTGTCACCTGTCGAGACACTTTTTTCGCACTTTTAACGGTGCCAAATTTTTGTCGACGTATTTAATTTATCTATGTCGCTAGCACTGATGCTGGAACATTTAATGTGGAAAATTTCATTACACAACCAGCAAATAATGGTATTTTTGTCATCACGGCTTATCATGATCGTGCAAACTGGACAAATAGCCATTTTAGATAAATGAAAATTAAAAATTAAATAAATGTAAATATATTGAGAGCGTATAAGTAAATAACGGAATTCTCGTTGTTAATCCTATTAGCTGATAAGGGATTACTCTAGTAGGACGCTTGTTACGAGGTCTAAATTATACAATGTAATAATATAATTTTAATTACTCACTCCTTTACACTTGTTTGCGAAAACAGTGGTTATTTAAATATAAATATTATCAAGTTTCACTAATAACTGAGCACTATTAGCAACACTAATTTAAGATTGTTTATGTAACGATGTGGACACTACAGACGCTAGAGCCCGACTCTTAATAAACATATATTAAGTTTTTATCGGATTCTTATTTCAGATCTTATCCTTATTGTCGTAAATATATATTAATAATAACTACAGCTAACTACTAATACATAGAGATATTGTAGTTGTTTTCCATTGGAAAATATATTTGGTGTTTCCTTATATATTCAGATCACGTGAATACTTTAGGAACCTGATGCTCGCGGCATTGTTTCCTTTGAGGAATCCCGGCTGCATACGTAAAGTCTTCAGCGGAGCTCAAATAACATCATCATAATATTCGTTTCCTCTTAAATCCACTTCATATGTCAGCCCTTATAAGGCACTCAGCAACATCTGTACGATTATTTTGTCAACTATACATATACAATTATACTTCAAATAATATCATTCAGTATACTAGAATCAATATATTTTACTATATTTTGAAACTAGTATACTGACTTACTGAAGAAGAAAACGTTGTAACAAGAGCTATAGGAAGGAGACATTTATAATTTTGTGAATGTGGATTGTATAAAATTATGAATGGGTAAAGTTAATAGGAGTTTCAAGCCTGACTTGTTTTCATTCAAATCAATGTACCTCTTAAACGGAAGCTCTTAGCGATAAATTTTAAAAAAGAAAACAAATCTCTCAATTAAATTTCTCATCAGGGAGCTTTCGTCGAATTTTCAATCAGAACAACACCAATAAAGCTAGATAGTGCCAAAAAAGCTAACACTTATAAAATTTAGGAAAACGTGACTTTTTTCATTCAAACCAATACAGCTCCTATAAGGTAGGCTTCTAGCCACAATTGTTATATTACAAAAATACATGTGCTCCATTATATTTCTGATAAAAAAACAGTCGTCAAATTTTCGATCCGAGTAAAACCAACAAACCTTGAGCGTTTCAAAAAAGTCCCAAAACTTGAAAAAAATGTAAGAATACGTGATTTTTTTTCATTCAAACTAATATAGCTCCTAAACAGTAGGTCCCAGAGACAAATGTTATAAACCATAAAATACTCTCCATTAAATTTCTGATAAGAAAATTATGGTCAAACTTTCGATTCGAGTAAAACAAACAGAGCTGAGTTTGTCAAAAAATTCCCAAAACCTAAAAAATGTTAGAAAACGTGATTTTTTTTTATTTAAACTAATTTAGCTCTTAAACGGTAGGTCCCAGAGACTAATCTCATATACCAAAAAATACTCTCCATTAAATTTCTGATAAGAAAATTATGGTCAAACTTTCGATTCGAGTAAAACAAACAGAGCTGAGTTTGTCAAAAAATTCCCAAAACCTAAAAAATGTTAGAAAACGTGATTTTTTTTATTTAAACTAATTTAGCTCTTAAACGGTAGGTCCCAGAGACTAATCTCATATACCAAAAAATACTCTCCATTAAATTTCTGATAAGAAAACTGTCGTCAAACTTTCGATCCGAATAAACCAAGCTAGAGCTAGAGCGTGTCAAAATGTATGTGAAGAAAACGTCACACCAAAAACGTATACTCACCCAGAAGATAGAAATATCAATGTAAAAAAAATAACAATTTGAAAAATCATTTACATCTGGGGATTAAGTTTCTATATCAGTTCATTTGTTACATAATCGGAAGTATTACGAATTTTAGATTTTAAGCATATGCGAACAAATACATTTATTCCAGCATAAGTAAATGTCAAGTCCCATTTCATAAGTTCGCCGAAGCAGAAATTGCTGAAGCATCCAGTCCCGAATTAATTAAAGATAAGGTTTACCAAAACAACAATGTTAAAGCGCAGTAATATAATTATCTAAACAATGTTAACGGCCTGTTAAACCGAACCTCCTGCTTATAATTATATCATTGCTTGTGTTTATAATTGAGCATGTAATTATGTGACAGGATAAAAATATATAATGCTGATTAAATGAAAATATTGCAAATACAGAATGAAAGTCGGCACAACTCAAAAAGGAGATTTTAGTCTGACAAAATATTTTTTTCGTTTTTTAAGAACAATCAATAATACAGCTATTATAAAACATTAATTTTTAAGATACAATATCGCACATCAGGCGGAACGACGTAACTGCGAAATTCTTTAGAACAAGGAAAATAGGTCAGAAGTGCTTCCAAAACCTTAATACATCGCTAAAAACACAACTGAATTGGAGTCTTGCTCTAGTCCGTGTGGGACTAGATTGACTTTTGTTACAAGTCAGTTAGAAAAAAGTCACGTTACTTTCTTCATCCAAACCAATATAGGTCCTAAACGGTCGGTCCAAGGGACTAATGTTACATAAATAAAAATATTTCTGGTATGTCTGATAAAGAAACTGTCGGCAAATTTTCGATCCGAGCATTACCAACAGAGCTAGAGCGTGCCAAAACGTTACATTTTTACATTTTGAGAGTAAAAAAAAAACGTTATACTAAAAAAGATCACCAGCCAAAAGAGGTATCCATGTCAAAAGATAAGTGTGTACTGATAAGTGATGTGTCGTTGTGGGTGAAACGAAACTTCAACGGAACTGTGGGCGATTCAAGATTTCAACCGGTTTGCAACGAAACCAGTCGCTAAAGTTTTTCACCTTGCAACTAAAGGTCCAGGTATCATATTTCTACAAACAATAAAACGCAAAGGATTGACGCTTTGATTTGCTAATGGTTTTTATTTGGCAGAAATAATTTTATCGATTTATTTTAATTGGATTTTAATTTCTAATCTTAAATGTTTATGCCAGTGTGACAAACCTCGTTTCTGTCATTCAATACTGTATATTAAATTAACCTCCCTAGCATTATGAAGATGTACTTAAAATCAGAAACAGTTGGGTTCAATAGTTTTGCCATTGTACAATTTAGTCACATATCGGTCGAATTTTAAAATGCACTGAGATCCACATGTCGCACCACATATTTCTAGTTTTTTTAAAGAGCAATTCAATTGAAAACAATTAAATGTTGTCATAATTCTAGCTCTATATAACACCGTATCTTTGTAACCTCTCTCGAATAGTGCTTGCTGCCTGTCGGTAGATTATTAAGCTTCACTGCACACTACTTATTTATCGCTTTTTATGATAACTTGATTGAAAATCTCTACATTTTATTATTGCTAAAACTACCTTGGACTATGAAGATGAAGTGGTTACACTTTGTTACAGATTAGTTAAAAGTTAGTGATAGTAAAAAACGAAAAATGGCTTGTCCTTTTATATCACAATATAGATGACACATTTTTTTTACAGATTAAATTTCAGAACCATTCATTTTGAGAACGCGTGTATGTAATGTATTATGAAATTTAAATGGACTGTTATTTTTATCCGCAATATAATCCTAATTCGTTCTGATTCATTTTCAATTCAGAGTCTGTTCTTTGTTGATATTATTCGAAATCTCTGACTTATATCCAGAACATAAAAAGGAGTAATATGTCAATTTAATAACATCTTTCCAGGCGAGTTGCCACCTTACATTGTCAAATGCGATATTACACCAATACAATGACCTAAGAAAAGGCGTGAATTATTTTATATTATTTAGAAGGCTCTCCATTGTCAACAGGATACAATGCGTATTAAATATGAGATATCAGTTGGTGATTTGAACTGTAGCTGTATAAAGGAAATCACTTTCCGAACTGATTTAGGAGAGAAAAATATGACTTTATTTTTTATTGACTTCAAGAAAAGAGGATGTTCCCAGCTCGATCACTCCCTCCCCCCCCCCCCAACACACCAATACTTACATTTTCACACACATACACGTGCACACACAAACAAACATCTAATAAACAGAATATGGTTATGATAATAATAATGGATTATTTTATTGTATTATCATTATTTATTCCAGAAAAAGTCCCCTTTTAAATAATCTAGGTGGGTTTTTGTTAAATATATTTTAGAAAATGTGGCTGTGTAGATATTCCACATACTGACTAGACGCAGCCATTTTGAATCGCCATTTTCAGTTCAAATTTTGCTTTTTTTTTTCTTTTAATAATAGGGAAATACACTAGCCCAAATGGAATGGAGTGAGCGTGGCAGGTTGTTTTGGCCTCACTCTTCACTGAAGAAAATACAGGAACGGCCTTATATGTCTTTTAATTCCATGATGCTCCTGGAATCATGAAAGTAGAAAAAAGAAGTCACAAAGGTGTAATTTTTATTACTTGGGAGCAAAAATCTGATAAAAAATATTTTCTTATTTCAGAGGCTGAAATATGGGGGGATCTTCTGTATTAGAAGATATGGAGGTAAGTTTAACAGAAAACGTGAGGTGAAATTTTTTTTTTTTTTTTTTTTTTTTAAATGTTCACATTTGCCATGCGTATATCTCGGGAATTGTACAGAATATAAAAATTTTTTATACAATAAAAGTTGTAGAGAATTTTATTAACATTAATTTAGTAAATAGCCATGTTTTGATACGACGCACCTTTTTTGAGATAGCGCAAAAAAAAAAAAAAAAAAAAGGGACCGTTCGGGACCAGGTTCGAAAACTCCAGGACTATTAGTATGTTTACTTTCTAACTACCCTGAACATGTTTCCGAAGAAAAACCTTGGATTACAGAAAACGCACTCTATTATCCTTTATTCACTGGACTGATAATGAAATAAAAAAAAATAGGAAACGTTTAACCTCAATTTTGTTTCATAACAAATTTTTAATACTCAAAATTAAGCATAGACAAATTTATAATATGAGAATAATATCTTTTCTTCTTTAATGCCAGTAGCATTGTGTATACCAATGTCTGTCTTCCAAACTATTTTCAATCTAAAACCCCTAGAAAAAATACAAATAATCAAAGGAGGCACTGTGTAACATTTACATTACACTGTACCCAACATTCTATTGTTTAAAACAAATATTCTTTAAACTATGCTGGTTGGAAATTGCAATAAACTTTGCTTATTATTCAAACACCGAAAAAGAATTAAAAGAACTAAAAAGAAAATACTCTTTCATACTAGAAATCATTGGTTTTTCAACAAGAACAAACCTTTACTTGCTGAATCATTCACAAATGTTTTACAAATAAACCTAAATTCGATTATTCTTCTTTTATCCTGCAATTTGACATCCAAAGGCAGCTGTTAAAGATAGCAGCACACAAGACAGAAACAAATGAAGAGTCATTATTGTCAAATTAAACACCCTAAGAACTAATTATGATGTTCACTGTACACCACTTGACCCTACATTTTTATAGGAAAGTTAGTAAATGTCAATGTCAATTATTAGTTACAAAACTACCCATTAGTAATGTGTTTGAGTTGGTATAGAGCTTATGTAAGGATAAATGTGATTGTAATAATTATATTGAGATTCTGTTTTCAAAAAGACCTAAGATACAATTATTAAATCAATGTAGAGACATGATAATAGTGATGGTGAAAATATTTTATGTACTTAAAAGATTGATGTAATAGGGCTGTTTTATCTTGCTTATTTTCTCTAAATTATTATGTTTTTATGACACTGTTTAAACTAAAATTGTTTTTGTTCTTATGAAGCTATAAAATAATTTATATTATAGCTTGCCTCTGTTCTCTTC
This sequence comes from Euschistus heros, assembly GCA_003667255.2. Taxonomy (NCBI): domain Eukaryota; kingdom Metazoa; phylum Arthropoda; class Insecta; order Hemiptera; family Pentatomidae; genus Euschistus; species Euschistus heros. The sequence goes on from RCWM02000146.1 coordinate 623,309, forward strand.
ATTACAGGATGTTTCTGAAATGATGAAAATGAACAATTAGAATTGATGTATTAATTAATTGCCACTTCTAGTGTAATTATTTTATTAGATAACTAGTTTTGAATGTTTATTATTCGGAACTAGTTTTCTAATAAAATAATTACAATAGGAGTTGTATAAAACCTTTAGTCATTTCTTCTTAATCCCCTACATTGTCTAACTTATAATTCATTTTCTCTATTGCTATAGTATTATAGCATTATCTACTTCAGTACTTTTTTTATCTTCTGCTGACCACATTTTCAAAATTTATTAGAATGGGCGGGAAAAGTTGAAAAACTACCAAATCAAAAAAAAAAAATGTTATTATTTGCATCCATGACCTTTGGAAATCCTTTCAAAATATAAGTAAAACATTAGGCATTCCAAGAATGATTATTTGGAAAGAGATTAATATTGGATGCCTTAGTAAAAAAAAAAAGCAGAGGAGTGGATGTCTATCTTTTGGAACAGACAAAATGAAGAGGGAAATTGTGAGAAAGTAATTGTAATGGTCAAGTTCCCAGGAAGAAATTCTGGGTAAGTAAAACAAAAAAACTAAGATTAAAGACAGCCTTCTATTATCATAATAAAGATGAGGAGTTATGGAATAGGATCCTGTTTACCGATGAGAGGAAATTTAGTACATTTGGAACGGATGTCAGAGGGAAAAAGAATTAACAGCTTTGTCCGAAAATTTTTATATTTGGAAGGGGGTATATGAGTTTAGTAGGGGATGGGATATTGATCATTGTAAATGGCATTATGAATCATTAACAATGTGTAAATATCATTAAAAAAAATTAATAAATCCATTAGCTGAGAAATTGGGCATCAAAGACTATTTTATATTCTGGCAAAGATTAGGGAGTTATGACGTTAAATTATAAAATGGAAAAAAAGATATTTGAGCTGTGCAGTCATTGAAAATCACAACAAAAGAATATCAAGATTATTTGCTAAAGTTTGGGCTTACATTTCAAGCCTCTATCCGGATTAGCTCTCCCAAAATTTTGGCACAAAAAGTTTATATTGCTTTATCATTAACATTATCAGGTATATATATATATATATATATATATATATATATATATATATATATATAGATATATATATATATATACACACACACACACACATATATACATAGACAAATTACCTCTTTCATTACTTAATTATCGTCAACCAAATAACTTCATTCCAGATTATGATATTTTGGTGAGCAAGACACTATTGATAAAAGAAGGAATTATTTTTTTTTTTTTTTTCATGTATTTTTTCTATAAATTTACCAATAGTATATCAAGAGACCAGAAAAACAAACTTCAGAAGATACGAATAAGCTTCACACTTTCACACAGTAAAAGACCACCATCTAGATAAACTTAAAATAGTCAATAAAAAGTAGGTTAGATTATTAAACAATTTAAAGTTTTTAAATATATTTACTGTAAAAAAAAAAAAAAATTAGTACCTTTTTACAAGGATATAATTCTTAGTAAAATCTTTCATTTAAAAATCTTACTTACATCATCATTTTCTCCAGTTTGGTCTGATTATTCAATAGTAATGACATTAAGGGCAAATTAAGCAGTTATTGGTACCTCTGATAATATTTGTTAACCCCTATTTTATAAATTTAAAGTTAGATGAAAACATTCAATTTAAAAGATATTCGATTCTGTTTGTCTATTAAACGATATCTATGAATATCTATATCTCATTTTGTAATATTTATTCTTAATATCTAGTAAAATACCTTTCAGTGACAATTGTTTCTGTAAACTTTAGATTTAGTTGAAATAGAGTATTATAAAACGGTGTGGCTTTGCACCAAATTCACTAAAACGTTTTAGTCGAAGAAAAAGTGTTTTGTTGTCTAAATGAGGGATATTTTATAAAGTCAAAACATCCTAAAGTAAGGAAGTAAGAAATATAAAATATCCACCATTTAGACAATAAAACACTTTTTCTTCGACTGAAACGTTTTAGTGAACTTACTGCAAAGTTAACACACTGGTGCAAAGTCAGGCCATTTTACGGTAATCCAGGAAAATTAATTATAAATTTAAACTTCATTGAAGTATTTTTCTTGATTTTATAACATGAATATTAACAATGAGTATCAATAACTGTCTGATTTATCCTATTATAGTATAAATAAAAACGATACAATATTCAATATAGACACAATAAAAATAATTGTTAAGAATAAAGAGAAGATAATTTTTACTTTTAATTGATAACATTAGAAAGTTTTGTAATGTATAAAAAAATTATATATTTAAAATTTGTTTGACTATAATAAAGCTATAACCAAAGTAGTCTTTAACTTATTAAATGGACCTATTCAAGATAAATTATATATATTTGTAATTATAATAAAGTATTTATATTATTATTAGTATTAATAAATATATAATTATATTTCAGAGTTGTAGTATAAACTGTTTATTACAAAAAAAATAGTATAAATACCTGCTTTCTACTTTATACACTGCTAATTCAAAAATAATTCTTTAATATTGTGTTTAATAAAACATACTGCATGTAATAAAACACAAATAAAACAAATTTAGGAACACAATTTACATATTGTCTGTTTATAGCATTACACTATAATGAATTTAGGCACAACACTGTTGGCTCAGGAAAGGAAGTTTTTTTGACTTCATTAGTTAGAGGTAGCAACTGTTTTGCTGAATCTAATTATGGAGTTTATAAGTATCAAGATTTATTGAAATTTTGCAAGAAAACTTTTCATTTTCAAGAATATTGCTGATCAGGTAAAATTATCTTATAAAAGTACCTTTTTATCTTCAGTTACTTTTACATTTAAAATTTAAAAGTTAAAAATATAACCTAAGTTTTTTTAGTTTTTTTTATTTAAAAAATGTACCTACTTGTTTAAATAATTTATGCAGTTCTAATGTAAAGTTGTTTTATTCATTTCTTAAATGTAATTTTAAACTAGAATATCATGCATTTCTAGTATGTTTCCTCTTAAAAACTTATTATAAAAATTTTTATAATAAAATTGTTTAAAAGAGCAATAGTTTAAAATTTTAAAGGATACAACAGTTAATTAATATCATTTTAGCCAATGAATTAATAAAACATTAGCATATAATACAAAAGTAAAAAGGCAAAACACTGATTTTTTTAAATCTGTTTCTTATGCTTTGAACGAAATTCATAATAAAATAGGGTAAAATATGGATACAAGCTTAAAAATAATAACTTATAAAAAAATAATTTTGTTATTTTCACTTTGTTTAAGTGAAAAAGTTTCATTGTACATATTGTGTGAATGGATCATTTATTATTTGTATTACTTATTGCTCTAAGATGACAGATTTTAATTCTTTAAAACACTCCAATATATATAAAAAAAAAAAAAAAAAAAAAAAAAAAAAAAATGTGAGAAAGTTAACATTACTTTCACAATTGATTTTGTGTTACCTATTTTGATATATTCTTATTTCTACATAATTTGCATAGTTATATTTTCATCATATTATTATTACCTCATAGTATCATCATATCAATTATTTTCCTTGTATCATGTTTGCTTTTTTTTGAGGTCACAAAAATTGTGGTTATTTATACATTCTGCGCCCTGTAATAGCTGTTAGCATAAAAGAATTTTTAAAACAGAAAATATATAAAAGAAAAGTTGCTCAATGAATGGTTTGACTGATGAAGTATCTTCCAATCACCGCTGCCTTGTTTTACATCTTCTTTTTCATCTGGATGGTCATTTTAATAAATATTCTTGTTTAAAAACATTTGTTTTATATAAATTCTAGTAATGTTTAATAATCTTTACTAATCATGTTTCCAAATTTAATGAAAACACATCATATCATAGATTTTTCATGGCTCTGTATCATATCAGTTTTTTTTTTTTTTTCAAGTACACAAAAATTTGATCTATTCATACATTATATGCCCTATTGCTGTTGGCATAAATGAATTTTAAAAACAGAAAAGATATAAAAGAAACGTTTTCCAATGAGCAATTAGATTGATAAAGTAAATAGAAAAATGATAAACATATAAATGCTGAAAAATGGTTGCCTAAACTGCAAAATATTGTAAGAGGTATTTGAGGATTACATGTGTTTACAATTTTTTTTGTTACTTACATGTTGTTAAATAAAATTACAATAGATATATTATATGATGTCCCTCTTTGATATCAACCAGTCAGTGACAGGCTAACAATTATCTTCGACATATTTCTCATATATTCTTTTTTTTTTTTTTTTTTTTTTTTTTACTTTTTTAAAAAACATGAAAAATAATAAACAATGATGATATAATAATAAGTGATACTATCTTAATTGTTTCCAGGCAGCCCTAGTTTGACTTTTAAATTGTTGTTTTGTCCTGCAATTTTGTGAAGCTTTATGTAAAATCCTTTCAGCACATTGTGTTTTGAATTTTCTCTCATTTTTTGAAACGAGAAAGCTAAGAAAAAAGACTCTCCTTTTTAGCTAAGTTTATCTGGGATCTCCCCAGAAAAATATCACTCTAAACAATATTCTTTATGATTTATTTCTTAAAGAATCTAATTCATCAAGCATAAGTTTACCTACACGGGATAATGCTCTAGTATCGACTGCTTGGATAATTAGTGTTATCTAAAGGCAGCTAGGCTATGAATCAGCTTCAAACTTACATTAAATATTTGTAGAAATTCAGCTTCTTGTGGCCAGTATGGAAATAACTTATAGCTTGGTTCTTGTCAAGTATTAAGCTCCATTTTAATGTTTTTTGGAATCAAATGGTTTTAAAAAAAAAAATAAATTGGAGTATTTCACAAAAAAAATTGAATTTCATCCATTAAAAAAGAAATGAAACATTTAGCTTACCAATAATTAACCTTTTGTTGGCTATAAGTTGAAAGATAAATACAGGGTGAGTATCTCTTAGTGTAAAAAAAAAAAAAAAAAATGGGGGGAAACTAGATTGAAAATGTAGTGAAATGCCGGAAACCTCACCTTTCTATTCCAATCCGTTGCAGATATACGATAAATCAAAGACTTTTTTGAGAAAACCACGTTTTTTTTTCCATGAAAGCTGTAATATTTCCATTTTGTTTAAATATTTTTCAAATCTTGACCACATTTTCAGATTTAGCCTTAAATTTTCTATAATAGCTGAGTACCTGTAATCTTGAATTTTACAAACTTGGTATCTGAAGAACAGCTTGATCTTCACCTTATTTGTGGAAGTCGCAATGTCTTATATAATTTATTATATAATTTGGGATTTATTTTATTAGATCTTCAATGTAATGTTTAAAATCCAATGATAATAAACATAGACCTCAATTTTGCCGTTAGCTTCTGAATGCAGATTGTGTTGAAGAATACTACTTTAAGAGGTGAATTTTATGGGCAGAGTCTGGGGAAGGAATGGACATACCAATGATATACATGGACCTATCCACTTAGATCGTTGATTCATATTTGTATTGCTTTCAAATAATGCGGAGGAGCACCATGGTTTTGGAAATTCATATTTTACCGAACTTCAGGTGGAAAATCGTGATGAAGTTCTGGTAGGGTACTTGGTACCAAATCTTAGTAATCTCATAATTCAATCTGTTGTGCTAACTATGATTTTTTAACACTATTCAAAAATGAATAACCTACCGATACTCCATATGGAATGGTAGAAATGCCTTCTCCTGTAAAAAACAGACTCAACTGCCCATAAAATTCACCTCAAAAAGAATTATTCTTCCACACAATCTGCATTCAGAAGCTAACGGCAAAATTAAGGTCTATGTTCATTTTCATTGGATTTTAAAGATTACATTGAAAATTCAATAAAATAAATCCTAAATAATAATAATAAATAGATAAATGTAATAACATAAGATCCTCTGATCTGGTGTCGCTTTATTGACAGTTTTCCTTGATTTTCTATTAAACAATAATTTCTTTCTTTACTTTTTATTCCAATGAAGAGTTTATTATGTTTAAAATGCACATTTCCATTAAGGGACTGTCAAAATGTTTTATTTACACAAGTAACTGATTTGTATGCCAAATGAGAACACTATGTTTTTTTTTCGATTTCAAAGGTGAATTTCTCCATGAAATTGAAACAAAATCATTACGTTTAACATATCAATCAAAAGCTGATTATATTTGCAGGTTTAGTAAGATTTGACGTTTTGTGGATAGTTTTTTTTTTTTCAAAAAACGGTGTGCGTTGAAGTTATATAAGACATTGTGACTTCCCCAAATAAGGTGAAGATCAAGCTGTTCTTTAGATACCAAGTTTGTAAAATTTAAGGTTACAGGTACTCAGCTATTATAGAAAATTTAATGCTAAATCCAAAAATGTGGTCTAGTTTCACCCATTTTTTTTTTTTTTTTTTACACTAAGAGATACTCACCCTGTACTTGTTGACTTGGAATGGATGTTATAAGCACCTAGAGGAACACTTGTCTGGAATGAAAGTTTCCTTGAATGTTTTAACTTCTTACTTAACTGGAAGGGAAATGTAGCTGATCAAAGAAGTATCTTTGATATTCTTAGAGAGCACCAGGTCTCAGAATAAAGATTATTTTTCATTTTATTGTATGTTCATACAAGTTTAAAAAAAACAAAAAAAAAACAGAGAAATATCAGCCTACAATGTTAAGTGAATCATTTTAAAAATATTTTTCATTCCTATATCAATGAGTGATACCCAGAACATTTAGAATATTTAACTTCTTACAAATAAAAATTTTTAAAGTGATTTCTTTTGGTGATGGAAAATAAATGTTACTCTCTACTTACTTACAGTCCGAGGCAAAAGTATGTGCACACCTGCTATAATCATAAGAAATATTAGCATTATTTACTAGGATTGATTTAAAACAGTAAGATCGTTTAATGTATCCGTCAACACTTTTATCAATAAATATATGTTTGAATTTATAGAACATTTTACTAAATAGCACACTAAGAATAATTGAAAAACAGCAATATCTACACGAGTCAAAAGTATTCGCACACTTAATAAAATTCCTATTTAATTTTGAAATTTGATAGCAATCAATATTTAGCAGGGCTGTAGTTTTGTACTAATAACATCCTTTAAACTTTGATTGTTAAAAAAAACACCTTTTCTCAACTTGATCCTCTAGCTATTTCCACAAATGCTCACTAGAGTTAATGTCCAGTGATTGAGGGGGAGTGACCACCTACTTTGGTGTGTTTTACTAGATCCACATTTTATAATTCCAAGCTGTACACTTGGAATCATTATCCTGCTGAAAAATGTAATTTTCTTTAATCCCAAATTTTTCAGCACTGATTGGAAGATTTCTTCTCATTATGTCAATATATTTTATATGGTAGATTATATCATCGATAAATTCAAGACACCCTGCTCCAGCAGCATTCAAACAACCCCAGACCATGAGTCTCTTTCCTCTATTGTTAACAGTTAAACTATATTTTTTATTTCCATTCCTATATTTTTTTCTCCATACTTTTTCGCCCCTCTGAAGATTAAACATTTCAATTTTACACACGTTGGTAAATATTATCATATTCCAAAGGTCACAATTGTATTTTTTTATGGTCTTTGGCACATTGATGTCTTAATATAACTTATTGATGGTTTTCTCCTTGCTCGTCTCAAGCATTGGTGCATTATTCAAACACTCTCTTGTTCCCCTCTTTGAGACAGATGTTCATCCACAAATTTAGGGGCACTGATTCTCGGTTTTCTTTTAACTTTCCTTGTGATATGTCTCACATTTTTCTTGGTTGTCCTGCTCTCTCTATATATTCAAAAGTTTTTTTCATTCCATACATGTTAATAGCATCTTGGACTGTTGAGTGATGTCTGTTCACTTCTCTAAGCGATCGACACACATTATGTACCACACAATAATTTCATCTTCAATCATCTCTCTGGATTTTCAATTTAAAACAGCAGTAATAATCACTAATAAGCTTAGAGGTTATCCTTAAACTATTAAGACAGGGGGTATAACTTTAATAAAAGTTAAAGTCTAGTGTGCGAATACTTTTGACTCATAGCAATGAGGCATCTTACTATAATGTCTAAGATATTAAGAAAAATTCTGTCAATTTTCTTATGGACAAATATTACCTCTATTCTTTAGTCATGAATGCAATATTTTATCTGTTTAAATTAAATATAAATACGTGTTTAAAATGTAGTAAATACAAAATTAAATGAAAGAAAATAAAAGTTAAAGTCTAGTGTAGGAATACTTTTGATTCTGACTGTATATATATCTTAGTTAATTTTTTAAAAATTAATTTAATTCGATTTTTTTATTTCTCATATAGATAATTGCTTATTATAGGATTTATTTTTATAACAAGGTATCGGAATCGAGAATCAAGAATCAATTTTTTGGTACCAGTACTGGTATGAAGAATTGAAAGATTCTGTTACTGAAACGTCATTGGTTTAATTTATGGTATTGTAATCTCCCCATCTACTTATTAGGAGCAGATTTTCAGCTAAATTTTTAATTTAGATATTTCTTATTGATATCCTCTCAAAAATGCTATCAGATCTTTACTCATTATGCTCTTTGGCCACTGCTTACAAATTGAAATTAAATGCAGACAAATCAAAGGCTGTTGTCTCAGGCTCTAATATTCTTCTCAGCTATAGGCTCCTGTTTCATAAAATAATACCAATCTGATAAGAACCTTGGTATAGTCCTTGAACAAACCCTCTCCTGGAAAGATCATGTTTCTCTTATTACATGAAGTACCTTTTCTTCCATTTATTCCTAAATAGTTCCAGTCCCGGAAGCACGTGTCCTGGGTGGCAGATTTCAGGGGGCAGCAAAATTTGAAGTGTAAAAAAAAAAAAAAAAATTATTAAAAACGTTTTTGAAATAATAATATCACAATCAATATTGTTTAATTTTTTTTTGATTTGTTTTTTTTTTTTTTCTGTATAATTTATCAATTTTAATATATTGTGTTATGAAGGTATTGTATTTTAATGGTGGGGGGGGGAGGAGGAAGGGGGATGGGGGAGCAAGCTGATCTTTGCCCGCTGACAAATCTAGTTCCGGCCCTGAATAGTTCCCATCATTTCCTCCCGCAACTATAACTATTGGTATCTTGTCTCACATTCCCCTATTTTAATTATGGTAGTGAGGTCTCTCAGAATTACAAGATACAAGACTGATGAAAATCATGGTGAACAATGCTTGAGATTCGTCCAATGCTCCCCCATTATAATGATATCTCTTATCACTAAACCAACTTGAAATGGTTGTTCCCCTCCTCCTGATGACAATACTTATTAGTTCTATCCTCTACAAACCTCTTTCTTTACAGTCACATTCCTACTTCATTAAAGCATTAACTTTAATCTCATCAGTGTGTTATTCTAAAACCAGGCCATGTCCTTCTGTCCTTTATAACTTCTCTTCATAGGATTATTTAAACACTTATATATTGGCAATTTCTTGAACTCCCTTGCATCCAAGGTATACCATTCTTCCGCTCTTGAATCCCAATTCTTTCATTACCTATTTTGTAAATCCAATGAACACACAGAAGAATATTATCTATTTGTATAATGAGAAATGGGTGCTCATATTACATAAATTTTGTTTTGGTTTGTACCATTGCTTTTTGTTAATATTATTTGAATCTGATAGAACAGTGGGTGAAACCTCCAAATTGATAAGTAACACAGTGGTTACAAACACATAGAAAAGATAACTGATGGAATTTGGAAAAGGAGACTTATATTCTATGGACACATACAAAGAATGAGTCCAAGCAGATTGATAAGAAAAATTGTGTAACACATTTTGGAAAATTGAAAGGAGAACCCAATTGGCTTCAGATGGTACATGAAGATTTAAAAGAAATTGGCCGAAATAAAGAAGAAGTTTAAGACAGAACAAGCTATAGACAAAAAAATTAAAGAGTGTGTTTCCAAGACAAAGCAACTACAAAAAGACGAGGGAGAAAATGGGCGGCAGAAGAGAGGAGAGAGAAAAGTAAATAGATGAAAGAGTATTGGAGAAAGCGTAAAGCTAACTTGGTTGCTTATGTGTGTGGTCCTTAGAGGGCCTGTAACAAATTATAATAATAATTTTAATCTGCATCAAGTAACAAATTATAATAATAATTTTAATTATTATTTTTGATTGATGTTTCTGTACTGTTACTTATTTAATGACTGTTAATTTTCAATATTGCCTTTTTCATTTGATTTTTATTATTTTTTGTTCTCTTATTTTAATTAAAATGATTTTATTTTATTTTCCTTTAAATAATCTGTAATTAGTTTTAATTTCTGCCATCATAACTTAATTTATAATTTAGTATTTCTATAATTATCTGTAATTAGTTTTCCATTCTTAATTATAAATACAGCAGCTAGACTGCCATGAATATAGTTATTGTCAAGGGGCAATAACCCCAGAATAAAATTTTTTTTTTTTTTATTTCAATATTTAGTTATTAACTCAAATATCGAAATGATTTTATTTTTTAGATTATGATATGGCTATAATATGAAGATTACTTCAATATAGTCAGTTTAAATTGTGAAATAATGAAAAGATTTCTACTGAAATACTACTAGGGTAAATCACAAGTTATGGTCATAGTTTAGGAAACTTGTCGATTTAAAAGAGAATTTTGTTGATACAGTTCGTAATAAGGCATCTTTAGATATATACTTAGATTCTCAAAATTTTATTCTATTGAATGTAAAAATGACAAATACGCTAAAGCTTTCTTTCAAATAAATTTTTATTGTTTTATGCAAAGAGCTAAAAATACCAGTTATGGGCATGATGTACCGGTTATGGTCATAGCCAAGGTTAATTATGGTCATGTAGCAAGATATTCTGTAAACAAATGTTTTTACTAATTTAAAAATGAGTATTTATTAATGAACAGCTAGAACTTTAAAAATAATCTAAATACTAATACAATGCGGTCTAACAAAAAATAAAAATATATATTTCAAAACTCAATCACTCGATGCACTCATTCACGAACTTTGTAGTTTCTTATTAGTTTAGAAAACCATCATGAAATGATAGTTGAAAATGGATTTAGAAAACAATTTATCAGTGTGTAATTTATTGCTGAACTTCTTGTTGATTTTTCTACATAAGCAGCAAAGGTATATGGTAATTGTTTCCACTAAAAATTAAACGAATTAAATGAAATCGGAATGTTTTTTTTTTTCGTAAATTATGTACTTTTGATATTTCCAGTTTTCCTTAACAGCAGTAGCCATCAGCGAAGAACAGAAAATAACTGACTATATTAACTTGTTATGGTCAGTTAAGAGACGTAAGCTCAAACATGACAACTACTAGGAAGGGATATAATATTTAAGTTTTATAATGACATAATCAAATGAAGAAAACTCTATTTTTTCTTTATTAGCAGAAAGAATGTTTGTAACACCAAAGAAATAAGATAAGTGTGACCATAACTCAAATCTTGTATTTTTGTATACCAATTAGGGTCAGTTCGAAATTATTGTTAATTGAAATCTGATAGTCCAACATAACAGAGCTTGTATGGAAGCTTGAATTCTAATGAAAAGCTACAAATCTTTTCAAACTAAAAATTATTAAAGCTATTCCACAATAATTCCTTATGGATTCTCACTTTTAAAAGCGATCTTACTGTAAAAAAGAGGTATTTTAGGATACTATTTGAGGAAAATGTTTTTAACAGCTACTGGATAGGGATAAGAGGGAGGGTTTCACTAGTAAATGAATCTTAAATCGTTTTCAGAAATATTTCTTCTCGTGATGTCACAAATAAATGGATTATTCCCTTATTATTGCGATAATTGTATTAGTCTGCCCATAACTGGTCAGATGACCATAGCTAGTGATTTACCCTATGAGAAGTTATATATATATAAGGTATATATGAGAAGTTGAAAAAAAAAAAAAAAAAAAATGCAACTGGAACCTCTGGATTTATTCATGTAATTTTTGTTGTCATGTCCAAAATTTTCAATTTTTTCATTTGTTTGTCAGTGTTAAGAAGCTACCTGTGGCTATGTTATGGTTTCTTTCACCCTTTACATATATGGTAGAACTTCCATTTTTTTTTCAAAATATATCTTATAGCTTTTATAAATTTAAAATACCACTGCCGAGGAGATTTCAATGCCTTATAATGGCATTTAGTACATTTGAACGGAAACAATTTTATCAAGTGATAGAGGAGAAAAAAATCTTGTAAATGAATAAAGTTAAATATTAAATAAGTCAAAGGGAAATTTTATTAAATGAAACAAATTTTTTATTTGTAAGAAGTTTATTTATTAACTTTGTATAGACTAGCAGCTAATAGTAGACTTCTATACATAAGACAATTACAACAATTACTTGACAATCACAGTCAAATTAATTGAAACATAAATATATAATAAATAAGGCGATGCTTGCTTATTACAATACTAAATAATTAAATAAGAAGAGAGTATAATAATTATCTAAGGACAACTAGACTTAAATATTATATGAAATACAATAACTGATTTCTATAATTAAACATAGAAGTCAATTTTAAGTTAAATATAAAAACCCTTTGGAATTTAAATATTTTTTTTCATTTTTTTTTTAATATACTGAACAACTTATTATTAATTAAAGTGCAATAAACAAAACATCACAGGAATATTTTCACACTTTTCCTTATAACTTAATCGACTTAATAATAAATACATATCAATTAAATACATTTCAACAATTGAAATTATAAAGATAAGTTATCGATACAATTTTAGGAAAATACTGTTGATAGTTATGGCTAACATGGCTAACAGGGTATAAATATGACTAGTCAGCTCGATAACAGCTGTATTTCCCCGATCAGTATGTAGGGCTCGTAACCGAGATGTGGAACAGACACTGGTGATTATATTATGTATGAAGTATGATGTATGATTGTTATTGCAGAAATAAATAATGAATGGTTTATAATAAATATTGTAGAGGTAGTGGATGAGATGAGCCTGAGGGCAGCATTCGCTTGTTTACCAGTATCTCAAACCTTCGAAGGAGCTTGGTCCGGAACCGTATGGGCCAGCACCTGGAACATTAAGTCATTTTTCAATTTTGGAAACAAATAATAATACAGAGAATTTTGCGTTTTACAAAAATAATTTGTTTTTCTATATTAACTCCGAATAGGCTAGAAGAAATGGAAATATAAAAGAATCAATAATTTGAAAATTAATTCAATGTCTTGTAATAGATTCATTTCAAATACAAAGGACTATTATGAATATAATTAAATTGCAAATATTTAAATCAGTTTATCGGTTAGGCATTTAGTGAAATGCCTATTTGAGATCTATGACATAAACATTCATATAAATAAGATATGTTAAAAATTTATGGATAAATCTAAATAGTGGATTGAACAATGGACAAGTTATAACTAAATATAATTGTCACTTAGTCAAATTGTTAGTATAGCATTTTATGTTCATGTATTAAATCGAAAAGTTAGATATTTTAAAACTTCATGGCTCACAAAAATGTTTGCAAATAATGATAACTACAACTGTAAAGTTTACCAAATTTCTTCTCTTTTAAATTTTAATTCAATTAATGTGTAAATTTTATGAACTATATGAAACTTTTCAAGAAACACACTTTTTTTGGAGTTGTATAACTTCTCACCTTTGCTCCTACATCTGTTTCCAATTCTCCATCCTCCCCTCTTTTATGATAACCATAACTTTATGTTCAGCATCCATTAAGGACTCATCTAAAAGAGCTTGTGCTGCTTTAAGGGCGTCTTTTGCTTGTTCTTCTGCTGCTTGCTTGTGAAGACCTGATCCTACAAAGGCCTCATTTTGTGTTCTTCGCAGATTAAATTCAGCCTTAGCTAATATATCTTTAATGTGTTTTATGTTGTTAAAGTTCTCTTTTCTTCTTGGTACAGAGTTCCCTTTTCTTCTTGGTACTGGGGCTGGTACTGGTCGCCTCTTCAGTTGGATTAATTTTTGACCTTTGAAAAGATTTTAGAAAAATGTATAATGATTTCTGGTCAATGGTCTTTGCTTATTCAATTCCTGCTCTTTTATTTTTTTTAAAAATCATTCATTTATTTTTTTTTTTTATAAATTAATAATTATTTAAAAATCAAGAAAAGAAATAAACTTTTATAAAAATATATAACTCTTTTCGTTATAACAGTATTATTCAATAGATTCAAACAATTTTTTTGTCATTTAACACTTTAATTATAGGTTATTTAAAATTTTAAAATTCTCTGAAAATTTTTTTTGTGAAATCTGTTTTTCATATTTCTATAAAGTCTTTCTGACTTAGGCAGGAAATTATTTTAAATTTATAACATATTTTTCAATGTTATTAAAGAATTGAATTATGTAATTACAACGTACATGTATGTATTTACACTGTGCATTCTGAAGACATTTACAGTTTGTTTGGTATAATCAGTATTTACAGTTTTATGTACACATCAGTGGTATTTAGTTCAGTATATGCTTCAGTTTTTACACAACTCTTCTGGATTTCCAAACGTGGACTTCAATTTATTACATTCTTGATCAATTTTAAGATTATTAAACTATCACCGATCCAGATTTTTTGATTGAACAAAATGTTTTGTTTGTTAAGACACAATTCAATCAGATCTGTGGATGGAAATATCTTCCAGAAAAACATTTCATAATTAATTGTCTTATTGTCCTCATAAATTCTGAATACTTAATATTTACTTTCTTTCACCTAGATGTAAATTTTCTATTTCCTTCTGTAATAGATTTTTTTTTGTTACAACAGATCAGTTATTTGGAACATAATATTTTTGATTGCTTTAATTTTAAATATCATATCTGTCACACTTTTTAAGAATTGTGAAATCATTTTTATCAGTTCCATAAGTCTATGCTGATTATTTAAAAATCAAATCAATATGATACAATTGTAATTTTCTAACAGTCAAAATCAAATAGTTAATATCACTTTTAAATATTACCATGAAATGGAGTAGTGACATGATCAGCTGTTTTTTTCTTTATCGATGGTGACTTGATATAAGTTCTAACAAAACTGTGCCATTGCTGAATACTTAATTATTATTGAAATGTCTTAACCATCTTTAACACATTAATAACTTTTTTGTTTTCAGATACTGCGGTTGAAGTTTCATTTTCCTTATTCTGAAACCTGGATTTAACTGTAGTAAAACTTCATCCTAGATCACCATAGACATTACTTAACTATAACCTGATCCAAGGACAACTTCATCAGCTTGTATTCATGGAGGTATATTCCAGAACTTGATTATGATCACCTACATATACTTTCCTTGTAATATTTCAAACTATTTACAAGTTTTTATTACAATTATTTACACACTACAAGTACATTTATCATTAAATGAGTCAGTTCCAAAAGGTACTTAATAAAAAATTTTCATATTGAAAATCTAATAATTTTTTTTTTTCTGTTGATAAGTACGACTGACTAGATATTTAAGAGATCAACTACATATATCAACAAAATAGATATTTGCTTGTGTGACACACTTATTATTGCATATTGACAGATCTCTCAAATATCTACTCATTCAGACCTTTTGCAACTGAGCCTATTTTTTTTTTTTTAGTTAAAATAAATTCGAACTCTGTGCTGAGATATAAAAAAAATAAATGCTAGTGAATTAACAGGTGTTATATAGTGTATTAATACAATTTGTCTGGTTCTTAATACTATATACTAGTTATTCAGTTTATACTATTTAATTTGATTTGATTGGATTAGCAATATTTCAAGTAAAATACAGATTTTTGTAACGAATAGTTGAAAAAGTCAATTAGTTAAAATTCGAGAAAACAACAAATAATAGTAGAAAATAGAATTTAATTGAAAATTAGTAAGTTTTACTACTGCTTAACCTTCCTAGAACTATGAAGATGGTATAGTTAAAATTTAATGTAGATTGGTGCAGTAGTTTTCGTGGTTAGTGATCAAAAACGAAAAATATCTTGTTCTTTTATACAGTAGCATAGTTAAATTTCATAAAAAAAGAAAAATAATAAATAAATAAAAATCCCGATATATCGGTTTATAGATATATCGTGTATTGGAGCATTCAAAGCTCGAAATATTTTCGAAAAATATATCGATCTTCTCCTTATGAAATCCATCCCCACTTATTAGCTGTTACACATTTGACAAAGAGGGATGGGAGTGCTGGAGCAACCCTTAAGCTGTGTCAACGTAATAATCAGAACATTATATCACATCGATTTTATACCAAAATCGATAAAAAAAATATTCTGAGCGGGTTCAGGGGCAGACGCAAAGGGATGCAAGTACCAAAATCTGTGTTAGAAAAAAGTTTTTTTTATGCCTGATGATTAGGGTAGTGCATTAAGCTATTTAGATATAAGATGTAAGCAGTGTAAATATCAGCTGTCTTTCGAAATGGCATATCTGAAACCAGTATCCTTTAGGACTTAATTATGTTATAATAATTTTAATTTATCTGAAAGCTTTAATTTTCATACAGTAAGGTGGTAACTTATAAAGGGTTGATATGGTCGAGAGACAATCTACGACCTCTGTTGGAATGTGTTAGACAGTGACCCAAAAGATCAAAATCCAAAGGATCAAACAGGAGGAGAGCGAGTCCTTTTTAAAAAAAAAAAAAAAAAAAAAAAAAAAAACAATTTAATTAATTTTCAATAGGGTAACAATGGTGGACTATCCTGAGATTGTTAAAAATCGCTTGATCCTGGCATTTCTAAAAACAGTATCGTGTGAAAAGTATTAAACGGGGAGAGAGAGTGATATTTTAAAAATTAAATCAATTTTTTAAAGGACGAAAACTAATTGATCGGGAAGAAATGTCCAAGGATGTCCTTCGGCCGTCAAAAATTCTCAGATCCTGGTGAATCTAAAACCAGTATCCCTTTATTAATCAGTAAAGTTTTATTATGCTGTGATGAAAATTAAGTTAAGTTCTTACAGTCATCAGTTAGCAGAGTAATGGGATCGCTTTGGTGATAGACATTATTATAATGTTACTACTAGAAACAGAGGACATTAACGAACCGAAGCCTGGTAGAGAACTGGTAGAGAATCTCCAAGTTCAATTAGAGTAGAGTGAAGGCTGAGGTCCCCACTAATTAGATGCCGATATAGCCAGGGCGTGCGTTAGTCAGTCTTGATAATGTGGTTTGGGGGGAGCTGTCACCGCAAGGAGGACTGTGTAATTGGGCCGAGTTGCAACAAATCGACATAAACATCGATGTCTGAGGGCTCTAGTATAGTTATATTGTTGGACAGATCGATTCTGTAGTAACAGTAGTTTGTATCGATCATCAGCTGGGTACGTTCCAGTTGTTGCGTAATTAGATTTTATCAGGGCCTTGGAGGTAGCTTTGAAAGCAGCTAGCTACAATAATTAAAACTTTAATATATTAATATGTTTAATTATTTTGGTACCTATGTTAGTAGTTAAATATCGATACATCATATTTTGAATGATATATCGGGTAAATAAAACTTAGGAACAATATACACACAAAAGAACAGAACATGTACTCCTAACATAAATCAGTTTACACCTTTTTTTTCTCGCTTTAAAATGTAGCATTTTGATATGCTCTAGCTCTTTGGATGTTGCTCGGATCGGACTTTGGATTACTTTTCCTAAACTTGAAAAAGTTTACTTTTCCTAAAAATTTAAATTTAATGGAGGACATTTGTCGATAGAACCTACCGTTTAGGAACTATATTGGTTTGAATGAAAAAAGTCGCGTATTACCTACATTTTTTGTGTTGTGGCATTTTTGACTAGCCCTGTTGGTGTTGCTCGGATCGAACATTTGACAATAGTTTCTTTATCAAAAGAAGTAGATATAAAATCCGTAGATTACAGATAGAGATATCCTTGATCTTTTGTTTTTTCCTGCCAGTGAGAAATTGAGTTTTCGTTTTGTTTTTTTTTTTCAAACTGTTTAGAGAACAACTTTAAAATGAAAAACCACTTGGTTTTTGAATAAAACTATATTAATCATGTAGAGGAGGTAAGGTCGATAGCTAGAATAAATTTTAAATTGTAAATAAGTAAATAAATCATTATTATTATTACTTTGGAATGATACCATCTGATGAGATAAGATGTAAAATTAACGGTTACATTTATAGCGCTTATAAACATTTCGATTTAATAATTTATTTCAAGAAAAAAAAAATCATAATTATATGTACATATTTCCAAAGTGACATAACTTAGAATTATTTTTTTTTTTATTATTATAAAGGTAAAATCTTCATCCGTGTTTAATAATATTTCTAAAGTGTTATGAGTAGCTTTAAATTTCACTCAATGCAGCCTATTCGTGAAATTAATTTTTTTTTTTTTTTTAAATTTTGACTCAATTTTAAAGAAAGTTTTCCAAATTTTTTAAAACAGATTCATGTTTGCTTAAAAGCAAATGTCTGAAAACGTGGAATGTAGCTGTAAGGAGTCGAAACTATTTTTAACACGAATTTTAAACTTGATGATATCTTGAATCATAGATTTTTAAGTTATGTCACTTGATCTTGTGCTATATCGAAATAAGATTGCAAGGACCTTTTGGGTATTCATATGCGTAAATATTTTTTTTGTCTGTTTTTATCTTAAAGTCTCAGTATTTTATTAGGGATTACAGTTTAGATGCTGAGATCAGAAATATAAGTCATAAAAATTATAACAATTTAACCCTAATCATAAATTAATGTTTTAATACTACTTAATCCTGATTTGAATGTTAATTTTTTTAACGTTTTAAACTTAATCCTGATTTGAATGTTAATTTTTACGAAATTAATGATTATTAATAATTAAATTATTTATTTTTTCTATATGTATATATGGATTGAATATTATTCTGGTTAGCAGTATAATCATTAAAATCTTCGGTTTCCTTCGACGTTTCCCATCAGAGGAGATAGCGACAAGAAGGACGCTGATGATTCCTTCCCGGGGACAAAGAACCAAGGTCGATGAAGGAGAAACCACGGGACCGCAAAACATACTTAACTCCTCACCTATACTTAACTGGCCAGGTCAACTAGAAACTAATTCAAACTCCGCAACAGCTGTTTCAAAATATCGCCTATTAATGAGTGGCACACGTAAATTTGCTTTTTTTTTTTTTTTTTTCTATTTATTTTAATAATGGTAAAAGTCTGACCATCAAGGACAAATTTGAAGTAATTTGTTACTGAGTGATCTCATGGGCTGGAAAATTATTGTCAATTATGACGGACAATACTGCCTCATTAACTGATATACGCAATTGCGTATTAGTCCTTTGATGTACGCTATCAGATGATTTACTTGATTAGACATCGCGTTCGATAGCGCTTGGCTTAGGCAACGGAACTAAGCAATAATTTAGTTCGAGAAATATTTAAGGTATGAAATATTCAATATTTTGCGGTTTCTGATAATTCAGAAATATATTGTCTGTTCTACGTAAGAATCAACCCTGTTGATCAGGATGGATTCTCGGTGACGGTTTACGTTTCTGCTCAAAAGTTTGTGTCTTAACAAGGACACAAGAAAACCATAGACCCCCATCCAAATATTTCAATTACAGTTAACGTGGTGAAACCTTTAAATTGAGAAAATATTTCTCATAAGCTCGGAGTATTGGTGTGGAAGAAGACCACGTAATAAAGTCTATACTATGACTTATGATATATATAAATATATCATATACACGGCCATTCTATTATTTTCTCGTTGCATAAGTGAAAACGTCTTCTGATGGCAGTCACCTGGGACTGTTACTCACAAGATCTGTTATACACGAACAGTCACCGGTGATATAACGGAAGCCGGACTAGGTCAGCAGTGACAATTGCTTTTTATAATCTATTACAAAATCGCATTGTCGAAAGTTTTTACAAAAAGACAGAATGAGTCTTAATGTCAAAATCATAATGGATTTATAAAAAAAAGAAATGTAAGAAAACTATATCAGATCTAGGCCGTTTTTTCGATATAATCGATCGGTTACGAAATTGTTTTCATTATTCATTGAATCAAACCTCTTTTTTTTGTCGTTTTACTGCAGATGTTTCAAATTTACAATGACACATTGTGTCTAAATACAACTCATATTGCCAGTGCCTAGTGTGGTTTAGGTACTGTGCTTTGTGGTTTAATACTTATTTTGTGTCCTGTATATATAACTTATTCAGTGCTAGGTACCGACGTAGTGTTGAGTGCTAGTACGGCGTACTCTTGAGTACCGACGTACTGCTACTTACCTCCACGGCTGCCTGGGGGGATGAATCCGTATCCGGAAGCTCCGATACGAACTCCACTGGTCTCAGATCCTCCAGAAGTGACGGGGAAAGTGACTGGTCCTGAAAAACCATTTTGCATTATTAAAATATTTCATTTAATTCTGCTAATAACAATGTAATAATAAATACAAAATATTTTACGTCAAACTAAACCATGTTTAACACTAAACGTACTGACATTTTATGTATAAATATTTCTACTACAACTTCTCGGTAATAGCAATAATAATAGAGAAATATCAATTGAAAAAAAGACTTTTGATATATTTTTTAATAAAAGTAGTTAAGTAAAAAAGCAAAGTAATATATGTTGTTTCCAAGAACTTCTGCCAAAAAGTCCGAAAACGTTGTTCAATATATTTAAAAAAAATCTCCTTAGACAACGAAATAAAGAAAAAAACATTTGGTAATTTCGAAACTATAGATGTGTTCCTAATATCGATTCTCGTTTTCCACTGATCTTTGATAAAAGAATCGGTATCGAAAATCGATGTTTCAAAGTCGATTCCTAGGAACCGACCGATATTGGTGACTGACGATTTTTTTTTATAGCAAATAATTGAATTCTTATATTTTGATTAAAAAAAGAAAGAAGCTGCTACAAAGGCTTTTATTTTTATCTTCAATACCAAACCAATTTTTCATCGTACAGTTTTGATACTCTATGGAGATTTTCGCTATCTCAGAATTAACATTATGAACTTAAATATGATTAAAAAAAAAAAGAATTTTTAAAATGAATTATTGTTTTTTTAATACATCTGATTCTCTCTTATTATTGTTCTTTCTGGTATCAGGAACGTTAATTGACAATTGAAAAATGTAGGTTGAAACATTCAACAATATAAATAAATATAATGATAATAGAAACATAGGTCCGATTCCTCTTGTATTATTATAATTAATAATCTAAGATATATAAATTTTAACAGGAGAAACAAAGTTGGAATGTAATTATGTTTTGATGATGAATCAAAATGTTTGGGGGTTCGAAAAATATATTTTAAATGCTCTTATGTGCTTAAACAATTCATAGGTTTTAGAGATCGCAAGATTGTGATTTCCCTAATTTGACAAATAACTTATTGAAGGATCGAACATTTTTTTTTTTTTTTGGCAATCTTACTAAATCTTCCTCGAATGTCAAGGCTGATCCTGTGCCAGGAAGGAAGAGAGGAAAGGACGAGAAAAAAAAAGACGTGACGATGTAGAGGAAGCAGAGGTCCTTACGAAATAGCCCAGGTTGCTGAACTCCAAGGGTCACAGTCATGGACGTTCGTTTGCTGTAGCCTCATATTTACATTTCGTTCTCGTTATATGTGTATCCATATTATTTATATATTTAGATTTAATATATCATTCGCATATTCAGATAAGCAACATATGTGAAGAATCACGGTCTTTATGGATAAAGTTATTGTAAAACAAATATTGAAATATGAAATATTCTCATATTCTCAATATTGAGGAAAATTTCAGCTTGCATCGATAATATATCGGGTGAATCAGATCAGTAGAACTCTGGCGTTCTATAATTAAACGAACTTTAAAACATTTATTTTCTAATTGACCAAATTTTAGAGGCATTGTACAGTAAAAAAAAATTACAATAGGTCCCTGGAACTCAAAGTTTTAGTTTTTAAACGTATAGGTTTAGGTCTTGCGTGGTACAGCTGGTTACAAGTACCGGCTTTGAACCCCTGGATTAGCTAAGTCAATTTTTTTAGGGATTGTTAGCTTGATGGACTTAGATATATACAGTTTTCAACAACTTACCCCTGTTTTCCCTTGGGTCTCTGGGAGCAGCAGCTCCGAACCCGCCTGGGTATCCACCGAAGAAGTCGAACTGTGCAGACACAGCGACGACGAAGACGGCAAGGCAGAGGGCAACCTGTAACAATAATATAAAAAAAATATAAAAAACTATAATATTAAACTTATAAATATAAATCACTAATCAATACTAACAACAATAATCTTTGGAAATCATATTTACTGCAGCTTAGAATCGGAATTATTGAACTATGGCAAAATTCAATGTAAATTCTTTAAGTAAAATTTTAAATATATTTGAAACTGTCATTATTGCATTTATTATAAGGAAGATACTGCCTCTTAGATGAAAATTCTGTGTGACCTTTTTTTTTTTGCAAGGGAATCTGCTATTGCCTGTTATTCTACATATTTATTATTAAGGAAAAATCAGATCCAAATCATATTATTATAAAATATATAAATGGTTTATGACTATTTGCTAAATCTTTGAAATGGTATTAGTAAACCTTATTTTTTTTTATTTTCAACTGATTAATGATTTTTTTTTTCTACGTAGTTGGCTTTAAAGCTTTTAATGGACTTCGCAGGAAAATTAAGATTTTGAACATTATACGCAAGACACTCTAGAATAATAAAATAACCCTTATTTCATACCCTTAATTGATGTTTTGAGGATTCGAATTAAAATAACACAAATATAGAGTTAAAGAGAATACTCAAAACGTCTACATTTATAGTTTTTTAAATTTTGTTATTTCTTTTTAGTGCTTTGCCTCTCCCAAAAGGTGCTATATTCATTAACTAAGTAAGCTGACCATATTGGGTATTACTAAAAAAAACTTCTTTTAGTTTGGATGTGAGGTGTGATTATGCAATTTTCCACCATGGTGTGGTGGAAATGTGGCATTCTCAATGCAATATTCTTTTGTTACTACGTGATGTTCTTGACCACAACACTTGAAAATCGAACCTTGACATATTTCTTACGCGTTATGGGCTCGTTTCGTAGGAGTTTCGGTCAGATTTTTCGAGGATCTAAATCTGTTTTTAAAGCTAGAGATTATCTTCTGATTTCTGCGTAGAGAGGTTAAGAGACTTTTAATCGCCAGTAGCTCTTCTAGTTGCGTAAGAAGATAAGATTTCCAAATGGCCTTTAAGGACTAGCGTACTTAATTCGCTAGACTTAAAATATTTCTCAACGTGGGGATTATCAGTTTCACAACTAAAGTTTCTCCGGTCTTCTTATCGGAAACGCGCAGCGTGTTTCCGGCCGTTTCTTTAGACAAGGAAAGCTGCAAATAGGATTTAGAGACTTGTGGTTTTTTACGACTTCGCCAACGCATTTTGTTTGCAGATCTTTCTCTATATTAGAATTCTTTATAAATTCTTACGTTAATTTTTCAAATTATTCGTAATTTAAAAGAATACATTTTCTGAAAATCAGAGGAAATAATTTGATATTATATTAATGTTTAAATATTATTGCAGCAGCATCTTGAAATGATATCGACAAGACAAGAACCGTAGTTCCTTTACGGCCTCGGGTGTAATCTAAACCCTGTAATCTCATTTCGACGCTTGCAATAATCTACGATAAGATTGAAACTGCGATGGCTGTAGCTAAGAAGCTCATTAGTTCTAAATTGCCATGAGTTTGTTAATCAGGAAAAAAAAAATGTATACACGAAGAGCCTAGTGGAAAAGCAGAGGACTGTGTAAGAAGAATCTTTTTTTAAGAAACAAACTTGGAATTAAAAAAAAAAAAATCATAATAGTGACCTTAAACTTTTTTTTTTTTGGTATTTAATACTGTATTCACAAGTAGATTTAAGTAAAATTATAACAATGACGTGTCAATAACTTGTAATGAAGTACTCACTAGAAGCACTTCAATTAAAGGTTTACATTAGAAGGTCTCTTGACCATGTTCTTTTCAGACACTTTGAAGATTAATCGGAAATCAAGTTTGAAGCAAGTTTGTAGACTAGTGGATTCGAGTGAGTATAGAGTTTACTTTGAGAGTACAGGTATCTGTTTCGGAACGAAACAGACACATGTGGGACATAAAAATTTTGGATTGTAAGATTTGGATACGAGAAGAATTGCAAGTGTAGCCCCAAAGCTCAACTCCGTACGTCCAAATAGGTCTAATTACTGTCATTTAAATGATTCTTTTGTATTTTCCTGGAAGCTTTGAACCTTTGTCTAGTAAATGTTGTAGTAGTGTTTAACGACAACCAATGATAGGGCTACCATGATTTTTGTCTGTAGTCCTTCATATGTATTATTTTTTCTCGAAGCTTCTGAGAGGAAGAATCGAATGAGAACATAATCGATAAGTTAGTCACAGTTTCATCTCGATTCAAGGTGAAGACGATCATAATGATTTGATGAGGAAATACATGAAATTGCTATTGTTCAGAATCCTCATTAAATGTTAATTTTATTCGATTTTATGATTCGATGAAAAACATTTTTTCTTCAACTTTGTTTCTGTGTAAATTACATGGATAGGAATCGGCATTACTGTCAACTGCTGACCACAAAGCGATTTACGCTGACATAATTTGAGGTCAGTCAGCCTGTGAAGTAGAAACGGGCAAATGATTATTTAAATCTGAAGTTGTAACAGTCAATGATTTAAAATAACGTTTTAAAATAATAGTTACTATTTATCAGTTATTTCATATTAAAAAATATATATTCTTTTTATGATTTAGATTTGATTTTTATTACTTTAAAATAATGATATTTTTAGATATTTTCAACACACCAGCTAATCATCTCGAAGTTAAAACTCTTTTTAATTTAGTTTGAACACGTTATTTATAAAAGTTATTTTTATATATTAATAACATCTGCATATTTTTAACAGGAATAATATATTAAATCAAATTGATATCTAGAGGCCATTCCAACTTTAAATTTAACATTTAATCGAGTTTAGTACCGCTGCTCGGTTACCACACGAGACGACCTTAACGCCTGGTTTCGTTTACATATCAATAGTGCCAATGTCCTATTCGATTTCAAATCGATAAACCTGAATATCATAAATCGATATTTAGCAGTGTTGTGTATAAGCAGAAAATGGCGATTCGTCACAGGGGTTTTCGTTCGCATTCAGCTGTCACTTGTAACGACTTCATTTGTCACCGGACGTGACTTTTGTCACTGGAACAGTTAATAGATTATGAAAGAGGCAGATCGTTCGGTTTAATTATTCGCAGGCACGGCTGGTTCGAGGGATATTATGATGGCACACGCTGTAGAAACAAAACAAAAAGAAAAAAAGAGTTACGATTAGATATCTATCTCTACTGTTACGTCCACAGTAAAAAAAAAAAAAAAAAATTTGCTCTTTATAATTGATTAAAAGAAATATATATTTATTTTAAAAATAGATACTAGTAAAGTTCATTTAGGGCCTTCGTGATACATCATATATTTTTAATACAACAAAATCAAATGTTTTAAAGTATACATGGTTGCAAGACATGTTCCTCAAAATACCCTAAGATAACTTGAATGGAGTTGGTGGAGGGATCTCTTTGGTTGAAATATTTTTGAAGTTAGGAATAGGATGGTAACCTTACTCATTTATAGTATTCGAATTATATTATATTTTGATCTTATCCGCAAGCTAGTGTGTAATAATCTATCCGAATTGATTTTTTATTTTGGTTTGTATGCTTAACCGATATATAGAACTGTATGTATACAATACATAAATACGTGGTGAAATGATTTCAATGACAAATCGATAACTTGTGAAGAACAACCCAATCCCTTGGGCATTTTCTTTTTAGACGCCTCGGAGGATTATCGGACTAGTGGGTTTGAGTTGGTAAGGAGTTTACTATGAAATATTAGAAATCTGGTTTTGACCTAATCAGCAACATGTGGAACATTATGATCTCTGTGGCTATGTTTGTTTGTGACATAATAAAGAGTATTGAGGATTTAACGAAGTTCAACTCTCAACAAATGGAGAAACTGTTATGTAAATATATTTTTTGTAATTGATTGGGAGCTTTGAACGCTTTTCTTGTCGAAAAAGACGAGTAGTTTCTCGTCTTTTAAGTCTCGTATGTGTATTTCATGGTTACGAATCTATTCAACGGTGTTCAGTGGAATGTCTTTCCAAAATAAAATTAATAATTATTCTATCAACAAAGTTCGATATTTATGTGACTCGATGTCTTAACATCGATTTTGATGGCTGTTGTTAGACATCATTAATGAATCGTTTTACCTCGAGCTGGCATTGATATTTCGTAAATGTTACCCGATATGTCGTTAACAACCAAAATTACGGTAGACTTGGACCAATCTCAGGTAACACAATGGATGAGTGACCTTCCTGGAGAAGGCTGACTAATTGAAGACATCCTGGGCTACAGACAACCTAGTTCCATACGGCACGTATCCGACCGTGCGTATATTTATATTTAGAAATAATTCTTATCTGTATGTATATTTATTAAATTATTGACACAATAAATTGTTGATAGTATTATTGCATCATGTTGTCGATCGTGAGATGATCATCTATGCGATAGGTATTGACGGGAGAATTCAGGAAGTCCGGTTCGATAATACTGAAGTAAGATAGCGTGATTTTTAATAATCAAAATAGGTAATAACAATCACCCGATCCGATAAGAATATTTAAATCGTATTTTCTTACTTAAAAGGAAAATTATTTAAGAAATACTTATAAACGCTTATTTATGGGCTTTACTGGCAACATGCTTCAATCCTGAGACTAAGACAATAAGTGACCAAATGCTCAGAAGAAAATAAATTAACTTTTAAAAGGAATAGATTTCATCTTTTAGTTATAGGTTGACTAAATTTAAAAATAAATTAGATAATTAAGTGTGAAATTTTGAATTCAATCATACCGAAAAAAATATCATGTTTATTGACTTGTATGTATCATGTAAAATATCTTACATGTAATTGTGCATAAAAACGTATGTAAATAGCTGAAATAGCAGTTTTCTTTTTGTGTTTTACATTTCAATTAGGAATTTTTAATTTTTAATTATGACATATGACCAAAACTGTGTTAAATTATTATTTTTATATATATATATATATATATATATATATATATATATATATATATATATATATATATATATATACGAGCATGACTTCAATGACTTCAGGGTTTTAATATTTAATAGTGTAACGTTTTATAGCTGCATCATGATGTTGCATTATGTAAGGTGAATGTTTATCGGTAGTTAGCAGCGCCTCGTTTAGAAGCAATTTTCTCCCACCAGCAACAAAGACCGGTAGCAATTAGTGGGATGATGGAGTGGCATGCCACTACTGCATCTTGTTCCTAGTTGAGAGAACAGTTAGTGTGTTTAATGTTCTTCTGCCTAGTTTAGTGCAATTACCTTGTCGGGAAGAGGTTCTTGTTAGTTTGTTTTGGTTCGTCCTCATCATACTTTCAAGGTTTACATTGACGTTTACATATTCATGTAATTTAACTTATTTAAGTGATTCATCTTGAATGTTTTTTTTTGTTTGTTTTTTTCTCTACACGGATGTTATATTTTGTTGACTATCTACAACTTATATATAATTCTTCGAGTTACAGGAATAATTTATTTTATTTGATTTTAATGCGTATATTTGTTCAAGAAATTAATTTGGGAAAAAATTAAGTTTAATTTTATTTATAAAAAATAAAGTTTTCAATTGAATATTATCAAGAACGTAAAAACTATTTAGACGGATTTAAAGATGTTTTTGCATTTTAAAAAAATAATGAAAAAAAATAATTGAAAACTTGAAGAAAATAATATTATTTTCTCTTCTTTATTTTAAATATTTCTTAATATATTCCATGATAAATTTACTAATCAAACAATCGGACCAATGAGGGTTCTAGTCACCATTTATTTATGTCTTAAGCTCTTTTCTTTGAGAAAACTCTACATAAATGAAGTTGTGAATCTATATTTATTCTGATCGATATATTTCTGCATTTAGAATCGATAAAGATACTCTTCAATTAAAATAATTAATAGCATGGATTGAGTGATTCTATAAAATCTACCACTAGAGAACATGTAATCACTTCAAGTTCTGTGTCGGCCCTGACTGACATGTGAGTTACAATGTCAGAAGTAGTTACCTTCGGCAGTTAAATATATGTTACGTTCACTGAACCAGTGTACAGTTATAATTTGTCTAACCTTTTAACTTATCTATGCTCTATCTATGATATATATCTCGATGTGTTGAGGAAGTGAAACAAGTCCGGTTTTTATTTATTTCTATATATATGTTAGCTCTGATAAAAAAATAAACTTAATTAGGAATTTCTTTCTTTAATGAAAAAACATTATTATACCAATAAATAAATAACTTTACAAAGCTTTGAAAAGAAAATTATGTGGATGTCCGAGCTAAATTTAATTTTTCATACAGATGCCCTTTAAACTCGAATAGAGTTCTATCAAAATAGATATAGTATTCATACTATAAATTACGATTCATTTTATCCGTAATGTATTTCTATTTAGTTGTAATTCGATAAGAATATTATTTATCCGTTATTTAAATAAAAGGGATTTTGTATAAAATAATAAAATTTTCTACTACTGAAAATGATAAATAAAAAATGAAACCTGCACAGCGACAACTAATTTAAAGTCTTAGGTTCAATGCTGATGTGGACAGCAATCACGCTCAACTGCCAGGTTTTCCCCCAATGACAGATACCCACTTTATAGAGTCTAGGTGTGCTCCTACTTTCAAAAAGAACAGATATTTAATTTGCTGCCTTTAGCTGGATTCGAGCTCATGTAGGAATTCAATGCCTCACCCACTAAACTACTCCGTTCCAAACTGAAAAAGATACTAATAGCATATTCGGAAAATCAAATGTTCTCACTAACTTTTTTCATATTCGAATATGTTTTTATTTATTATGGAATAAATTAAGTTTAATTAAAATAAAAATCGACTTATTGTTTTATTATTTGTTCACTTACCGAAAATAATATTTAAATGATGATGAATTATTCGTTAAATAAAGTTTACAATTTTTTTGTTTCGCTAGAGGAAACCAAATTTACTAGATATTTCAAATTTATTTTTCCTGATTGTATATATAATGGGTATTTCATTTTTTTTTTTTTAGCTAAAATTTAATTTTTTATAGACGAGTATAAATGAAATTAAATATATTTACATTCTTTTTTACAGAAGGTATATTTATTTTTATCCTTTCTTTTAATATTTTTTTTTAAGTCAGCTTTCATAAGTCCTTGAGCGCGACTGAAAACATTAACTCCCGGATTTGAAAACTCTTAAAATGTCCTTACAGTCCGTCTGTTTCAACTTCTCTGCTGTTTTGCATATTCTGTAAATATAAAATCTTATTTTATGGGGGTTTAATTCTCAATTTTTCGCCTCTTAAATTATCAATCCAAGTAATGATGACTCTTCTGTCAACGCTAGTATTTTTTTTTTTTATTTCAAATGTCATCTACACCATTAAAAGGATTATGAGGGCAAAATTGAATAAAAATTCATAAAATATATTAAAAAAGCATTGAAGTGAGAAATCCCGAATCGATCCCTTGACCTAAAGATGAATTGAAATTCAAGAAGCTGAATATTCTCTTGTTTTAAGAACACAAAACCTTTATCCTTGCTGTGAGTAATAGATTTCTCAAACTAAAAAGGATAAGAAGTTTCTAAACTTTGGAAACAGTGAATGAGTCAGAGGTTATAAAACTGAATACGTGAAATGTGAATTTAACTTACTTTATTCATGTTTTTTTAATAATAATTAAATTACTACTACAAGAAGGATAGCGTATCATCGAAACAATAAAAAATTTATCTCATATTTACATCGATAAAAATAAAACTTATAATTTGTGAAGTATTTCCATACAAAATAGAAGTATTCCTTAGAAACCAAATGAACAGGATGTAAAACCGATCCAAATGTATGTACAGACCTATCCAAATATTTATTAATGGAAACTTATAGATATTATAGACTTAAAGAGGAATATCAAGTAGCTAATGAGATAAATAAAAGAAAATATGTTAGTACGTTATTTAAGAGAAATATTTAGATTGAAAAAAAAAACAAATTGGATAGAAATCAAAACTTTAGAGGGAAAATCTTTTTTTTAAAAATATAAAATAATCTAATTCTAGTTTCAAAAGATGCGTTTGGTGTTGTACATGGTTTTTTAAAGAAAAAAAAAAAAAAAAAAATGAAAAATATCGATACGAAACTTATAAAAGAAAATTTATTGGCTATAAGGATTTTTCGTATAACAAAACTAGTTTTTAATACTCAGAATTCTAGATACTAGGTCTCTAAATGAGGCAATAGGTAACTCATTGGTCCGTTAGAAAATGAAAACTTTACTTTTTGTGTTGTAAATGTTTTTCTAAGTTGTGATTACCAATTAAAATTTTAATCTATATCGTCAGATTGTGATGAAGGTATAAAGGAAGAAGTTTACGGTATCTTCTTTGTTTTGAGAACCATTATAACTACCAATATGGATCAGATCGGGAGATTCCTTTTGCAATGCATAAACAGAAAGAAAAAAAAATGAACGAAAATTCTTCTTGCACAACGTAAGGTTACGTTAATGTGGTAAGCGATATGTCGTAAGAAGAAATAGATAAAAGCAACAATAATTTACTATTTCTACCACATAAAGGATTGTGAAATTACGTTGTGAGTCCATTTGTAGCCAAGTGCTTAGACTATGATTTTCTCTGATCATGTAAGTAGTCTATTGTTCCGTTTTATGTTTTTTTGAAAAGCTGATTTTGTTTATAAAAAACTAAAAAAAAATATATAGGAAGCCAACATATATAGTTCTGACTGCATTTATTGTTATTATTGTATTTTGATTGTTGCTTATCTATGCTTATGGGTTGCCCAAAGTTCATTCGCGAACGGTCAGAAAAACTGTATCGTTGATACCTGAGAGTAAGTAGTAAAGTAGAAATTTCTATGAATTCAAAAAGGAAAACAAATGAGTTTTTCATTTTTATTTTTTATTACGTATTTTATTGCTTGTAACAAGTTGTGTAATTACATTTAATATTAGGCTATAAATATCAAAGTAATTATTACCGTCATTATGATTCGTTTCGCTGAAAATAAATCTCACAAACTTTCGAACAACATTAAGCACGAGACATTGTAGTAATTTATGTGAACTCTATGTGAGATGGAGTTAACATATAAACATTGTGACATTTTCATACATTACATGTCTATTTATTGTACTTATTGTTTTTTTTCTTTTTTCAATAAATATAAATTTCATATCATATATGAACTTAAATATATTAAATTGCTAATTTTCGAATCAGATAAATAATTTAATTATTGAAGACGATTTGTTAAATAAACTCAGTATCACAGAAGAAAAGCAAACAACCAAAAAACGTGTGGAATAATTTGAAGATACCTAACAAAATATTATTTTTATTTTTACATGTTAAAATGATCAATTATCAAACTGTAATAAAATGAAAGTGGTAAAAAATAATAGCATTATTATTTATAGTTTCTGATATAATATTTTGTTTGCGTTTTTTCCCTGAAGCTGCAAAATAAATTTTGGAAGTTAGAAAATTACATTTTAAGCCATGGTATATGAATATGAAAGTAACTTACAGTTTAGTTGAAAGTGATATTTTTAATATTTTTAATTTATCAATTTACAACCGACTTAAACCTTTTTTTTCATACAAAATTAAAAAAAATAAATTAAATGATTTGTGGCCACAGAAGTATGTTATTGAGTCGAAGTGGCTAAAATGATGCACTGTGATTGTCTACCAAGCATTCAACACACTCTTGTTTTTTGTTTTTTTTATTATTTCTTCTACCTATTCGAAACATATTGTTACAAAAAAGTTTCATTTATAGAAAAATCTAGAAAACAAAAAAGTTACCGTAGATATTATACTAAACATTTTTAATAACCATAAATCAACTAACGCAATTGTAAAAATATACATTTATGAGATTCATGAAAATTTCATTAAATTTGAATAAGATAAAACCTCTTAAAGGTGTCAATATTGACGAAACATCGTCACGGTGTTTTAAGACTTAACACTTATAATGCCTTTTTGAGTGTTGAACGATTTCTTGAATTATTTAGTCAATATTTTTCCACACTTAAACTGGTTGTAAGGTAATGAATAATTCATATCAGGTTGAAATAAAAAGTAATATTTAAAAGTTGTATTTATAAGAAAAAGAATCAGTATATATATATATATATATATATATATATTTTATTGTTTTTTTATGGGTCACAAAATGCTTAATTACGTTTTAAATTAAACTTTACCAATATATTTGTCTTTTAGTATTAGTTTAAGTTATTTTTAGGTTTATGTATAATCAAGTTGTGTTCTTATCAACTGTTAACATTGTTTCACAATTAAGAATCTTAGACATTAAAATATAATTTTTGATACTTTGTAATATTTTCTTATGGGGTTTATAATTTGTGCTCACTCGTCCTTGTTAGGATAACTGAATATTATATTAAACAATATTGTATCTTTAATTATAAGCAATAATAAAGTTTAGATAATTGTATTTTACGTATGAGATTTTAACTTTTGGTTCGAAATTAAGATTATTTAAAAATATACATGCTTTAAAAGAGGTCAGAAATAAAAACACGAAGCTAGTAAATCAGACAAAACACTATCGAAATCTCTCAAACGGTTCAGATCTTAAGCTCTCCAGTCGCTAATGCCTCTTTTTGTAAGTTACGTGAAACGGTCGTTTTGGACATTACAGAATACCTGGGTTCATTTGAGGTTTCCACTGGTACACCAAGGTACATTTGTCCACTCCGTGTCTTATGTCACGCAGCAAGCTCATCTTGCAACTTGAGTTATACAAGACCGCTCAATTCGGGTCTGTAATTAGGGCATTACTACTTTTAATAACCTTGTACGAGTACGTGTATATCAGAAGTGTTTCGTTTACTTTCGACACTTTTTTATAGATTTGGCCTCAAAAAGTCGCGAAAATAATAACCATTAGTTAATTATAAGATGGTAGAGGAATAGAATAACATAAAATTGAAAATAATTATTATTGTGTAATATCAGCAATGAAATTCTTTATATTTTAAAATAAGAAACATATTTTCAACCAATTTAGAAATAAAAAGAGGCTCATGGTTGCTAACTTTTTTTAATTGAATAAACATTTATTTTTTATTTTTAAATAGTAGTTTTTTCGGCTAGATTCTCTTTAGGTGAAAGGTTTTCTCCCAGAAGCAGTTGAATCACATTGAAAATGACCATATAAAAAATAAGGGTTCTTCATGATCAAGTCAGACCTTTTACCTGTATCGAACAGCTGTGAAAAAAATTTCAGAAATGGACTTTTATTTTATGCTTCAATTAAAATTATTTTTAAAAAACGGCTGTTTTACGTTTCTTTCAAATTCAGACGAAGCTCGTTTTACTCCAGTTCCGTTTTACAGTTCCATTTTTTTAAACATTTAATATTTTTTCTTTTGAGCGTGGTCAGGAACTTTTTGATGCAAAAAAAAAGAAAAAGAAAAAAAAAATACGATCGATACTTATTCAGCTTTATTTTAACTGGTTCTGATAATTTTAACTCTCCGACATGACTATTTGCCATACGAAACAATCCTAACACGATGAGGTAGTTAAACTGCTTAATAAATTTTTATCCACGATAAGTTCTACTAGTTACACTTCTGTTACACTGTTTTGAAAGAGATATTTTTGGAACTACTCGATAATTTTTTTTTTTTAAATTATATTCTTCCAGATTCTAAATATGTCTTAAAGTCTAATCTTTTAGGTCAATTCAATAATTATTCTAAAATCGTTCCTAATATCGATCATAAATAAATACCAATCACAAGAGATGAAAATTGCTGAATCGTTTGATTTTATTCACGTTTTAGTCAGTCATTTCCAATTATCGATGAATCGTTCACATCGATACGGTTACGATCCATCGATTCTTAGCAAACATGGAACGCAAGGAGCCAGTGAGCCGGTTACTCCTATCGACTTCAATTAACGACCGGTAGTTACCGCGAATTGCAGAGGGAACTATTCGCACCAGTTGCAATAGAGTTACCTGCCGGAGGAACTAAGGACACTGGTTCGGGATGTTGACCAACGATTGAGCAGGCCGACCATTAGGACTGTTCCTTGACCTCCAAGGATCCAGGATATCTTGCCACTTGCTCAGGGCCTGGGAGTAGCAATAGGCTGTAAATCGCTAATTATCTCAGCAAGAGTTTGTAAATTAGCAAAATGTATATTTAATGACGTCTTGTAAAAAAAAAATCATTTTTTGAAACAAGAATATTTTATTGTTATCAGGCCATTTTCGAATCTAAGATTATATCGATGTTTTCTGATTTGCAAATTTACATTGGGCACTGATTTTTTTCTAACCTGAAAATTAATTAGAGTCATTAATCACAGTCGCGTGACAATAAACCTACCATGACCCTTTTCGGACATTTTCTTGAAAACAACATTCATTACATTGCTTTTTGATTTAGTAATTTTATTAAAAAATATACCCAAAGTATTTTTTCAATATTCGCTCCTCTCTTATTGTTTTTACCGAGAAATTGAGGTAGAAATAGGTATACGCGAAATTTTGATAGGTTTAGTGTTAAAAAAGCTTTTCTTTCCTTAAAGCTCAAAAATGAAATATATGATTTGTAAGATTACTGTCATTTGGTTTTTAAATCAACGTTATTTTATTAATTTACCTTAATTATTTATTTTTTAAAAACAAATGTTCGTAAAAGTACATTTAAATATATCTGTACTCATTAAAATAAAAATCTTCATTTTTATAACTCCTAACATAAGTCTATATAAACTGAGACTGAACTACTTAATTTTTTATAAATACAAACATAATCCAATACAATAAAAACATTTTTTGTTCATTTAGAGCTCGAGAAAGTTTACAAATTGGCCTTATATATTATTTATTTGGGAGCATAAAATATAAGTCTAATAAAAAAGAATGTCTGTATCAATAGTATTTTTATTTTATTTAATTCATTATTATTTGGGTTCCACTAAACCTTCCAATCCAAAGTTCTTCAGAAAATCCTCAATGCTCCTTATTTTCTCACAAATAAACTTATCAAAAACGGTATAAATGCCTGATCTGTTTCAAATTTGGCCTAAAGAAGATACCTATCCTTCTATGACAAGCTACATAGTTAAATCCACTAGTATTCGAACTCGAAAATCCCGATAACCCCCGTGGCGTCTGAAAAGAAGATGGCCTAGAGACTTTGAAAGGTAAAACAGTTATTAAAATACTACTAATCAGTAATTATTCACAAGTTGGTGATATGCCAATGTAATCAATCATTTTACTCAACATCTATTTGTTGTATATTTTTCATATAGTTGTAAACCTCAATAATATAAATATACATATATATATATATATATATATATATATATATATATATATATATATATTTAATAGAATTTTGAATCCGTTCTCTTCATAAATTTAATTAATTTAAATCTCCATCTCGAGTGAACAGGATATTTTACCCTGAAAATACGTGATCTATTTCCTAACAAATATTTTTCTATTTTCTATTTTTATTCAGAGTGGAATATTACAGAAAAGGTTATTTTATTATTTTTACAACTGAGATAATTTTTTTAGTTTTGATTAGTTATAATAATGACTTCGTCGTGTTATTGAAAATAACCCTATAACAAGTTACTGTAACTGGTTTCGATCTATAACAGGTTACAGGTTATCGACAGACCTGCATCACGTCCGATTGCAGTGACATCCCAGCTCACGTATGGCGGAAGTGGACTGTGTCCACTTTCGCTACTTTTTTTTTCTGTTTTATGTATCCCACGCTTTTGTTATTTTCGTTATGTTCTATTCCTATTGAATATTACGCTTATATGCCAATACCATTGTTAAAAAATAATAATGAGTTTTTGAATTGAATCAAATTAAATTTCAAAACATTTAAAATAGAATCTCTATTCATTGATAAAAATCAATGCGTCTGATGCAGCTAAGGACATGCAACAGGCATTGGTAACTAATGTCCTAATTTATGCAAGTTGTTGGTGTTTCTCATTTTCTGTTGGGCAATGGTTGTACTCTTTGCATACCAAAATGTAAATTGCATTCACTGAATTCCTATGGCATCTGAATTGTATAATTAGAGGACATATGTAAAATTTACTTAAAAATTCATACTTAGAATATCATTAACACTTATCAATACCATGTTAATTATAACTTTTCTTTGGATGATATAACTTTGTTAACATTTTCCTATTTTACATCGAACGTTTACGTCAGATATTAATCCTTAAGGGGAACTTTAAAATACCATTCGAGTAATAAATGTCAAGCGACTTCTTAACCGCACATGAGTCAGATGCTTTGTCTCACGTTACGGAAACGATATAGAACTATTTTTAAATAATCGCGTTTGATATCTTATGATATCGTTAATATGTTTTAAATGTTTTAATTTGGCGCCTAAAATACAAATAAACTAAAAAAAAAAAAAAAAAAAAAACTAAAAATTATTTATGTATATAATTTATTTTATTTTGTACGGTTTTATTTAATTTACATTAAAATTCTACGGTCTTATTTAAAATGTTATCTGCTCTTTGTAAAGTGATTAATAAAAATATATAATCGTTTTTTTTTTTTCACACCTAAATATGTAATAATTGATTTATTTAATTATTTATTTTTTTATTTATATTCATCTATGAAATTATTTTAATATAATATTTTGTTATTTTTTCCCCTCAAAAAATACAAAATATAAACCCGAATACAAAATTATTTTAGTTTTTTCAAGTAACTTAAAAACACTACATTCGTTATTTTTATGTATTTATTTAATCAGGTAATTTTTTTATTTAAATATATTTTTTAATATATATTTTTTAACTGAAAATGAATGTATATCTGATCAATTAGATTGTGAGAGTATACATTAATATTAAGAATATATTTATACATTTTTATTATCATTTTCCTTTATTTCTACCTAGTAAATTACTTGAATAAATTAAATACATTAGAAATTAAATTGAGTAATATTGTCAATAATTATTTAGTTTATTATTTTTAACTGCGTGTTTTATTTAAATTTTCAGAAATTCATATTTTGAATAAAACTCATCTCTTGGAAAAAAAAATTAAAATAAAAATTTGGATGAAAATTTTATCAAAAAATTGAATAAAAAAAATTGTGAAAGAAATTTAAATTTAAAATTATTAATTCAACTTCTTAAAATTTTAAATTTTTTTTAATTTTCGAATTCTTACATTTTACCCCAATTTTTTTTTTCTATTTTTTTTTTTTAAACCGGGATCCGCCTTAAATTGAAATATATTTTTTTCTCTATTACTTACGTTGAAGTAGCGAGCCATTTCTGGTGGTTGTTGGTTGTTGGTAGGTTGTTAGTCCTAAGCACAATGAGTGACGCTAGAGAAGCCAGAAGGAGCAGTATATATAGACAGCCCGCTCAGGACCCGAAGGTGGGGGAGCAAGGACGTTTCCTGGACCAGCGGAACCCCACCACTGTCATCCTCCTTCACGATTTGGAGCAGTCCCAGGAGTACGGAGATGTACTTTTTAGTCCAGGAAGTAGGACTTCTTCAACAGGTAATAATCCCATCGGTCCAAGGCCATCCGAGCGAATCTTCAGAAATTTACTGACGAGTATGAAAGAAATATGTCTTTTTCATCATCTGTGTTGTCAGGAAGACTTTTCAAGGGCGATGCATTCCTTTCAGTTCGGGGGAATTAGGAATTAGGAAATAATTCCGTGTCCTGATCCTGGCTAATTATGTAGGAATTTGAAATTTCCCATTAAGATGCCACTGCTGATTTAATCACATTTTGATAGCACCCAAGTCATTAATTATTATAATACTTGAATTAATGGAATCAAATCCTATATTAGTAATAGAAAAAAAAGTAATTTAATCAAACCAAACTATTTTTGTGTACCTTTTTTTTAAAACTATTTATTGATATTTACAACTGTATATATTATACAAGTAAATTTTGAGAAAAATCATTACAATGACATGTCAATAAAATGTAATGAACTACTCACTAGTAGCACTTCAATAAAAGTTCTAGACTAGAAGATATTTTGGCCATCTTCTTTTCAGACACCTCAGAGGATTATCGAGAATTGAGTGTGCAGTAATTTGGGAGACAATTGGATTCGAGTTTTGTACGGTGTTCACTATGAAAGGATAGGTCTCTGGTTTGGGCCAAATCAGCAACATATGGAACATTGATTTGTTTACCTAAACGCGAAGTAGCTAGTAAAATAACTTGTCTTTTGCTATTGACTATTTCGTAAATATAATTAATCTATAAATGCACACAATCATTTCATTAAATATAAATGTTTGTTTATACTTTGAGATTGAAGCATTTTTTCCTTTCTTTTATAAATGTTTAAAGCAATCTTGTACTCTTTAATTATATATTTTAACAAATATAGAAACTGACGCTTGTTCTCGAGTATCATTAAAGTTTTTATATAAAATAAATGGGTGCGTCTGTGGATATGAATGAATAGCTTCATCCCCCAACATGTGAGGCATCACGTTGGGCTCCAGCAAATATTCAAGTGCTTTTGATGTATGATTTTAATTTTCTGCAGAAATATCTGAATTTTACATCTTGATTGTGATATATTGTTAAAATAAAAGGTTTGTTTTTGGTATTCATTCATATCCACAAACGCGCCCATCTTGACGAATTATTAGTTTCTGGGGTCCTTCTATAAAAGGTGACAATTTGTTTCCTTTCAAAAAAAAAAAAAATAGGGATCAAATTTTAAGTTAATTTTTTATATCTTTGACCGTTTATTTATTGATATATAAAAGTTTAAGGATTCTCGAGAAGAAGTGCCATTTTCCACTCATGTAAAAAAATATATAATAAAAAAGCATAAAAATGCATTATAAATTATAAAAGAATTTTTTTTTTCTCTTTAAAATTTTAATTTACACCTGTTATTAGGGTAACAATCAGTGAATGTGAAGTGAAATTGAATACTAGAGGTCTTGTATGCGTGTGGGAGACTAGCACTCAATAGTACCTCCTCCTGGCATGGGTTAAAGAGATTTATTTGACCCAGATCTCTCATCCCCAGCTTCTTTTAAGCCTTCTGAGAGTATTTTCCAGGTATGTCAGTCGTGGCCATGTCATTAATGAGTATGTTGTTATGTCCATGAAGTCTGTCATGAAATCGTCTACAAAGGTCATGTATATGTTCCTTTACTGTGGGTATTTCTAAATCTTCATAAAAGAAATAAAAAATACTTTAATCTCAAAGGATAAACAAACATTTATATCTAATGAAATGATAATGGGCATTTATATATTAATTATATTTTGCGAAAATACTCAATAGGAAAAGATAGATAATTTTATTAATTACTTTGTGTTTAGTTACAAATATCAATGTTCCATATGTTGCCGATTTAATCCTCTGAGCCGTCTGAAAAGAAAATGGCCTTCTGATGTAGAATTTTTATTGCTGTGCTACAAGTGAGTAGTTCTGTTTATGTTATTTTCCTCAAATTTACTTGTTGCATATAATGTTTACAGTTGTAAATATAAATAAATAGTTAAACAAAATAAAAATAAAAATGTAGAATGGGTGTCCTGCTTTATTTGGTGCATTAACGATAATCGAATTTGGATGGAAAGTTAAATTTTTGGTTTGGAGAGAGTTTCAAAAGAAACGCCATTTCGTTTAGGCTTAGCGGCTAGGTGAACTATATATTTTTATAATAATTAAATTAAATAACGAAGAAACTTTGCTGCCTTCATTCATAAATGAGTGTGGTCCAGTTACAAATACATTCAAGATGTCCTTGAATGATAACATAAATATTCAAATACTTTGACCCCGTAATTGTCTCATCGTACGATTCGATTATCGATCAAACCGTCAGTTGTTTGTTCTTGTCGATTAAGTTTGTAACCCGCATCGTCTGGATTTAGTTTACAACTTACCTACAGAAGGTGATAGGGGTGGTGTCTTTTTTTACAACTATCTAAGAGAAACATTTATTAGTTGTCAACGCAACAGATCGTGGCTCCAATAAAAAAATGTATTCAACAATTTAGAATTTTTACGGTTGACGAACTTAAAATGGATGGTAATCATGCTCGGGTTAAATATAATCGGAATTTTACTTTATTTATTTAGAATAATTTAATAATACCATTACTGCCTTTCCATTTATGGGAATACCAGACTATGACAAGAAACTGCCCTTCGTTTCCGTATTCTTCAACATTTACTTGACAGACATTCAAACCTTCCGATTTAGTACTTCTTGGAAATATGCACTATAACTATTTAGCCTTCATGTGAATGGTAGACTTTCCATTTTTGTTTTTTGAAATAAAAAGTTTAGCTTTTATAAATTTAAAAAGCCCCTGGCTAGGAGTTATCAATATCTTAACACTTTGACTGCGGGCATTAATGCATATATAAATATCGCCGGTGGTAGAAAAATTGTTTCCCTTTAATTTAATTTAAAAACTGGAACATGATAATAAAGACATTATAACTAAATTACTGACGAAAAAAGTTACTAGTCCGCCACACCGAATACAATGGGGTATGCAACCCGCAATACAAGTCTACTGCAAATTAGGCATTTTTTATAAAATGCTCTTCATATAATTTCGTCCTCCTTAAAATACTTTTTGAAGATTAAAGGAAATTATTTTTAAAATATTAAATTGTTTTTGATGATAAAAGAATATTTTTCAAACATTTATTTTAAAATATTTTCTTTTTGTAATTCAAGATCAAAATATCTCTTATGTATATATAATGTTATAATATCTTAAATGAAAGAATGAAAAATGATCTTTATTCCGGGACACCTTGTCCCCTAAGAATAACATAAAAGAACAATAAAAAGGTATTATTATCTGACTGCGTACATATCAGGCAGCAACTTATATAGAGTGTAAATTATATACTACAAGTCTTTGGGTTTACATAAGAAAAACAAAATAGCTAAATAACAAAATTAGAATAAAAAGAAATATTCTAACCCTAAAAAATTATTACATAATTTTGGAAGATTGATAATTGAGGAGGTAGATGAATAAATTATGTTTAAAGGAAGTGAGAGAAGGAGCATTGCGGATCGAAATGGGTATGGAATCCCAGAATAAAGCTGCACGAATAATAAATGATTTTTCAAAGGAAGCAGTTCGATGAGAAGGGATATACAAATCTATAGGCTGAGATCTGGTGTTCAAAAGATGAATGGAAGAACGGAGGGCACGGATGTCGTAAATGTACGAAGGTTTTTTGGACTTTAAGGATTGGAATAGAAAGGAACCAAGGAAGTATTGTCGCCGAAAACTTGGATAAAGCCACCTCAACTCGGAATACCAGCCAGTGATGTGAGAACGCCTGGGGATCCCAAAAATGAATCTTATAAAGGAGGTTATTAATCTTTTCACCTTCATTTCAAGCTCGCCAGACAGTCCTCCGTATACTAAGCATTCATAATCGAGGTGGGGAAGGATGATAGAGGATACTAACAATTGACAGGTATTGCAAGGAAAAGATTCACGGAATCTTAGGAGCTGTTTGAGGATGGAGATGGTTTTTCGGGTAATGTGGGAAATATGGTTATTCCAACACAGATGTTGATCGAGTACTACTCCGAGGTTTTTGACAGAGTTTGTGAACTGAATAGGAACGTTATAGAGATAAAGAAGTGGATAACAGGAAAGGGAATTAAGGGAGGGTTTCGATCCAATTAGCATTGCCTTAGTTTTTTCTGGGTTCAGTCGTAACTTATTCTCTACTGCCCATTGGTGAATGCTATAAATGTCATCTTGAATCTTACGAGTTGCCTCAAAAATCTCTCAAGGATGAAACGATAAGTAGATTTGAAAGTCATCAGCATATAAATGATATTGGGAATTATTAATAGCGTCTGTCAAATCATTAATGTAAACGGAAAAGAGAGTTGGTGAAAGAGAAGATCCCTGAGGAACACCTCGCGTTAGAGGCACAGATTTTGAAAGAGGTTGGTTAGGAACAATAACTGTTTGGGAACGGAGGAATAAGAAGGACTGGAACCAGCCAAGAGCACGATTGGAAAGGAGAGTTTTTGTAATTTAGTCAGAAAATCTTATGTCTTATGAATATAATAATCAACGGTATTACTCTATATATATACCAATATACGAACAATATTACTCTTTATTGTGTAGAGACATATTTTTATATGAACATATATTTAATGAAAGTAAATAGAAATGAGTTTTTATATCATTCAATTGAATGATATCAAACTATTTTTTATATGGAAAAGAAAAGAATTAGTAAACATTTTTAAAAAGAAACTGAATCGAGCTATTGCCATCAGTCAAATCCAAAAATTTATTCATCTCTATACTGTTCGTAATTTACAAAGTTGGATCTATCAATTTTAAAAAAGCCAAAACTGGCAAATCGAAAGGGTGTTGTTTACCACTAAGACAAAGTAAGGCCCCACACCTCGTTGGTAACTCGCAATAAGGTAATAAGCTTTGGAGTGATTAACAAGTGACTACCACTTATTCCGGTCTCTAAAGAACTTCGTGAATGGAAAGCAATCCCAAAAAGAACAGGACATGAAAACCACTTCGATCAGTTTTTTGACAATAAACCTCAGATTTTCTGCGAAAGTGGCATTACACAATTGGTCGAATGGGAAAATGTTATACTAAATAATGGTGAATATATTGTAGATAAAAATAAATTATTCACAGAGTTTTTTACCCTCAAAAACCGAACGGACTTATTTGTCAACCCAATAATAAACAGAAAGAAAAATGAATATTTAAAAAATTTAGGCATTTGGCATTTCTTGATGGGAAGGCGGCGGCGCACAGTGGACAATATGACCGATTTAGGTGGACAAAATTCTGATACTTGTCCATATTCAACCTTTGGGGTCCCACATTACGGAAAAAAATAATTTAAAAAATCTAATTTATTTTTTGACACGATTGGCGAGCGCACAGTGGTCGAAAATCAAATTTATTTGCTAAAATCAAAAACTTTCCTACATTTAACGTTTGAAGTCCGAGAATACAGGAAAAATAATACAACAAATCTAATTATCGGCTCCGAGTGGCGTAAACCTTCTAGTAGATGTATTTTAAATCATTTAGGAACTCTTCAAATTATAGATTGTAAAGCTTTTATTTTTTTTTTTTTTTTTTTTAGTTTTTTACTTCCTTTAATAATCAATGTACATTAAATAGAATTTAAATCAATTACTGAAATAAAATTAGGCATAATTATAGTAATCAATAAACATAATTAAGCACAGGTAGATAAATATAAAAACAATTCTGAATATTAAACAACTGATTATCTTCTTCACTCGTATCATAATATGATGATCCAGATTGATCTGATAACTCTGGCTCTGACATGGCATCATTTGATTTTCAAGATTTAAGTTTAATAAGGATAATTGTTCGTTTGGAGCAGAGCACTTTAGTTAATATAGCACATCTGAATCTGTAGGTATTTTTTATTTTTGAGTGGTTTGCGTAGTGAAGCATCAATTGGGTTCTTATGAAACTAATAGCATTGTCAACAAATCACTATTTGTCGCTATTCGTGAAATTTTCTTGTAGAAGAAGATGGCTGTTGAGAGATAGATGCCTCTTTCACAACTTTGGAAGCACCAGGCTTACCTGAAACATAAAGCGCGTGCTGTGCAGCGAAAGTCAATTTTTCACAGTCTACCTTCAATAACTCGCTACCTTTTTTTTTTTTTGTTTTCTCACTAGAACATTCTAAACATTTTTCAGGGCGTTTTGAGCGTTGACGAGTAAGCTGGATAACTGAAATACTAAAATCCAAGCCCTTGAAATCAAGCCAACTAGATTTTTTATTGAAAAAATCTTCCAATTTCCTGTGACATTGGAATTTTGTCGAAAAGACGTGAAATTCTAATTTTCAAAGGTCTAATCTCCACATTTTCTTGACTATTAGTATGAACGCAAGTTAGAATAAATTTCAGGAATTAGTCTTGGTGGGTTTTTTTGGGAAACTTATCCCACTCTTCAAAAAATTTCCCCCTCGTGATTCGGAGTGTTGTGTCTGAAAAAAATTATCTATCACCCAAAACGCAAAAAATCGCAAAAATTCTTTGCATCATTTAAAAA
This sequence comes from Euschistus heros, assembly GCA_003667255.2. Classification (NCBI taxonomy): domain Eukaryota; kingdom Metazoa; phylum Arthropoda; class Insecta; order Hemiptera; family Pentatomidae; genus Euschistus; species Euschistus heros. Next base: position 667,773 of record RCWM02000146.1, read on the forward strand.
CTAGAAGGATTGATGAAACAAATCCCACAAAAGAATCCATGGGGTGACTTGGGGGTCATATAGTTTTTCGTTATTGAATAGGGGCATACATTTACAAATTGCTAAATTAACTCTCCAGGCAGATTCCAATGTATATTCACTAGCAAGTGTGGAAATATAATGTCTTACCTGCCTCAGCAATGTCCATTGTTAAATAAAAGCAAAAAGACTTTGCGCTACACACACCTTGAACATAATAAATGGCCATCGAATAAAGACAATCCCACTGTTGGTTATTAGGCACTTGTGTAAACAGGAATGATTCAATCATTTACTATTTATTTGTAAACACGGTATGGCGGGAAATATTAGTATTAAGCGTCTTACCAACTAATAATAAAAAGGTCAAGCACTCAGAAATTCCAAACTTTTGACTTGACTTTTGTCCACCTAAATTGGTGATTTTACCCACTGTGCGGCGTAGAAGCTATTTTAGGGCGATTCAGCAGAACTATCAACGCAACAATAGATAGTAAGAAACCGCGACGTTGACTGAAATAAAAAAACAAAAAAACAATAACAGACTGAACAAAACAGACGCTAAACGCATTGAATTGGAAAACAACAGCCTAAGATAGACAGAGTTGGAGCAGGTTAGTTATAGGAAAATGATCTGAAAGGTTTATTAAGCTAATGGGTTGTCCAGAAAATAATGCAAACATTTTATTTTAATTTTTTTTTCTTTTTTGATTCTTCATTGAAATTAAATTACATAAAGCCAAACAAGGTTAACGTCTGGATACACGTCCATGTCACATGAAATAATAAGTAATAAGGAGGAATCTATAAATAAATGAAGAGTGCAAACGCGATAAAACAGTAGGAAAACCTAAAAAAAAACCTACACAATATATACCATACTAGTTAAATGACCGATAATAATTAATTGTTATAAACGATCAGAAATCATAGTTAAATTATAATCCAAACCAGAGTAGTAAAAATAATAAGTAATAAAAACAATATCTTCAAATTAACTTTTTAAATAATTATATTTTAATTAGGATTGATGAATTAATTGCCGCTTCTATTGAGATTATTTTATTAGAAAACTAGTTTCGAATGCTAAACATTCATCTTCAGTTCTAAAACATACAAAACTTTTTTTAACGCATCAGTACTATGTTACATAGATTATATATACTAAAGTTTTTAAAAAGGTAAGACAAGAAATCAAGCATGGGCACTCACCTTCGAGGTAACTAAAACACTGAATTCGTGAGAAGTAAAAGGGGAGCAGGTAGGTTAAGTTTTATATTTTAATTCCAAAATTTGAGCTAGATGCACAAATTGATTCAGGATGCGATATAAAGTAATTGTTAAAAGGGCTTAAACCCTTCCATTCTTAGATAATTCAATATATATATTTTTTTTTTTTTTTTTGGGCCCAAGACTTCCATACTGGCCTGGGTAGGAAGGTCAAGATTCATTTAGTGGGTCTGCCACGAAATAAATTTTAACCCGCCCAGGTGGGATTCGAACCCACGACCTTCTGACAATAATTACTTCATATCGCATCCTGAATTCATTTGTGTATCTACGTCGTTCTGAAGTTTTGGACATCGATCATTTTTTTGTAAGTTACAGATATATTAGATTATATTTTGTAATAGGGAAAGATCACATGAAGGCATGACTTAATCAATCCACTCCAAAACAAAAATGTTTATTACCATATTTTTTTATACTTAGAAATAAACCTGTCTTTAGTGGCATTTTGAAGCGTGATTTCTTTTATAGCTAGTATTTTTCTTTTGTTATTGAAAATCTCAGTTAGCAATTGGATGGTGAACAGTTAGACATTGAAAATGTGTAATAGCTTGAAACTTGGGTGTAAGGATAAAACGGCATCCAAATTATTGGATTTTATTCTGCTTTTATACCTCTTAGAAAACAACATATTATGAACAACGTAAATGAGATTAGGTACAGAAGTAATTCTAGCTGAGTATAATATATTTGTTTTATTTTGCATGTTTAAAACAATATAAATGATTTTTTGAAATTTGATGTTAAATATACGTTTATGTTGCAGTTTTACACATCGCAGTAAGCCTGCAATAAATGCATATATATTTGTACATAATAAATACATCCAGTATATTTGTTTATAACGATTACAATATCATGTCCAAACTTGAAACGAACTACTCATCAGTAGCACTTCAATAAAAATTCTACACAAGAAGGTCTCTAGGCCATCTTCTTTTGAAACGCCTCGGGTTATCGGGAATAGAATGGGAAGCTGAGAGACTAGTGGATTTCTGTGGTTATGGAGTTTACTATAAAAGGATAGGTATCTGGTTTGGGTCAAATTAGCAACATTTGGAACATTATGATATTTATAGATAGCTTTGTTTGTGATATGATAGGGAGCATTAAGGATTTTTCTAAGTATTTTGGATTGTAAGGAATCGATATGGGAAGAATTAGAAGGTTTAGTTGAGTCCCAAAGCTCAACTCAATATGTATAAATAGCTCTGATAACTGTCATGTAAATGAGTCTTTTGTAGGAAATCGGAAGGTTTGAAAGTTTTTCCAGTAAATGTTGAAGAGGTCGAAAACGACGAGTTTCCTGTCGTTTTAGTCTTGTATGTGGATTCCAAGTTAAACGTTTGAACATATATTTAAATAAATATTTATATAAACTATTTTTAAAATAATACAGGCATTAAAAAGTGAGTTAAGATGAAATATACACCATAATTAATTGAATGGATTCATAATTTATAAAAAAATTCATCAATAAAAGGATAAAAAAAAAAAAAGAAATAGAAGAAAAAAAATAATTAGAAGGAGGCATATGGTACATTTATATGTTTATGTTATTCTATAATGTGTTTCTAAAGTGAGTACTATGATGCAATAACTAACTGTTTAGTATATAATAGACGCCTCCTACCACTAACCCTGTGAGACAGGGAGGAGGAGAGAGGAGGGAGCTAGGACTAATTAAGGTTCTTCAGGAGCGGAGTAGTCCTGTGAAGTGGCTCTGTCCTCGTGTCCTTGGTGTCCTTTGTCGAGATCCCTTTGGTCCTGGTTGTGCATTAATTTCCAAGGATCAAACATCCCCGAGCAGAGAGCTAGGGATCGTGTATTGTGGCTTGCTCAGAATATAAATAATAGTACATTGCTATTTTGGTAAGGGCCTGTTTTGTCTTTATGTGAAAAGGAATAGGGGTGATAACGGTTTATATATTTTAAATACTGGACTTAATCCCATGTTCTGAAATAATTAAGAAAATTAGATATAAAAATCCCCTATATTTCATTTTTATATTGATTTTATTTATTGAAATTTAAAACTACACAATAATGAATGTCTATTGTGTGAAATTATTATGGAAATTTGAAATAAAATAAGACGGATTATTTGACATCTGTTACTGCAGAAATGTTAGGCCAGCCACACACTATGAGGCATACCTAACAGGTACGCAGGAACAGTCCACCTGTTGAGGTATACCAGATACCTGACGAGCACACATACTCTTCATGCATACCCTGTCAAGTTTGTCAGTTCACCATGGATTCTCCAGAAGATGATCTGCACTTTATCTTCTTATTTTGTGTAATTCTTTAATTTATTCACTAATTTTCTGTATGCAGCATCTCTCTTGTCTCAATTAAAGGTAGTCATTGTCGTTCACTTACACAAGCAAGGTTCACTTTTATAATTTTTTAATGAAATTACCAACAACTTCATTATTTCGTTGCGACATTTTTCAATTTTTGGGTTGTTTGTTGATTCTTTCATTTGGTATAGAACAATTCTAAAAAAACAAACCGTTAACAAATCACATCAGGGCTGTAGAAACTGAGACCTGCTTAGGTTTCCGCCACACACACGTCAAGTCTAATCCCCTGTTAGGTAAACCTGGTCGCATTTTCATAATGTGTCAGTCTCCTTCAGGAGTTTAGAGGCTAGTTACTCCCGCGACCCACTATGAGGGAGGCGGACTGTGTTAATTTCATTTCACAAACTGATGATGCCTGTTTGGGGCGAAATGCTTTAAATAAATTATACATTCTGAGACCACTTTATGATGTGGTCCTTCCTTTACAAACTGTAAACATTAAAATAAAAATGCATCCAGTAATGGAAATGTAATGCTCATAATGACATTTCAATTGCTTGTAAAGTCATTCCCAATATTAGCACATCAATAAAATTTTTATGTAAGAAGATCCTGAGGCCATCTTCTTTTCAGAAGCCTCTGAGAGTCATCCGAATAGAATGATGGGAAGCATGTTGAGAAACTATCTTGATTTGAATGTATTTGTAGTTTACTATGAAAAGGTAGGTATCTACTTCGAGCGAAATCAGAAACGTATATTACATTAAGCTCGTTATGGATGCATTTTTTTGTGAGGAAGTGTTAGAAAGAAGGAGCATTGAGGATTTCTTGAAGAATTTAGGGGAGTAAGAATTGAATACGAGACGAATTGGATGGTTCAGTAGATAACTGTTGCGGTTATAAATAATTTTTTTTAATACGCTTTTATTAACTTGACCTGTATGTAACGGAATCTTACATCGTAATTTTCACCAATTTAAAGCTCGGATTATCTCGAAACTTGCACACGTGTCAAGGACCAATGAAAATACGATAATTGCACAACTTTGTTTTAATATACTTAGTCCAGTCGAAACACCCCCACAAAAGAGGTTGACTTTTATGATTCAGTATGGTCCAGGTTGGTCCTGAGAATAAAATATCAAATGTGTGACTACATTTGATGAGGGGACAATTTTTTTTTGGAGGGGAAACCCTACATTTTTTAGATTTTTTTAAAAAACATATACAAAAATGCTTTAAATCGAAAAATGTATTATTTACAAAATTAAATTATATTAAATTGTGCGTCTAAAGACATCTCTTAAGCTGAATTCGATCAAGGCGTTTAGGCACAATCTACTGGAAAAAATCGACGAATTTTGCCAACTTTCTCAAAAAGTTTTGGTCTTCTGTTTAAGTGTCTATAACACAAAAATGGCTAATCCAATCAAAAAATGTTAAATAATAATAGTTGTAGATCATGCGATGTTATCTAAGATAGGTTTATTTCGGTTTGCTATTAAAACGTGTATTTTTTAGTTTTTAAACTATAATTTATTTTTTTTTATAGATTTCTTGCATATTTTAGGAAATGCGACTCATTAAATGGTTTATAAATTTATAAAAATCTAATTGAAGTTATGCAAACTAAAGGTATGGATTATCTAAAAAGATCTAAATGGAGAATATGCTGACATTTCAATCAAAATTGATAACTCTAGTCAGGCACTAACCACCCTAGATCTTTTAAACAACCACATATCAATTGCAACAACTTATAGTCGTTTCTTTAATTATGGACGCATTTACGTTCAATTATAAAGCTACACGTGCAAACTCGAATAAAAACTGAACATAAATGATCTTACCCGGCAGATAAAGTTCAAAAGGAGGTGAAAAGATCTTGCCTGAAGATTTCAGTTGCCTCCTTTATTCCTTTGCATAAATGATCATTCAATGATTACAGTTTTGTTATTATCATTATTTCATTTTTTTTTAAATAACTTTTAACAGGTACGTATAAAAATATTGCAAGATTGTAGATAAACAGATATTTATAATCTTTTCTGTCATTAAATAAATACTTTTTACAATGATAATAAAAAATATGAAGAGACAATAAGGAACAGTTTGAAAGCGAAAGGACAACAGAAGAGAGAGGAACCAAACTGACAGTCCTTCGACTCCACCGCAGGAGTTACGAAATTTGCATATTTGAAGGAATTGTACCGTGACATCGTATCTCAAACACCTCCTACATCTTTGATATCAGATTCGATACAATAAATTATGATCGGTAATATAGATAATTAACATACAATAGCTACAACGGAAGGATACCCAAGAGTATCAAATGACTGAGTCTCGTGTGATTCTTGATTCAAGTCTACTTGGAATACTATTTGAGTACAGAAATCATTTTACTGGTGATTCATTGAAGTTATTTTAAATCATTCAATGTTACTTATAGTTTTTGAAATCCAATAACAATAATGAAAGATCATTGATGGATTTGTTCCTGGTTTTATCTGTCGGTTTCTGACTGTGGCAAATAAATGATGCCTTATCGCTCTGTGAGTCAAATATTTTCTGCTATAAATCCTAATATAATTTTGATTAACGGTTTACACGTAACTTGATTGTTATGTATATTTATACATACAAAACTTATTACATATACCTAAATATTAGTTATTATATATTGATACCTAATATTGTTATTTGAGTTTTGCTTTATTATTCCAACTGTTTATACATCTTTAAGATGTAAAATCTCTATATATTATTGAATAACACTACCTATATTAATAATGCAGAGAAGATACGTATACCTAAGAGATGTTTTAATCTTAAAAATGTAACTAAAGACTTATTATTATTATTACATTATTATTTTCGGAAACCTTCAGCGGTTGTTCTATTCTAAGTCGTCAAAAATAGTAAAATAAGTAAAAGAATATGAGTATTAAAAATTCTTAAGTATTGATTATTGGACTATAGGCACGAACGCGAATTTGGTAACAAACTATTAAAAAGATAGTTTTAACTTTTACCAATACCCCACCAAGGGCTTGTGAAATTATAAGCCCATCAGCAAATTTTGGAAATTTAAAAAAAAAAAAAAAAAAACTAGGCGCGGTAGCTCAGTGGGTAAGGTGCTTGACTACCATGATCCCGGGCCCGAGTTCGTGTTCGACTGAAGGCAGAAAATTTATTTTCTATTATTTCGGCCGTGGATCGAATTCGAGGTCGGGAGACCCTCCTTGGGCACCCCCAGCCTCTTAAAAAGTGGGTACCTTAAATGGGGAAAAAACCTGGCGGTTGAGCGTGAATTCTGGCCAAATCGCCTCCTTTCAGAACCGTTGGCTCAGAAACAGTAAACCTCACCTAATTACTGAACCCGAGACCCTTCATGGGTTGTAAGTGGTACAGGGTTTTTTTAAATTTATTTATTTTTTTTTTATTATTTTTTTTTTTAAAGATCCATCTGAATTCATTTTTATTTTCTATTCAATTTATTTGTGTATATATATTGCTGATGCTGTATTTGTTTATTTCGTTTAACGTCACTTTATGCTGCTATGGCTAATCGGACGATGCTACGCTGGGAGTCCTGTATTTTGCCTATCAAGGTATAATTAGGATAGGGATCTTTAACGAGTACCTGACATCGCACAGGCTCGGGACCTCCATTTTACGTCCCTTCCGAAGGACGGCATAGCTAAGGATTTTTTACTCCCTTTAAAAAATCCTAAGGTCATCTGCCGGGCTGCTAATCCGCGATTTAGGGTTTAGTAGGTTGCTATGCTAACCACTACACCACAGGTGACCCCTGCTGATGCTGTAGAAAAACAAAGTAGGAAAAACTCTACAACGTACTGAGGGTCTATATTATTTTTCTTTAACGTTTATTTCACCCTAAAAATGTAACATTTTGACACGCTTTGTGGTTGGTGTTGCTCGGAACACAAATTTGGCGACAGTTTCCTTATCAGAAATTTAATGAAGAATATTTTTGTTAATTTGTTTTTTTGTTAAAACGTCTGATAAAATGTATCGCTAGGACGGACCATTTAGGAGGTATGTTGGTTTGAGTGAAAGAGACACGTTTTAACTACTTTTGCATCCAACCGTAGTAACAGAAAAGTAGAAGTTGTTATAGGTAGACTCAGAATGGACCAAACTCTATTTACCCTTGGTTACCTTAACAAAAAAGACAGTCCACCTACGTACGAGACATGCAACATACAATTAACAATTAAACACATATTAGAGGACTGAGACCGATTGGATAGTTATTTTCAAGAAGCGCGTTTACGGAGAAACCTCCCTGTAATATTCGATGATAATAGTAACAATATAGGCACATATTGTATAATACAATCCCTTAAAATGTATAAATTGTTCATTAAAATTTTAAAAAATTGCCTAAAACTAGAAATAAATATATAGACTGAAAAATGACACTAAAAACCCTCGATATTGGGTGTCCTTAATAGAAATGTAACCTGATTTAATCTTACCAACATTTGCAATGTTTTTTTCACCCTTGAAAATGTAACGCTCAAGCACTGATGTTGCTTATTATTAGTTATTAGTTATTAGTTATTAATTTACGTGATATGATCCTTTTTTATTCTAAAATGTAAATTGATCAAAAGAAGGAAAATTTGAGAACAATTTTGAAATGTAATCAACAGATGATTTGGATACGACTAATGGGTTCAATAGTTCAGTTTATGATTTTTTTTTTTTTTTTTTTTTGTTTTTCCTTAGTCAGAGAGAAATTTAATTGTTTTCAATAATAAATAAAGTAGAGTGTAAAAAAAAAAAAAAATTGTTTTATATGCGTTCTGCAAATTATTTTTTTTGTAGATTTTAACACATTTAATTATTATATAAAAAGGACACAAATATTACGATTAATAATATTATTAATTTAATAGAAAATTATATCTATTCCTGCTCCTTAGCGTGAGCTTGCCAAGACGCGTTCTATTGACTTTGAACTTGATGTTGACCTACTGTGGCTCAAACCCGTTCCACCACTTTCGCACGTTATCCTAGGAGTCATGAAGCCTTGGCAGAAATCCCAGGAATGGAGGGTATTCCTGTAAGAAATTTCTCAATTTTCGGCAATATTGGATTTCCAGGAGGTGCTGGGTCTTGACACCTTAATCGCAGGTAGGAGGAGGGTGACAATGGCATTTAGGGGAGGTCTATTGTGATAAATAATTGCGTATTTACCACCCTCTGTATATTTCGCCTAATAAATGTGAAAACCATGGTTTATTTTTCTTAGGCAATGCTTTCGTAATAATAGTTAACATTTTTTTTTTAAATTAACGAAATCTCTAAATATAATCAGCAGTATCATATGTCTGACTCATCCTAAAAAAAAAAAAAAAAAAAAAAAAAAAAAAAAAAAAAAAAAAAAAAAAAAAAAAAAAAAAAAAAATTATTTTTTTATTTTTTTAAACTGGCAATTTGAAGTATTTTTTAAATTTATTGATATAGTACCGACTTAAAAAATGTAGAATAACTGAAATGTCACTAAACCGCAAAAAAATGAAATAAAATAAAAAAACAACATTTTTAAAACTTATTTGATTAATAAACAGTTAATAACAAAGCTATTTGTCCGTCTCTAAAATTTAATATTTTCACATTAATACTAAACCTAACACGACGGATCCAATGACCTTTTCGCACATTTTGGCAGAAGTTCCTAGAAACAACATTCGTTACATTGCTTTTTGACTTTACTAGTTTTATTAAAAATATATCAAAAGTGTTTTTCCAATATCCACTCCTTTCTTATTGTTGTTTTTTAATGACACATTGTGATAGAAATATGTACACAGAAAATGTCGGTAGGCTCAGTGTTAAAAATCTTATATTATACATGTTGCTGTCAATTCTGAAATTAATTAAAATATGTTTATTTGTAAAGCTTGCTCACCATTCTTATATTTATAATTGTTAATCTAAAATTTAGTTAAAATTTTAAACATTTGCAATAGTTCTGTTCTTATTTACGTTGTGAAATAAATTAACTAAATATATATATATATATATATATATATATATATATATATATATATATATATATATATATATAATTTAAAACACTAAAACAACTCTATAAAAGCTAAGATGGCAAAATTCGTCGGTTTTTGAAAATCGATTGTGGTTAAACGCCTAAATCAAATTCAGCTTAAGAGATGTCTTTCGACGCATATTTTAATAACCTTTAATTTTGTATACAACTTATTTTTTAATTGGAAGCATTTTTCTTTATGTTGTTTAGCAAAATCTGTACAAAATTCAAAATGTTTGAGTTTTTTTTGCCCCCAAACATTTTCATGTTATGTGAATCATCTGGACCATACTGAATCATAAAACCTACTACTTCACTATTTGCAAGGCAGACCCCCCTTTTAGGGAGTATTTCGACTGGACTAAGTAAGAACATTAAAAGTTGTGCAATTATTGTAATGTCATTGTCATTGACACCTGTGCAAATTTTCAAATAATCAGAAAGCTGGAAATTGGTAAAAATTACGATGCAAGATTCCGTTACATACAGGTGAAGTTATTAAAAGCGTATTAAAAGCATGAACTAAAGAGGAAATCGTGGTAACATGATCGGTAATGTCAAAGCATAAAAATCTTCAACAATTTCTACGTTTCACCAAAATATCTGCAGCGCGGTTGGTTCCAAAGACAAGCTTTTTATATTTAAAATTAAACGGAACTACATTTTCTACAATTTAAACAAAAAATAATCCTTGTAGCTTAAAAAAAGGACAAGAATGCAAGTTTTAAAATTTTGGAATTCTCTTAAAAAGTGGCGGACATTGTGATTTTTTGTGACATTGTGGTATATACCTCCTTAGCAGTTACTTTTAGAGCACACTTGATTATGAACGATTTAAAAGGTGATTTAGATTGTTAGAAAGCTTTCGAAATACAGTGTTAGTACGGCCAATGCTTGTATGCCTATATGAAAAGCTGGCTGAAACATATCTATGCAAACATACTAGTCTCTTAGTGTATTTAGTACGTTTTTATTTCCTTAATTTTTTTTTTAGATTCTAATGTATAACTTTTAATATCATTATATTACAGTTTTAACTAAGAAAATCATGCGTTTCATTGATGCCTCCGGTTGATGCGAGCGTTTGGCTATTCCCCTTGGTCTCTTAGTGGTCGGATTAGTGAGATTCTACAGTATACAAAATGGCATTTCGTTAAGAAATAAAAATATGTAAATAAATAAAAAAATAAAAGAATAAAAAAAAACAACAACGAATTATCGGTGAATCGATATTTCTAATCACTGATACGTCATGTATCCATTTTCAGAGCTCGAATAGGACATACCCCTAACCATTCTCAACATGGAGGAAAATCAGGAAAAAAATTTACATTCTTAATAATAGAAAAAATTGTTTATTTCCTGAAATTCCATTTTCCTTTTTCCTGCATCCTTGTTTCCTTCCTTCCGGAGCCCTTACATGGGCTGCTCAATTAAGCAGATACATGAGGTCATTAAATGATCTTTACTGTTACCCTCAGACCTCCCCCCCTCAACTTTCCGTTTTGCTAAGACTTGATTGAATTTTTAATTCCATTGACCTAGATTAGATTAATCCGTCTACCGTTCACTTCTGATGGAAGGCAAACCTGATTAAGGCCTCGGAGTATTTTTTGCGGTTTTCCATTTCCTATATTTTTCATTTTTTCATTCTTTACTAATTTTTACCATATTAAACTATTTTAAAATATTATAATATCTTCGTCATTATTTATAATATTCATAATGTACAAATAGGAAAATTGTTCTAAAATCACTTTTACTGGTCTTCCCCGTGATGCTGTTATTCCTAAGAAAATAATGTGATTCCGACCTAATTCCATAGCCTTCGTACATATTTAAATAGTCCTCTGCACGTTCAGATTTCCTGAAAACAAATAAATTCATTTATTCTTAGAAACTGGTGACACATAAAGTGGCTTGGATATATTTTTTTCTATATAGATGCCCTCCACATACCAGACATATAGACAAGAAACTGATCATCGTTTCCGACTAATCCAATATTTGTGAGAAAAGCGTTCAAAGGTCCCAATAAATTTCATAAGACTCATTTACATGTTAGAAATTAGACCCTTTTGGAATTATGGAGTTGAACTTTGGGACTTCACTAAACCTTCCAATTCTTCTCGTATCTAATCCTTACAATACAAAATCCCTTTGTTAAATCACCAATTCCACTTATTATGTCACTAACGTATCTATAAAGATCCTAATGTTCCATATGTTGCTGATTTGTCCCAAACCAAATACCTATCATTTTATAGTAAACTCCATACCCACTCGGATCCACTAGTCTCCCATATATTTGTTTTCTTAGATAACATAGCTCCAATTGTTAGTTATCATGTGAATCATTAGATGGGAATGACTCTTATGTTTGATTGTAGCAAGTTTGTCAATTTTCAAACAGTTTTAAAATTTTTCATCAGAAATTGATAAGTGGAGCTACTCCCTTTTTGCAAAAACTCTTTAATTGTTGGTGCTAATGGTATAGGAGTGAAATGTGGCGTGAAAGTATATGGAAAGTAGGTTTGCAGATAATGGGAGCAACCTTTAGGTTTTCCTTATGGGTGGTAAGTTTTGGGAACAATACTTTAATAAGTATTTGATGAACACAAACATAATTTCTGATTTATTTTGTAAATGTTTTATTTTAGACAATGGTTTATGGGATGTATTAGTTTCATCCCTGATTCTTGGGTGAATTTATGGTGACGTATTAAGTATTGCTAATAGAAATGTTATGGATTGGGATGTCATGGTTTGTTAGTAGTTCCTCTAATTATTTAATAATCATGCAGGTTTTTTAATTTGTATTGCTTGGTATTTAGGATTTTATGGAAAATCCTCTTCATCATTTTAAACGAATTAGTACCACTTTTAGTGAAATTATTTGTCCCATCATTATAGACATGCGTGTGAGACTGTATGAGACTTGGTAAACGTCCCAAGCGACCGATATCCTTCCTTTGTGTTCTTTAATACTTTAAAAACCAAGAAAGAAGTAATTTATAAAAAAAAAAAAGGAAAAAAAGAAAAAGAGATATGGTTATGGTCATGTCCTGGTTGGAAGGACTGCCAAACCACAAATACACCACAAAAGAAACCTAAAAGATGAACAAAAGGAGAAATAGAGCCAGCTCAACGAAAACTTAACGTAACAAACTCTGTCTAAATTCTGAAAAATGTTCGGCCTCAAAGAAAAGTTTACTCAATAAATTGTGATAAGTTACAAGTTTATGTCACTTGTTTTGTAGAAGAGTTTTTTTTTATTTCTCGATGAATGGTCACGTTGGTGTGCAAGACATGCTTCAATAATAGATTGAAGGATTTATGTAATTGAGTACTGCTGAGTACTGACCAGAACACTTTTTATTATCTGAAACAGATATTATGCTTTGATATTATCTAATTAAATATTAGTTTATAAGAATGGAGGGAGGGATAAAAACTATCGATTAATCTGATATTTGATAGTCAGTATAAAATGATATATCATAAAATCTCGTAGTGGTCTTTAAGAACTATGCCGTTGTTATTTCTGTTTATTATCTCCCCAATGCCTGATTTTCAGGAAAACTTCACCTTTAAAAAGAAAACCTTACCCGCTGTTGAGATGATAATTTAAAAATATTTATTGTGATTATGGAATAATTTAAATACAATCACAATGTTCCTGATGATATTGGTAGTAGGAGCCGACATTTCTTTATTAGGGCTGAGAAGGCTTACATTATAGTAACATAGACACAAAAAATTAATAGAGAAGAAGATGTTTAGGGATGTAATTAAAGAGGAACACCACGTCTAAGTAGAAATACTTTAATATGTGCCAACGTTTTGACCTGCGTTGCAGGTCTTCTTCAGGGCCACCGAACCACACTGGTGAGACGAGCGATGACTGAGTCGAAACGTTGGCACGTATTAAAGTATTTCTACTTAGACGTGGGTGTTCCTCTTGGAATGAATCCCTGATCATCTTCTTCTCCATTCATCATAACAGTCAACTATACTTTAATCATAAATTAATAGTTTAATTGTGTTTTCATGACTGCACACAACTACCAACATCATCATTAGTACCACAGTAAAAAAAAAATCCCAATATTTTCATGCGATATTTCTTTTATTTTGGTTGAAACGACTAATGGTTGAATTATCCTAAATTCAATAAAGTATGAGTCCATTACTAACCATACAGCCAAAAGCCGGATCCGCATAATACATACGCTATTAATGTCTCGGGCAGGTTTTCGCCTTCAGATATATCGAAGTCTCTCTTCGATATCCTTTCAATGTGCAATACGATTCATCCATAGAGATCAGGATTTTCGGGAACAACAAGGGAGACCTGAGTGAACTTGTATTTGGGCTAATACAACTGTTACTTTTGTTCCATTTAAATGTTAGTAATACCTGAGATAGTTTTATTTTATATAATCAATCTTCATCAATTTGATTCATGTTGCTTGATGCTTAAGCCACTAAAAATATTGTAAACCAATTTTCGGCCAAAATTTCGAGCTGGAACCATTTCCGTGGCCTGATTTTGAAAGATAAATCACAGAAAATACTGCTATAGCCAGTTTTGCACATATGCTACAAAATGAACATCCACATATTACAAATCTGCTGTTTTCCATGTGAAAGGGTCAAGTGGTATACAGTGTAACTAGGGGCACAGAGTAACGTCATGATTAGCTCTGTCCTTCTTTATTTGTTTGTCAATCTCATTTTCCACTATCTTAAACAGCTATCATTGGACGTTCAATTGTAGAATAAGCAAAAGAATAATCGAGTCTATGTGTTTGTTAAAAACTTTGCGAACAATGTTTGCGTTTATTATGAAAGGTTAGGTATCTGGTTAAGGCCAAAATAGTAAGATACTAATCATCAAGATTAACAAGGATGAGTTTATGCGTGACGTTATGAGAATAATTGTAGGTTGTAATTGGATAAGAGATGAATTGGGTGGTTTAGTGGAGCTCCAAAATTTATCTTAGTATATAGAAGGATCAATACTATTGGGATTGATGAACTATTTGCCTCTTCTATTGGATTTTTTTTTTTTTTTTGAATTATAAGTATTCATCTTCGGTTATAAAAACTTACAAACAACCTCAAAACGTCAGCACCTTTTTAGAAACATTATATATATTAATTGTTCTAGTTACAGACTACTTCAAAATTTACTAGACAAACGATCAAAGCTTCCAATTCATTACAAAAGACTTATTTACACGACTGTGATAAGACCTATTTGGACGTACGGAGTTGAGCTTTGGGGCTCTACTAAACCATCCAATTCATCTCGTATCCAATCCTTACAATCCAAAATCCTTCGAAAATCCTAAATGCTCCTTACTTTGTCACCAATAAACTTATCCATAAAGACCTTAATGTTCCTTATGTTGCTGGGTTAGCCCAAACCAGGTACCTATCATTTCATAGTAAGCTCCATAACCGCTCAAATCCATTAGTTTCTCAGCTTGCTTCCCACTCCATTCCCGATAATCCTCTGAGGTGTCTGAAAAGAAGATGGCCTAGAGATTTTCTTGTGTAGAATTATTATTGAAGTGCTACTGATGAGTAGTTCTTTTCAAGTTTTGACATGTTATTGTAATCGTTATCAGCTCATTTACTTGATGTATATATATGTGCAGTTGTAAATTTCAATAAATTGATATAAAAAAAAAATTTAGACAAGAAGTTCAGCATGGTGATACTCAGCTAAGGAGGCAAAATGAAAAGGGCTTTTAAAAGACACCTGGACCCAAAGCAGACTGAATGTAAAGAATCGAAAGGATCAGGTAGAATTTGTATGATTGTTTAGTTATCAAATAACAAAATTCTAACAGAGCTTGCGAAAAATTCTTCAATCCTTACTTTTTTATAATCTCATTGAATGTTTTTAAGATAATAAACGGTTTGTAAGGACGATTTCCAGTTCTCAAGACAATGACACGGAACGTTGGAGTGTCAATGGTATTGTATTGTTTGGCTAAAAAAAATCTCTCAAGACAACTGTTCATTGAGTGAGAGACCTACCTGGGGCGAGGAAGCGGAGGACGAACAGCCTTTCCACCTCGCTTCATCGGACCTCACAACCGGAACAATCTTCGCTACACTGCTAATTGTCAGCTAATTTATTTCGCAGTCTCAGCTAACGCTTTGACACCCAAGTCCCTGGCCGTCTTACCCCATGGTCAGGAGAAATTTAATAATTGTTGTGTATTTTTGTTTTTTTTTATTAACTATTTATTGATATTTACAACTGTACATCAATATATATATCAAGTAAATTTGAGGAAATTATTATAATGACATGTAAATCACTTGTAAAGAACTACTCACCAGTAGCACATCAATAAAGATTCTAAACTAGAAGGTCTCTTGGCCATCTTCTTTTCAGGCACCTCGGTGGCTTATCAGGTATCGAATGTGAAGTTGAGAGACTAATGAATTCGTGTGGGACTACACTTTACTATGAAATGATTGGTATCTGGTTTGGGCTAAATCAGGGATATATGGAACATTAAGGTCTTTATGGATAAGTTTATTCGTGACATAGTAAGGAACATTAAAGATTCTTCCAAGGATTTTGGAATGTAAGGATTCTAGAAAAATTGGATAGTTTAGTGGAGCCCCAAAGCTCAACTCTGTATGTCCATAAAGGTCTAATCACTGTCATGTAAAGGAGTCTCTTGTAATTTATTGGAAGCTTTGATCGTTGACGGGCCGTTTCTTGTCGTTTTAGTCTAACATTCTAAGTGAGTCGTTTGTCCAAATGGAGTCCCAGGTAGCGGATCATTAGTGTATTTTTTATTTTATTTTTTTTTTAATAGCTATAACAGGAGTCTCATGTGTATTAGTTACTTGACCAGTACATAGATCAAAAGACTTGCATCTTACTATAATAATGTTAAACAATGTACTACTATGTTGACAATTTTATTAAGTTGGTATGTACAATGGCTGTTAAAGCACTCGGGAAATTGCGACTTTTTTAAGGTTCCAAAACTAAAATAAAATAGAATAAAAAGAAAAAAACTGTAGTTCCAAATATTGGTATCTATTTAAACAATTTTGAACCAATAGCAAATAAAATATTAATTCTATAAAGACAAAACATTTAACATACATAGAACATTTTTTTTTTTCAAAAAAATTAATGGAATAAAATTATTATAAACAACGATAAAAAAAAAATATTAGACAAAGTGATACGTGACGGTACTTCCGAATAGTAAGAGACAAAAAAAAAGAAGGAATTTATGGTACTACAACGTGCTACAGCCGCAAAATGTTTCCCTACTATCCAAAATTAATATTGTATTCACTGTGATGTCAACTATTTGTCATGTTTGACTCTGCTGCTCCGCAAATCAGCTGGTTCGATCATAAAATCATTACTTAGTTACGGAAGTCTGAAGCCATAGTAACGAATAATTTTTATTTATAATAATAATTCTTACTAGTCGCTGTCAAATTCTTCATTCGACTCCGAATTCATGTGTGATTCTCAAAATTTTATTATGGTTAAAGAGTTTTTACCTAGGCTGGTCTTAAAAAACAACCACTATGGACTCAAATCATTCTAATCACTTTAATTTTATGTTTTATCAGTTGTGGTTGCAAAAGTTGAAATCTTCGACACGAATGCTATGTATCGAATGTGAAAAACGTAATTTCCTATTTTATTTTTTTTTTTTATCTTTATACTTTACTTAAGACTGTTGTACGTTGTAGCTATCTGTTGAATCTGCATTCAATTGGGAATTAATTCCCATTGACAGGAGGAATAATTCCGGTTGTTCAGAATGTATTTTGGTAACATTTAAAAAAAAAATAAAAAAGGTTTTAATGTTTTAGGAGCTAGTATCCTAAGAGTATTTTCTTTTTTTAGAATTGAATGAATTATTTATCTCTTTTATTAGATTTTTTTTTTTATTTGAATACTAGCTTCGACTGTTATTCATTTATCATCAGTTCTAAAAACATTAAAAAAATGCTTGACATCTTACGATTTATTATTTGCTTTATAAATATTTAATATTTGAGGCAATTTTCTACCTGATTTATCTAACTTCTGTACCATAACGTGTACCTAAAGTATACTTATTTATTCAACTGTTTCAATAATTACCTCTACCCGTATATACTCCTCCTAGTCTTCTTCAGACATAACACATACTAATAACTTTTTTTATAATTGCAGATTTTATTAAAGACTTTATTGTATTGTGTAGTTTCAAAAGAATATTATTCATTTTTCAAAACTACATCACGCAAAGGGACGCCATAGTGACCGAGATCGAAGTTACATAATAGGCGATACAATTGGCCTGTGACCAGCAACTGATGTACCCAAGAGGGTGAAACCGATTCCTTGGCCTCCATAGCCTATGTGATTGAAATCTATTTGTAATGTCTCCAATCTCCTCTGCCTCTTAGAAGAAATTCCTCTTTGATCAAGTTCAAATTAGTGTTTCTGCAAAATAAATGAGTGTTTCTCGAAGACATTTATGGATTAATGACTAAAAAAAAAAAAAAAAAAAAAAAAAAAAGATTGGTATAGAAATAAGGATATAATAATCTGAAACATATCTTGGAGATTATCTGATAAAACAAAAAATAACTATAACACTACACCCCAGGAAGGTTTTTGGGTTCAGTACTTTTCGAAGGATGCATGGCCAGAGGTTGTGAAAGTAAAAGATTAGAACGAAATATCGCTCATCCACCAGGTTTTCTTCCCCAATTCCCCAGTTTATAGAGGCTGGGTGTACTCCAAGAGGGTCTTACTTACCTCGATGTCGTAAATCGATTTAAGTAACAGAGTATAAATTTTCGGCCTTAACTTGGATTCGAACTTGGGCTCAGAAGCCTAGGAGTTTAGTGTCTTACCCACTGAGGTGCAGCGCTTCCCTCATTTTTTAATGTATATGAATTGAAATGAAGAATGAAAAAATAAACTTTATTCTGGGTGTTACTGTCTTCTAACAATAAAATGCACAGTTAAAAGTCAAATTGTCAAATTAACTGTTTCAGTAATTATTTTTTACAGGAAGAAAATTAAATTAAATTAAAAAAATAAAAATAAATGAATATATGAAATAATAATTATAACATAAAATACAATCGTATATAAATGAACATATAAAAGAAAGAAAGAGAGAACAAAAAAAAGTAATTCTAAGTATTCATTTGATTATTGTCATATTTGTGGAAGATTGATTGTCTAAAATGTACAGGAATAAATTATTTTTAAAGGAAGTTATGGAAGATGCTTTACAAAAAGAAGTGGGTAGGGAATTCCAGAAGGAATGATAAGGATTTGTCAAAGGAAGCGGATTTATGTGAGGGGATATATAGGTTAAAATGTTGGGATCTAGTGTTTAGGAGGTGGGTAGAAGAACGCAGAGTTAATAGATCGAGAATATAGGAATGTTTTTTGGTTTTTAGTCATTGGAATAGGAAAGTACCCTGAATGAATTGCCGTCGGAATTTAGGAAAGAGCCACCCAAGCTCAGAATATCGGCAAGTAACGTGTGACCGCCTGGGGATCCCGAAGATAAATCTAATGAAACAACTCATCAGTCTCCCCAGCTTCATTTCGAGATCCCCAGACAGTCTCCCATAAACCAAGCAACCGTAATCAAAGCAAGAGTATATATGTTAGTTACTATGCAAGAAATGGAATGAAAACCTTCGGGAAGTTTTCTTTACAGTGAAAATCATTATGTCTCATTACACGAAGTAATTCAATAACATAACATTACACACAGACTTACGCGTACCCATGGTTCACGATCATATACAGATTTCATGACAAACTCTACGGACATATGAACAATCAAATACAAACCATACCCTAAAGAAACATACCAAGGTATATCCGGAGAAGAATGATGTTTGAGAAATTTAATGGATTGTGGGATCTACTCGGTTAAAATTAATTAAACATAATGTTAGGGGTAAGTTCCACTGGGTGACCTCCATGGTCTGGCATGCCAATTATCTTGCAAATCATGATAACATATGATTCTTGTCATGTGGTAAGTGATATGTGGATTTTGAAATTAAAATAAAGTAGTAACAAACACACTTTTAATAGGACAAAAGAGCCACCTTGGAGAATAGTCATGGCCACGGAAGGTACCTATAATGAACAGGACGTATGGTCTTCTTAAGTTAATTAAGGAGTTGTGTGACCACTGATAAGTCGTCTTAGAAAGGAATACTAGAATCCCATAATAGTCCAGTCAACGAGTGCTGAAATAAAGTGTGTAGAGAACGTGAAATATGCGATTATTTTTTACCTCAGGGCTTCATTAGGAGTACTGAGAAGGTAAACATATTAAAAGTCCCCGCTCCTGGGGGGTGATCTAATGAAGGGGAGGGAGCGGAGAAGGTCCTATTTTGGGTTTTTTCGATTATATCTCGAAATGATGGAATGTAGAAATATATGTTACAGATAAAAAATAAAGCTGATTGAATTTACTGTAAAAATTTTTATATACATATTTGTCGAAATTTCAATTATTTTCGAGATATGCGTTGTTGAAAATTATTAATTTACTACAAATTTAATGCTCTACATTTTTAATTTAGACACTTTTTCTGAGAAACGATCGTGGAAGGCACTAAAAGCTAATGTTCGAAAAAAAGTGAGATGAAAATTATGTTTTTCGAAAGTTATCGATTTTTAATAACATATATCTCGAAAACGATTAGAATTAAATAATACATAAATAAACAATTTTATAGGAAACTGAATCAGCTTTAATTTTTATTTGAAACATAATTTTCTAGAATGCACCGTTTTCGAGATATGAGACCTTCTCCTCACCCTCCCACCGTTAGCTCACCCCCCCCCCCCCCCCACCACAGAGGCGGGGACTTTTAGTATATTTATCTTCCAACTACTCCTAACGAAGCCCTGAGGTAAAAAATAATCACATATTTCATGCACTCTACAATATTGACTGGACTAAAAGCATTTTATTTATATTCTTCGTTATTAATAATAATAATACTACAATTAAACAATTTCTTTTCTTCATAAACGTAACAAACATGAATGACTCTAAGTAATAAATATCCATTCTATATGTTTTATGTAAAATAGGAGCTGCTGTTGAGTCAGACGCCAAATTAAGTGGTCTCAGTAGAGGCGAGCGGTCAGAACAAGGTCCCATTCCGATCCATCACTTCCTAACCAACAGCTGATTTTGAAGGCCGTCGGGTTCGATTTTTCGGTCTGATGTATTTTTCTGAGAAGAGAAGTGTAGGAACCTGGAAGCGGAGATCCTTGTAGGCTCAGTTTCCGTTTTCGACAACAGCTTCCTTTATCCGTATTAATTTTGAGATAAAAGTCTCTAATCTTGATATCTTCAATTGTGGCTGTTGTTTATTCGACCTCCAGTTTTTGAATTATTTCCTAGTTCAAGCAACCCATAACGTCTTCAAAATGTCTTTATAAAAAGTTCATTGAAACTTTGTCAATTTTTTGGTATTTACTTTGTTGAAATAATTAATACCTTGCGTAATTTACTGTGTTAGCCAGAAGTTGTATACACTTATTAGATTTTATCTAGTTTGTGAAGGTCAAGTGGATGCGGTTGGTGCTTGAAGATTCTTTTCTGCAACCAATACCACATGTACTCAATGGGTTTGAGTTCTGGAGATTAAGGGAAAGGGGCAGATGGGAAACTCTCCGGGTTTCTAAAGTTAGATCGGGGATTATTATCTGGAAATAAAAAATTATATCATTTTTTTGTAAACATTTGTAGGAAGTTGGTTTGGCATTTTTTAGACGACTTACAGAAACATCCAACCACCGTCAGCTAAGAAGAATTTAGTGCAGCGATCTCATGGAAAATCTCATTTCTGACTGGAATACTGTCTTGTTCACTGATGTGTGGCGTTACTGTCTGTATAGTGATCGCAGATGTCTGCCATTTGACCTTCAACAACTGAATGCAGCATTGCAACATTTATAGAGTGACAAAATTAATAACAGTACGCATAATGCTAATTAATTAAGGCTAACAGGATGCATTAAGAAAGGTGTTTAATATTTGATTTATTATATAAGTTTCTAGAAAGTCTTCATATTTTTACGCTATTTAAATCTTTTTTTTTTTTTAAATTATTTTAGGACGTATATTTTTTTCGCCTTTGAATGCTTTTTGCTGCACAACAATGTAGTCTTTAATTATTTGTAATAAGCTATTATTTTATTATTTTATTAATATTATCTTATTATTTTTGCCATTCGTTTTGGTGCATAGTAGTATTTATCAAAATAAAAAAAATGCTTATTATTATTATTATCATTTAAGTAGAATGTGTATAGATATACTTTTGATTTCTTTTAAACGTTTATGATATTGTAACATAAAAACATGGAATCTTGATTATATAGTGTGATAAATAGACCAGTCAATAAACGTATTGTAGAATGCATGAAATATGCAATTATTTTTTACCTCAGAGCTTCGTTAGGAATAGTTAGAAGATAAAAATACTTTAAGTCCCCGCACCTGAGGGGTAAGCTAACGGAGGGGGGAGAGGAGAAGGTCCTGTTTTTGGGTTTTTCATATATATCTCTAAAACGGTGGACTCTAGAAAACTATGTTTCAAATAAAAATTGAATCTAATCAAATTTCCGTTCACTTTTTAAAATAAATATTTGTCGAAACTCTAACGGTTTTAGAGGTATACGTTATTAAAAATCGATTATTTTTGGAAAAAAAAAAACTACCTCACTTCTAGTCAAACATTAAAACAAACTTCAAGTGCCTTCCACGATTGCTTCTTAGAAAAACATATCAGCATCAATGATGTAAGCATTAAATTTACTTTAATTGCATATATGTTCCTGTTACTTTAATTAAATTTGAACAAAAAGTCAGGTAAACATTATTTTTTCTCTCGAAAATTATCGATATTTAATAACGTATATCTCGGAAACCGTTGAAAGTTTGACAAATATGTATATAAATAATTTTATCGAAAATTGAATAAGCTTTAATTTTTACTTGAAATATATTTTTCTAGAGTCCACCGTTTTCGAGATATAATCGAAAAACACAAAATTGGGACCTTCTTCCCTCCCCCCACCGTTAGCTCACCACCCAGAGGCGGGAATTATAGTATATTTACCTTTTAACTACTTCTAACGAAGCCCTGAGGTAAAAAATAATCGCATATCGCATAAAAGGATAATTCTATTTGTAGGGACTATAATACTGAAATTTCTTTTTTAAAGTAAGAAATATTTTCAGAGTCTACAATGAAAGCATGTCAAGGAGAGGTTTAAGTAATTTTTATGGCTCTGATTTTTTTTTATTGATATATTTTTTATTTTTTTATTGCTTCTTGTATCTACTTTAGTTTCAAATACAATTAAAATCCTTCGTAACAAATCTAATTATGCCTTTTTGATCATCCGACTATTTATTTATTTTAATGACTATAAAATTAATGCCTGCTTACAGTTCAGTTCTAATGTACAAAAGGAAATAAAACGCTCATTTCCTTGATCCGTAAGTAGCAATAACACAACATATTACATCATTCGAAAGTTGTAATATAAGTCATAAAGTTATAAATTGCGTATTAGATAGTACATTATAGTATCTGTCATTGCCAACGAACGATTTGAACCATCAAACGGCCATCATAATGACAAGTAGGAGCGGGCATCACTCAGGGCTCTCTGTTGAGTACTTCCTATTTCATGTTAACGTCCCTTTGAATATAGCAACTGTCATCTCATCACATCATGAGATTGATATCGAGGCATGTTTAATTCATAAAATGGAGTGTTTAGTTCATATATACAACCATAAATTAATTAACGTTTATCTGAGAGGAAAAACAATAGTTGTACTAATGAGTTACATGATTTAAGAAAATTTAAAAGGGCTGTACATAATAAATACAATATAACACAAAATTAAGTTAAATTAATATTAAAATAAAACATTAAACCAATGATAAATTAAATTAATAAAAAATTATTTTGATATAAAGATTTCTCTTTATAAATACATATATTCACATTCGAAGTGGCTTGTAAATTTAATTTGGAAAGTGGATGTTTAGTGCTTTATCAGAAAGTTCCTGATTTTATTAGTCAAAATCCTTATTGAGACATCAATAATTAATGGGTTTTAAAGCATCAAAGTATGCTTTAGTTGGATCAATGTCCTAAATTAATAATGATTTTTTTTTTTTTTAAATAACAATTTATTGAAATTTACAACTGTACAAAATTTATACATCAAGTAAATGTGCTGTTAACTATTACAATAACGTGACAAAACATGAAAAGTACTACCCATCAGTAGCACTTTAATAAAAATTCTACACTAGAAGGTCTCTGGGCCATCTTCTTTTCAGACGCCTCGGAGGATTATCAGGAATAGTTATCATGATTAAATTAGATGATTGATTCCAAAAAATTAGTTGTTAAATATTTAATCATGATTAAATTTTGCTCAACTCACACTCAGAGGACACACTCAGTCTCTCACGGATCTTGTTGGCAATTTTTTTGGAGGTTCCTGGTCAATAAATTTTAGACACGTATTTTGCCGTTCCGACCAATGGGCCCTAGAAGCCAAGAAAAATAAATAGCATTAAACTAATTTATTTTATATCTCGAGTTTAAAAAATTAATATCGACATGATTCTTGCACCAAGATTCTTAGTTTTGATTACGAATTTAAGGAAAAAGACAGCCGCTACAAAGATTTTGGTTTAGGTTAATTAAATTCTAAAAAAAATGATCAAGCAATCTATCTCTATAGATTTTTTTTTTCATACAAAAATTGACGTCAGATTCAGGACTCTCAAAAACATAGAAAAACGCTTATTCAATAAGAACAAAAAATATAATTTTTTTACCCTCATCGAGGAAAAAGAAATTTTTAAACCAGATTATTGGTTACTTACCTTTAAATCGGCATTACTTTGTCACGCAATTCACTGGTTCGTATCGCTGGAAAGAGGAGAGCCTCGGCTTTCTTTTGATGTATATAAATGCAAAATTCGATGAAGAAAACCCTATTAAAAAAATTGGAAAATCTGAAAAACATTTTTATTTTTAACTTGAGTTTAAAACCACATAGGATGATAAAACCAAAGACATTTCAAACGTATTACCACCCTATATATTTTTTGTAAAAAAATGAAGTTGATACGTTTAACCGTCTAAGCGTAATACATATACATATATATACATATAAACTTTACTGTATTGTAATGAGGGAAAGGGGAAGATTTGACTTGTAAGAAATAACAATGCTGAACTGAGATTTCATCTCACCTCCGCAGAGACGACACTTCCTGAAGCCCAATAATGAAGATTATTTCACAGTCGAGAAGACTAATCACTTAATCTTGGTCTTTCTATTCTGTTGTTTTTGTTTTTTTTTTTTTTCACATGTCGTTAAAGGATTCAAGAGAAGAAAAGGAAGGACGAAATTCGGTTATGTAATCTTCATTCAGGCCTCGCTGAGGTATTTCCTTCTGCCCTTCCTTCCCAACGAGCAGGTGCAATAATATAGCTTTAGAAAATTAGGTTTACACCAGTGACGCAGCTGAGAGAGAAGAGCTGGGATCTCTCTGTGCCTGGCCTATCCCTTCCTAAGTGGAGGGACGGGTCTGGTGGGGGGATCCCTAGGATGAGTGTAAATTGTAAATAGAGTATAATTGTATTTTTAACTTTGTTTTATCTTTTGTTGTTAGTATTATTTACTTCTTTTTTTTTTCCCTTAAGTTTTACTATTTCATTTTGTATATAGTATATTTTATATTGTTTATGTATAGAATAGTTCTTTTCTTTTTTTTTTTTTTTTTTCTCTTTTTATTTTCTTATATTACTTATTTACTTTACTTTATTTTTATTTGTTTTTCTTCTCATTGTACATAATGTGTGAAAGTAATCATACGCCATCTATATTACTTATTGCCACATTTTTGTAATAATTACTCAATAAAAGATTTAAAAAAAAAAAATTAGGTTTAATGAATTAATTACCATGTACTACCCACTGGTAGCACATCGAAACAACTTTTATATTAGTAGGTCCTGAGGCCATCTCCTTTTCAGACCCCTCGGAGGTTTATGTGGTATAGAACGGGAAGCATGTTAAGATTCTAGTGGATTTGTTTATGGTAGTGATTATGGAGTTAACATTGGAAGGATACGTATCTGGTTTGGGTTAAATAAGTAACAATAAAGTCTTTATGGGTGTTTATTTGGGATAAAGTAAAAAGTATTAAGGATTCTTTAAAGAAATTTAGATAGCAGGGATTGGATAGAAGATGAAGTAAATGGTTAAATGGTTCCTCATATCTTAACTTCAAGTGTCCGAATTTAAAGTTTTGAAATTCCTTTTGAATTCTACAAAAATATCATTCCTAAATGATAGTCACTAACAATATGGTGTTAATATATATATATATATATATATATATATATATATATATATATATATATATATATATATATATATAAGTTAAATAGACTATAAATAAAAGTTTATTGCTCTGATGCAGCTCTATTTATACAAGTACAGTCCTTCGGACCTTGACTTATATATATATATATATATATATATATATATATATATATATATATATATATATATATATATATATATATATATATATATATATATACAGATCAGACTCCTTTACTATTCAGAAAAATGTTACAAAGAAAAAAACAAATTAATTAAATTTTATTTTTTATCATTATCTAGGAGGATTAAAAAAAAAAATTAAAATACTTGCAATTTTAGATTAAAAATCTATTACATACATTATATTTCAAACACGTGTAGCTTATAAAACATATAAGAATTAAAAATTACTCAACTGAAAATTTTGAAAGGTGCCATAATTGTTGCATGATAGTTACGAAGTATTTTTAGTTTTACGAAATCACCAACAGATAATTGGCTCTTTTATGTTCTACAATTATTTCAACAATAAAAAAAAAATATATATGATTCTTTTAATTAAAACGACTATTTCATTTTATATAGCTTCTTAAAATACTTACAAATAAAAGTAAAAAGAAATAAAATAAAGTATGCAATTACAAGCCCTAATTAACGAATAGTCCTTGAACTGGTGACCCATGCACCTTACATGCCCACTTTATTACTTATCTGTAAGTGTTGGAACAATGTGAACTAATTATTTATTTTATTAACTTCATGTTATTTATTTTTCTTTTTATGTTTATTTTCGTTCTCGATTTCATTAGCATACATTAATCAATTTGTTCCTTTGTAATGACTCTGTAATCTGATTTGATTTGCATACGTGAACGTGCTCGAAGTCAGGCTCTCTTTTGTTATTGAAATATATACATTTATACATAAAAAAAATTATACATGATATATTATTAAATTTTTTAAATCAGTTTCTAATGATTTGCTATAGGTGTTGGGATTGTTTAACTTGATAGATCAGATAAAAATACATAAAAAAAAACAAAAATATTATAATCTTTGTAGGCTACATTTGGCAAAAAAAAAAAAAAAAAAAAAAATTGTAGGTAATTTCATCAATTTAAGCCTAGTTTTATGAGCTAGTAACATAATTAAATAAAATATATATTAAATGTTAATTAATATAAATAACGTCAAATTTAAAATAACCCTCTTGGTGCTATAGCAATTATAAAAATTTAAGTTTTAATCAGAATAAAGTACTTCAAAAAAAAACACTTTTTGATTTTTGAAATTAATGTGATATAACCGATTGAATAGATCATTATATGATTTTATTATTAACTTATTTATATTTACAATATTTTTTTTTTTATTTTAAAGTCATTTGGGGTAAAGTGGTTTTAAAATGCTTGTTATTTATAACATTTTATTATTACAATTTTTTTTATTGAAATTTACAACTGTACAAAATATATAGATCACGTAAATGTATTGAAAACGATTATAATAACATGTTAACACTTGAAAAGAACTACTCATCAGTAGCACTTTATTAAAAATTCTACACTAGAAGGTCTCTAGGCCATCTTCGTTTCGACGCCTCAGAGGATTATTAGGAATGGAGTGGGAAGCAAGTTAAGAAACTAACGGATTTGAGTGGTTATGGAGCTTACTATGAAAGGATAGGTATCTGGTGTGGGCTAAATCAGCAACATATAAAACATTAAGATCTTTATGGATACGTTTATTGGTGACAAAATAAGTAGCATTGAAGATTTTTCGAAGGATTTTGGTTGTATGGATTGAATACGAGATGGATTGGATGTTTTGGGTGCACAAAATACGGAAAGCAAAGAATAGATAACGATCTGATGAATCAAAACATTTCAACATTGCATAAAAATAAAAAAAAAATTTCACAACCGCATAATTCATTATTACAAATGATTCGTAAATATGTAATTTTATTCTCTTTTATAAGTTATGTATTTTTTTTCTGATTATTAGCTAGATGTATTTTCACATAGTTGCACTGGATATGGACCAACAAGAATATTTAATTTGCTCTGATTCATTTTCGGCTCTCACAAGCACTAGCAACAAAAACCTTGACGTAAACAACTACATAATATCCGAAATAGCCACATTAATTGATTCCATTTTGAAACTCAAAATTATAAGCTTTATGTGGATTCCGAGACATTCAGGTATAGAAGGTAATGAACGAGCGGATTCGGCAGCTAAAGAAGCGTGCTCCCTCTCCCCATTATCATTAATCTCTATCTCTTAACCAAATCTCAAATCCTTCTTAAAACATCAAATCAATATTATTTTGCATGAAAGCTGGCTTAGACCCGACAAAAATAATAAACTTAAAAAAATAAGACCTACTACTGGGCCATGGAAGCAAGAACCAGGACCAAGAAAAGAACGAGTCATCTTTACAAGATTGCGAATTGTAAATTCAAAATTAACCCATAGTTACTTATTGGAAGCTAAGCCACTCCCAAAATGCAACGAATGTCAGGTTAATCTGACAATAGAACATATTCTTGTGGAATGCACAAAATATGGAAAGAAAAGAATAGACAATGATCTGATGAATCAAGACATTTCAACATCGCTTTAAAATAACATTGATTTTCACAGCCACATAATTCACTTATTGAAACAAACAAATCATTACGAGGACTTATAGTTCTCAACTTGACTATGGTTCCTCTAACCAAATTTAGTGGTACACGGCACCAGAAAATAAATAAATGATATATAGATGCATTGCAAAATTAAATATGATTGTCTTATTCATTACTGTATATATGTATACACGATTATAACAACTGGAAAGAAATA
This sequence comes from Euschistus heros, assembly GCA_003667255.2. Classification (NCBI taxonomy): domain Eukaryota; kingdom Metazoa; phylum Arthropoda; class Insecta; order Hemiptera; family Pentatomidae; genus Euschistus; species Euschistus heros. The sequence continues at coordinate 696,809 of RCWM02000146.1, forward strand.
GGCTGAGGAAAGAAGGAAACAGCACAGTGAGTTGATGATGAGATTATGGGAAGACAAAAGGGACAAAAATGTGAAAATTATGTTTGGTTCAAGTTCTCACGCTCTCCTTAAGGTTAATCAAAAGTAATAATAATTATATGTCTTTTATATTTTACTTTAGATCTATAATTCATTGATATATCAACAACATCAAACTTTTTCACTTAAATGACCAAATATCTGCTATAGTCTTTTTATTTGTTTACTTTAGGAACCGAAAAACGAAGCAATAATAGGGAAAGCCTTAAGGCTATTCTACTTACTTCAGGGCATAGAACTCTTTTTCATTTTATCACCTTTCACTCCTGCACCACCAGTTGCAACGAGTTAGTCTCTACTTCCCTTGGTGAGTGAAAAAAAAAATACATTTGATTTCTTGTTTTACATGTTCCCATCAGTATAACAAATATAATTCCTATTTCAAATTTCTTTGATCGAAAGATGCTTAAGATATTTTTAAGTTTCAAAAAACAAATGAAAATGAATATTTTATAGACTAGTCGTCTGATAAATTAAATAGTACCAAATAATTCATTGATTCCTTTATTATCAATCATTTATTTATTATTTAATTTTATTCATCCTTGTATAATATTATGCATACCTCAAGTGTCAGTAGCGAATACAAAGACCAGTGATAAAGCATTCAACTTTCTACTTAATTTTTTTGTAAGAAAACCAAAAAAAAAAAAAACATAGAAGTTGCTATGCGTATTTAATTTGAAAATAAATGTTATTGTTTTTCCTTATATTTTATTGGTGATGTTAAAATTTGTTAGATATGGCTTAAAGCCTAACTGAATATTTTGTGAATCATTCTGAATATATAGAAGTCGGAAAAAAAATTGAATAACTATACGTTTGCCATTGAGAGATGGATTTAAGGACATGGCATTGTTAATTGATGTTTGCACGCGATTTTCTTATGTACACAAAGAACATTGAAGGACATCATTATTGTTTCAATTATACCAACCTAATTGCACTTGTACACGAATGAGTATAATTAGAGAACACTGACACAAATACAATTGTAATGCATTTTGAAGAAGAATTAAAAAATTAATAGGATTCAAAAAAATATTAAAAAATGTTCTCTTGAAAAATATTGAACCATAAATATCTATTATCAACTACCTATTAACCAATTATTATATTTGTTATGAAAAGTAATTTATTTATTTATACTCAACTTTATTTTATTTATTTATTGAAATCTGCAAATGTACAAAAAAATAATAATAATAATAAATAAAAATCTAGTAAATGTGATTACAACGTTCATAATTGTGAAGCAACTGCCCATAACTCAATGAAAGTCTCAAGGTTATCTTCTTTTCAGACGCTTTTGGGGGTTGTGGGGTATAGAATGGGAAGAAATTTGAGTGATAAAGGATTTTTATTGTTTTGGAGTTTACTATGAAAGGATTGGTTTGGGACAAATCAACTTATATGGAACATAAAGCTATTTATGGATACATTTATTTTTAAAAAAGTTAGGAGTAGAATAACCCCATATTTTCAAATGACAAATTTGAAATTACATTTTGTTTGTTATTATAAATAAAAAATTACCTTTTATATGTTTCATGTTATTATTATGATTTTTCGAGATTTAGATATGTTTCATTCCATTTAGTTCACTACGTTTTAAAAATAAAGTTCAATGCAAAAAACTAATAAAGCTATTTGAAATGGTTTCAATGGCAAATCCTCGAAAATTGGGAGTGTGTGTGTGTGTGTGTGTGTGTTTTCGAATTTCGCACCTTCATTCTTGGCTGATTTATACTCAAATATGTTTATTTCATGCTCTAACGTAATATGATTATTTTTTCAAGCCATAAGCAAACGTAGTATGGACTTTTCCATGGAGTCTGAGTCATAAGGTTTGGAAAGAAACTTTATATTAAATTAATTTTTGAAGTACGTTTAGGTTGATATTAATTTTATGTAGTTTGTGCTTAAGTCAGGATGATTAATTTTATTCTTTATTTTTATAAAGAATAAAATTTCATATTAATGGAAAGTTGAACAAAAATTGTTTCAAATTCTAAATCAGACACTCTTTTATAATTACAGTTTTATTTTTTTCCCAAGCCCCTATTGGAAGAATTCTTGTACATATTTATTTATTTTAGGAATGGGATGCAACTAGAATGTTTGGCCTTTTTCTGTACTGTGCACACTCTAAGGCCAGCTGAAAGTTTTTGTTATCATGGGGTGAGAATTTCTGAGAAGGATTAAATTTAGAATAGTCTTGTGGAGGGATGTAACGATTCGCCTTATTTTAATTACAGTTACGTTTCAGTTGCAAATTACAAATTAAAAAAATAAATAGATTCATTGGGAACTGATTAAAGATAGGCATGATCGAATTCAGTGGACTATTGAACAAAATCTACGGAGTTCCTCCTGTTAAAAGACGGATATTGGATAAAAGGTTGGGAAAAAAATGGTTGAAGTAAATTATATTGTACAAGAGGAAACTACAATGTTAACGTTTGTCAATTATATTTTGATCCGATTATATGACACTAGTGGTTGTACCAATGGACATGCATTTCTTCATAGGTTTATAGGGATAATTGGAATGATATTTAGAGAAACACATCAGCAATAATTTTTTATACCATGTACTAAACAAAATAGAATATTTAAACAAGTAAAGTCTACTTGATTATTAAACTATAAGGCCGACTAGAAAGGTGTCAGCAATAAATTTAGCGTATGAAAGTAAATAGAAACTTAACTTATTTTTGAACCTTTTAACAAAAATAAATCTTTTATGTACCTATAATTATGATAAACGAGTGTCACAGACTTTTTTTTGGAAAAATCGAATCATTTGAGATCGTATCCATGAACCCTTGTAGGAAAGATAAAGGAAAATGTAGTTGTTTACATAATCTCCCAGTGCCAGTTATAAAAGATGATGGTGGTAATTTTCTTTTGATATCTCTTATTTCAATTTCATAATCAGTAGCGATGTCCGGAAGAATAAATTGTGGGGTTTTATCATTTGATGAAATTTTCTTCAAGTAGCAAATGTTAAACTTGAATGAGTCTTTTTCTTTGATCAAAGCTATAAAATACTTTACAACACAAAACATAGCTACCAACATATATTTCTTCATCTTCAATTTCTTTACCTTGTTCATAACCATTCATCATTTCATCCAAAAATTACAATCTTCGCTTAATGGATCAGCCAAGATCACATTTGTAGAATCACTATCTTCACTAGTTGAATAGTTTGTTATAAATAGTGAGTGGCGAGTTTTCTCCTCTTAAAAAAAAAAAGATCATACGAATAGTAGGTATCCAAATTTAGGCATTTTATATCACGGGGAATGCCTGCAAACGTTTCCGCACTATTTATAATTAATATAATGAATTAATAAACAAAAAGAAAAATCTGTTGTGCCTGTGGGCACTTTAACTATCTGTCCACAGGTTCAGCTGGCAATGGTGTCCACAGGTACAACTGAACGCCATGTTGTGCGGAATGCTCTGTTTCACTAAACCTGTAAGTGATAACTGATATTAAAACATGTGAAGTTATGATATATTTATCGGACAACCCAATGAAATATTACTGCCTAGAAAATTTCTAGGTGTAGGTCTTAAAAAATTTATAATCACTGGTTGGATTGGCCAGGATTTGGAAGAAAAAACTTAAAAATAATAATTTCTGCTAAACTGTTTATCTGAAAATCTTGAAAACACAGGTGCAACTGCAGCGAGATGTTTGCAGCACTATCAATCTAACAATTTCAATTTCCCTCCTCCCACTCTCTCTTAATTAAAAATGTACACTGGTACAACTGAGCTCTAGGTACAGTACCTTCCCCTACAATATAAAAATATAATACATTAAGTAAATATGATGAGAATGATAAAAATGACACGTCACTTGTTTTTTAAAGCAACTACCCATTGGTGGCTCTTATAAAGGTTCTATATAATGAAGTACTATATTAGAAGGTCCCGAGGCCATCTTCTTTTCATGCGCCTCCGAGAGTTATTTGAAATAGAATGGAAAGCAAGTTGAGATACTAGTGGATTAAAATAGTTGTGGGGTTTGCTATGGAATGATAGATATCCGGCTTGAGCTTAGTCAGAAACGTAAAGTGTGTTTAGATCTTTCTAAATAGTAGGCCCCCTTTGCGAGAGGGTGAACAAAATACCGAGCACATCCTTCAGACTTGCAGGCTCTATTCTGAGGAAAGGAAGCTGATCTGGCCCTCTCCAACTGATGTGGTGGACCAAGCTGTATGGTGGTCTGGAGGACCTTAAGAGGACCACTGAATTCCTCATCTTGACCCCCGAACTGGCCATCTTAGGGAAGATCGCAGAAGAAGAAGAGGAAAAAGTTTGTTTGTGACGAAGTAAGGAACATTGAAGATTTTTCTAAGGATTTTAGATTGTAAGGATTGGATATGAGATGAATTGGATGGTTTAGTGGAGCTCCAAAGCTTAACTCCGTATATCTTTTTTTTTTTTTTTACTATATTTGTAAACAGGGCCATGCCCTATACAAAGAAGTTCGGCTATATATTATGTACAATGAAATAAGATACAAACATTAATACAACTACAAATATTATGCACATTATAATACTCATCTAATAATAATTCAAATAATATACCAAAGCACTTTGAATAAACTAAGAATTAAATACAACTAATAAAAATTAAATAAATATTTTTCTATCTAAATAATAAAAAATACCTAATAAAATAATTAACACTTTTTTTTATGTCCTTTATAAACCTTTGAACTTTATCAAAGATCATATTAAACTACTACTTTCAAGTATATATATATATATATATATATATATATATATATATATATATATATATATATATATATATATATATATATATATATGTCATATCTCAGGTAAATAGGTATATACATGATACTGATATTTTACAGTTAAATCTACTATATCTCAGTAAAAAAATTTCTGATTTTAATTATATTTAAAATAAAATATGCCAGTTTTTTTTGCTTCTATTTCATTTTGTGGATTAAGTATTTGAAAACTGTCATTTGAATCAATGCTAGGGTAATAAGTGTTACGCAGGCCATTATAAATTGGGCAAGTGTAAAGAATATGTCCGAGGTCTTCATTAGTTTTCATATTACAAACCATACAGATTTCTTGAGGATTAATTTGTGTGATTTTATCTGGAGTGGTTATTTTTATTATATGTTATCCTGTAGTTCTTAACTGTGCAATAATTCTAGTGAAAATAATATTTATCCGTATATTAATGTAAACAGGGATTGAACCGGTTGGGTTAATGCTATTGTAGAATGTGCTAAAATTCGACTGCTGGCTAGAGGATAGATCCGAATTAAATAAATAAATTTTGTATTTTTCTAATACAGTTTGACTTTTTTCTTTGAGTTTAACTATATTTGATTCGAAAACTATTTCCCCCTCTCCGATTTTATCCAGTAAATGTTTTATTTGTAAACACCAATTATACTTAAAATTGGCATTTCTACTTGAAGACAGCTTAACTAAGTTATAAAAACACAACTTTGGAAGCCTATCATCACTCATTTGGACTATGGTTTTTAAATAATTTAAAGCTATTTTAAGAGCTAGCCAACTAGCATGAATAGAGCCAGTCTCAAGCCTCACAAGCCAATTTGGTGTAGATCTCGATAAACAGAATAACTTTTTATAGAAATTAGTGTTTATCTTCTCTAATTCGTCTAAATACCTCAAACCCCAAATATTTACGGCGTATGTGATTGTACTGTCAATTATTGCTCCCTTAAGGTTGCCCCGGACTAACTGTGCTCGAATTCTTGCTCCCCTACATGTATCTAATACCGCTCCGTATACCTTTAACTCCGTATATCTTTTGTGATTTGTCATTTATTGGAAGGTTCGAACTTTTGCGAAGTAAATGTTGAAGTAGTCGAAAACGACGGGCAGTCTCTTGTGGTTTTAGTCTTGTATGAAAATTTCAAGTAAGACATTTGTCCAGATTAAGTCCTAGGTAGAAGATTTGTTTAACGGGGATTAGTAAAACAGGATTTAGTACTTAAAATTTAATTAGAAGAAACACTATATTTTTATTTTTATATATTATATATATCTTTCCTAGCTCGTCTACCAAGCTGAACTATAACTATAATTTTAAATGCTCTAGAGTCTAAATTGGTTATTGGATAAAAACTTTTATTCGAAAAAAATGTATACTTAGAAGTTTTAATCAAGTTTGTATTACATTAAAAAAAAAAAATCGTTGAAAATCGGATTTAACATTCAACAGTATTTAGAAAATGAAAGAATAAAAAAAAACAACAAAAAAAACCCTGCGAAACTATATGGTTACATAAATTGCTTAATTTTTTTTCCTGTTTAATTATTATTTATATCAATCACAAGCACAGTTCTTCATTTTAAATCCCGATTTGGTCATATAAAGGGAATAAAAAAGTAAAATCACACGGCGTTGTAAATTACTACGAACATTTTATTTCATGTTATATCTTTTATAGCCCATTAATAATGCTTTTTATATTTTCATGCTATTTTATTATTATTATGATTGATAATGGTTATATTCGCTGCATTTACCACCTTTTCCTTCAATGCCGTATTCCTTTATCAACATTTGTAGAGGCTTTACAATATATTTTTTTCGAATTTTCCTAATAAATAATACAGTTAGACATACTTTTGGCCTAAAAAAACATAAGTGGAATGCCATGGTCACAGTTTTAAAGTCGGAATGAGTCTATTGAGAAAATTAAATGGGAGGAGTCAAGTGATTTCAGAGAACACGGAAGTGTCCAATCCAAATTAAAAAATCAAAATAAAATTAAGAAACTTGAGACCGGTCGGAAACCATCATCGGAATGATTGTGGGCGTTTCCACTTTGTCTTTTTTAATAATTTTTTTGTTATACAAATTGTCCGTTGAGTTGTCTTATTACCTTATTTCTGTGCAAATTTATTTTGACGTGTAATCTGGTTGTTTTCTTATACTTTTTTTGTTTATCCACATCTATCAAAATACCAATTGTCAAGATTCTGTACGATTTAAAATCATTTAAAATAAAATGTAAAATATGGTTGAATATATTTCATGTTATATTAAACTACAGTAAAAAAAATTACAATAGTTATGAATATATGAGTCGTGGAGATGCAACAGGGGGTAAATCCACTTTTATAATTTTTAATTTTTTTACTTAGCGCCCTCAATAAGGTGGTAAATCGTCTACCTTTCAAAGTTTGAACCCATGATGACTTCGAAACACATATATGGTACACATCCACATACACTCAACCTAAACTTTGAAGGGTAGACGATTTACCATCTTATTAAGGAAGCCAACTAAAAAAATTAAAAATAACAAAAAGTGGATATACCCTCTTTTGCATCTCCACGCCTCATATAATATTAATCAACATTTATGTAATAGAGTGTTGTCCAGAAATTAATGTAGGTTTATGATTTTAAGATAAAACTGCAAAATATGTAATTATGAAAAAAAAAATTTTATAGCCCCGAGAATCAAACTTATACTTCCTTTAGAATATGTTGGTAACCCACAGGATAACCCTTCTTTCCTCCTAAAGTTGGTATATATTAGAACTTTAAATTTGATAAAGAACAAAAATAATAACAAACAAATATGTCATTGAAGCCTATGTCCCATTTTAAGAAATGTTAAGGGGTCACCAACTTCAGTGACAAACATTAGAACACTTAAAAGTGCGCATTAGAGAATGAAACTATTCATAGTTTTTACCTGTGACAAGTCAAAGATGAATGCAACTGGGATGGGCGGACAACAAAAACAGTTAACCACGCTTTAATAATAGTCCCTACTTTTTGACATGGAAAATTTTCATTTTATTTGTGCATTCATAGTATTACTCTGATTATAAAGACCACATTTCTTGATTTTTACTATTATGTTTAATAATAAGGTTCTTGAGGTTCAGTCAATAAATAAAAACACTATTTAATTTTATTGGAACATGTTTTTTTTCCTGTAGGGCATGATTATGAGAACAATATAGTCTCGAAACGTCGCCAAAATAGTTGTTTTTATTTATTGACTGAACTTCATGAACCTTACTAAACTTACTAAATACACATACACACACACACACACACACACACACACACACACACACACACACACACACACACACACACACACACACAACACACACACACACACAACACACACACACAACATAAATAAAATTAATTATTTAATTAATGCACAGATAATTAATTAAATTGCCCCCTTTTGACTAGAACGGATCGTGGAATGCGGCCTTGATAGGCAATGCGTGTAGTCACATTAGAGTTCGCACTCTCTATGAAGGAACATTTGACTGTTCCTGTTGACTGTTCCGTCCTTGCTCGAGAAGCCCGGTAGGACTTCCTGCAGGAAGGCTCTGTCGGCGAGCCCTCGAAGGCCTTCCCCCAGGAACTGGTTGGTCTGGCTATTATCCTGGTCAGCTCGGATCGGCCCATTGTGTACTGAGTACTGTGTATCAGGTCTCCCATTGTGTACTGCCATTATCATCTCTCGTAGGTGTATTCCGGGTCAAGATGTGATTCCCATTGGCAACCGTATTAATTCAATAATAGCAGTACCTACGTCATACGTATATAAACTATTTATATATAATAATTCAATTTATTATTAAAAAAAATCATAATAATTAATTTAAAATGATTAATAATACTAGATAGATATATATATATATATATATATATATATATATATATATATATATATATATATATATATATATATAAATATATATATAGATGATAAGAAAAAAGATAAACTTCTATATACAGTGCATAAAAAAGAACGCGTCAAAATTATTTTATTATACAAACATCAAAGAGATGATAATTGTGAGCACAAATTCAGTATATGATAAATATTGAATGATTTGACTATCACAGCAAATAAACTGCTCACAAATTGAAGTGGACTACTCATCTAAAGTTAGGTAACACTATTTTTACCTATATTTCTGTTTGGTTTTTTCTTTGTGTGTATAATACTAATAGCGTATGCATTGGTAATGGTATTTTTTAAACAAAAAAAAAATACACCTAAGAAAATTTGAGAAAATTTATTTTTTTAAATTAAATTTTAAAAAATGACTATATATTTTTTTTCAAATTTCAACAGATGTTTGTTTGCTTTTTTTTTACTTCTCCAGTTGGGTGTTGGATTCCTTCTACTTTAAATTAATGTTTATACTCCTTTTTATGCTGATATGTAACGTTTAGGTACAGAAGTCTGTTTCTCAACTAAATCGTCAGCAAGTTCATCCAAGTCATCCATGTGAAATTGGCATTGGAGTTTGTCCCACACATGTTCAATTGGATTCATATCACCGATCAAGTGAATGAAATTATAAAATATCTAAAATTCCCTAAGTGGTCCATTTCACTAATTTATTTTTTATCTCGAGTTTAAAAAATGATATCGACATGATTCTTGCACAAAGATTTTTAGTTTTGATTGCGAATTTAAGGAAAAATACAGTCGCTCCATAGATTTTGGTTTAGGTTAATTAAATTCTAAAAAAATAATACGCTTGAAATGTGTTTCGTTTTATCATCTTATCTGGTTTCGAACTCAAGTTAAAAATCGTAATCGAAAAAAAATAGTTTTTAGTATCAAAATTCTTTCGCAACAAAAAATTAGTTAGGGTTACTAACATTTATACAGTTGGACGATATATCGAACCTCAAGAGAAATGAGAAAACATCGAATTATCGAGGATTTCAATACATCGAGGTTCGATTTATTGAAGTGATTTCTGACTGACTTCGATATACAGAGGTTAGAGGTTTATAATAAAACACTCAATGTAATTATAGAAAATATTTAAATATTTTATTGAAAGAATAATTATTAAATTTATGAAAAATTTAAGCGGAACTTTGGAAAAAATCTGAAATAGAATTTAAAAATTATTCTAACCTTTTTTGCAATATCGCATTTTTTGTCAACCCCGGTATTTGCGGCTTGAATTACTCTCAATTTTTCTTCATACAAAAGGGTTTTACGCTTTACCATTTTCAAGAATAAAAAAAATATTGAGGAACAACAGAAAACGAAACGTATTGTACAAATGTTTAATCTGAAACTGAAACAAACCAGAAACACATGTCAGGATGGGAGTTATTGTTAATCCTTCGTAGAATTTTTGATCAGTCTAAACTCTACTTATTTAACAAATCGACTTCGATATATAGAGGTTTTCCGATAGTAACTTCGTTTTGTAGAGGTGCGGTGTAAGCTAAGGAATCTTCGAAAATTCGATATACCAAAGTCTTCTTAACCAATTCCTCGATATGTAGAGGTAAAAATAGCACAGGAATGATAAGCAGATTCAAGGGGAATAAAAAAACTTAGATTTATCAAGGAATTCGCTAGATCGAGGTTCAACTGTATATGAATTTAGTTGCCTATAGGAATTATTATTTGTCATTATCGTGTATCCAATGAAGAAAATAAAATATTTTACAATGAGTCTTAGATTCCTTTCAAGAAGGGGGACCTAGTTTCATAGCATGATTTATTCAGTTTCATTGTAGGCAGCTAATATATAAAATGACCTAGTAAATTACCAAGACAAAAGTTCACTCAGTCATTTCAGATTTTGTTTCAATTGTTAAATCAATTGGAAAATCGGAAAATACAGAGCCAGTTTCAAGTGCCAACAGCTTCGACACCGTTGACAAAGACAGCTTAAAAAATGCATGTGTCAAAATCGTGATGTTATCATTCTAGGAAAGTTAGCCCGGTCGTCATGCGCCATTAAACTTTGGGATCCAGAGCAGACTTGGTAAAGCAAGGAAAGAGAAGGGAATGAGTCATGGGCTCGAGCCATGTTCCAAGTATTCAAATCAAAATTGAAGTGTCGGTATCAAAATGTTTCGATTCTCGATATCTTAGTTTAAAAATAATATTCAATTCCAAAAAATAATTCAAAAAGAAGCTAAAAAAACAAAACAAATCGATTAAAATAGAATATCAGTTCATGAAATAAATTAGTCAACCATTATATGGGTCATTCCCCCATTTCACACGAATTAGTACCCCGAAGCGATTGTGGTTTCTACATGAAATGCCTTGCAACCCAACTGTAACAAGTAGGTGCAAGGTACTTACCTCTTAAACGTCAAATTCTATTTCCCTCACATGTCTCATAACATGAGTTGGTAACATTAAATGCGAATAAGTTCTCCATTTTTGCAATTATTACTTTTTTTTTCTAGTAACTCAGGTAAGTTGCAATATATTGAATTTTAGAATTGAAACTGAGTTTAATTGCTTACAAAAAGTAGAATGACTTCTAATGCCTGTGTCCCATAGGGTCAATCTATTTCCATTACATTTTTTGAAAAAGCCCGCCAAAGCATAACCAACATTCATTTCATCATATTTCAGGCTGGCAATATTGCAAAAGCTTCCCGTTAAACTGAGGGTAACCTAACTTAAAACAAATTTCCTTTGTTAGTTGTCCCAAATTTGTATTGAATCAAGTGCTTGAAACGTGTCATTAATAATTCTATTTCCCTAATATTTTGATTTTTCAAAGGAGGTAACTTGGATTCTTGGTTTTATTGCATTGAACTATATATGTTTCCCATGTAGTTCAGAGTTCCATTTGTTTTTTTTTTATTACATGCATGCGGTGTTGATAATCTCAAATCAAATACAAAATTCTATTTGCCTCACACCTAAAGTGAAGGAAATAGATTACAAAAGTAAAACTGTAAGTGAAATAAGATAAAAAAAATAGACTTTTTAAAAATATATTTTCACTATTTATATTAATGTGATATAATATTAATTATATTAATCTAATGTTCAATTTAAAAGTTGAAATGTATAATATAATGTCTTACCATTTTAATTTTTTTAGTCGTCTAGTTGATATCATACTCATTAACAATTCTTTCGTACTATAAATATTTTATTATTTGAATTGCTAATGTTTTCTATTTCCCTCACACCCTATCAGTTTCTCTTACTCTCATCATTTCCATCACGATCATAAATGTGCAAATAGACTATATTCTATGCATGATTTTTTCGCTAGCAATATTATTAGACTTTTATAAAGATGTTTATGAAGAAACAAATTTTTTTTACATAACTTTTATTCTAATGGTATCACAATGCCGAAATTCCGACGAAATGGCTGAATGAACCATATGCATTTTTATCTATAGCATATAATATATATTATCAATTATAATTTTGGACAATGTACAACAATATAATTCAATTCACAAATTCTTATTTACTAATTGTAATATTTTAAAAGAGCATTAAAAGCTTTCATTTATCGATAAAGGAGTAAAAATTTTGTAAGCCCTATCGTTGAACATTGTTGGTCCACTGGATTTGTTTCGATTGAGTATTTGAGAAAACTGGTATGTACACGCAAAAAAATCTAAAATAATCTTCATTCTAGGACATATCGTCGCTTAAAAATAACAAAATATACAATAAAAAAAGTATTTTAGTCTGAGTAGCATTATTTCGTTGGTTGTAATCTTATTTTTTTAATTTTACAACAGAGAATACGAATATCCAACAAACTGATTTTAAGCTTAATTTGCGTGGTATTTGTTATTAGTTCCTTACACAGGAGGCTTGATCATTAAGAGAAGATTTAATTAATAATAATGACGTAATTATATATTACTTAATTATTGGCAACGTTATTGGTATCGATCGGTTCCAAGGAATCGACTCTCTGGATTTTTTTTCAAGAAAGGAACCGAGAATCGACACATAACTAATTCAAATAGATAAAGATCTATTCGTAGAGCGTATCAAAAAAGCCGTAAAACTTTAAAAATGTAGGAAAAACGTGATTTTTTTCATTCAAACAAATATAGCTCCTAAACGATAGGTCCTAGCGACAAATGTTATAAAACAAAATATATGTTTTAAATTAAATTTCTAATCAAGAAACAGCCGTCCAATTTTCGATCCAAACAACACAATCAATGCCAGAGCGTACCTCAACGAGATTCAAACTTGGTGTAAGAAATGGAAAATAAAACTTAATTATGAGAAATCCCTTCATATTACATTTACACTACGACGCAAGACCTGCCCGCCTGTTAACATTGACAACCAACCTTTACATCAAACTGAAAAAGTGACATACTTAGGACTTACGCTTGATAGAAGACTGACATGGGGCCCACACCTCAAGAAAAAAAAAAACAGACGTTACAGTTAAGACTACGACTTCTATATTCTGTACTTCACAGACGCTCAAAACTACATTTAAAACAGAAACTTAACATTTACAGTTACTTGATTAAACCCATCTGGACGTATGCATCGCAAATTTATGGACTGGCCAAAAGAACACATATTCAGAAAATATAAACATTTCAATCGAAATTCCTAAGACTGATAACAGACTCCCCTCCTTATGTGTCAAACAATATATTATATACAGACCTACGTATTCCGACAGTTAATACCCATATTCATAAACTTTATCGACAATTTCATGAAAAACTACGTGGACACACTAACAAAGAGATACATAATATGGCAACAGTACAGATACCTGACATAATTCAACGGAGGCTGAAAAGGAGGTGGATGAGGGATCTCCTAGTCTAATCTTTAATAATTCAGTTTCACGCCTGGAGATCGTACCACTGGGTGGTGACTCCCTCATGCTTGATCATGTCTGTTGTTTCAAGGTAACTTCACATTCACTGTTTGTCCATTGTGCACAGTTGTGAATAAAGTTATTATGTTAAAAAAAAAAAAAAAAAAAAAAAAAAAAAATTAAAAGCCCCAATACTTAAAAAATGTGGTAAAAACTTGACTTTTTTCGTTCAAAGCAATACAGTTCCTAAACGGTAGCTAATATCGACAAATGCCATTCAAAAAACAGATCCTCCATTAAATTTCTGATTTAGGGCTCTTGTCAAATTTGTGATTCGAACAACCTGCTATGCTGCAAAATGTTACATTTTTGAGGAAGAAAAAAAAAATGTTATAAACCTCTAGATTGCTAGAACGACTATATAATGTCTATTAATATATAACAAGATTAAACCATATATGAATTAGTTTGCTCCAATTATCTTGTTAATAAACCGAACGCATTGCCCAATGATTAGTATTGGCGATTGCAACCGTCATTCATTCCATATAATTGAAAAAAAAACTTTCAGATACTGGCATTGAACCGATAGGTGAACTATCTTAATTAATTGCAGTGTAATGAAATGTAAAGGTTCATTCACTTAAATTTATTGTAGACAAAAAAAAAAAAAAAAAATGTATATATATATATACATGTACATAAAATGTACATATTATGTATATATATATATATATATATATATATATATATATATATATATATATATATATATATATATATATATATTTTGCTTGATTTATTTATTCGTCTATTAAATCCGAAGGATAACTTCCGCCATTGTTGTCCTCCAGGATACTGTTTTGAAATACATAACGATTTTAAGATGGCGGACTTCCTCTATTGTTGTCCTTAAAAGGACACTTTTTTGAAATATTCGACTATTTTACTGTTTTAAGATGACTTTTAAAATGAGATAAGTTCAAATCGTTATATATTTCACAAGATACAAAAATGCGGCGCTAGTTGAAAATATTTTGCAGACCATAATAAAAATAATTTCCTTGTTGTTCATACGTTTGCCCGTTAAATAAACGTATTTTCTTCAACGACACATCAAGATAATAAGGCAAATGAGAGAACCCACATATTGACTTTAAATTATGATAGCATTTAGTACGTTTTGAATGGAAAAGTTTTTACAGAGCGAATAAACTGCCTGTAGTTTTCGACTACTTCAACATTTACTTGACAAACGTTCAGACCTTCCAATTAATTACAAAAGACTGATTTACATAGCAGTAATTAGGCCAATTTGGACATACGGAGCTCCATTAATCCATCCATTTCATCTCGTATCCAATCCTTACAATCCAAAATCCTTAGAAAATCTTAAATGCTCCTTAATTTGTGACAAAGCAACTTATCCACAAAGATCTTAATATACGTTACGTTTCTGACCAAACCAGATATCAATCCTTTCATAGCAAACTCCACAACCTTGCAAATTTATTAGTATCACAACTTGCTACTCATTCCATTCCAGATTACCCTTCGAGGCGCCTGAAAAAAAAAAAATTGCCCGGGACCTTCTAATATAGTACTTCATTATAAAGAACTTTTATATGTGCTACCAATGGGTATCTGTTTTAAAAAACAAGTAACGTGTCATTTTTAGCATTATCATCATATTTACTTGATGTATTATATTTTTATATTGTATGTACGAGTTGTAAATTTCAATAAATAAAAAAAAAAAATATTTATAATTTGTTGTCAAATAGTGAATTTATTCTGGTTGTAGCATAATTATTAGTATTATAATAAGTCAAAAATTGATTTTTTAAGTTATTGAATTTAACATATTCTATAGAACATACTAATATATAAAAGAAAAAAATTTGCAACTTATAATTTATTAATTTAACAAATTTTTATTTTTTTTAAATTTGGTTTTAACGCTCTTATGTAATCCAACTAGGGCAGGAAGGGCGGGTTATCGAACAGGTTATCAACCTATTCTAGCCATGCTGGGAAGATCAAGATTCATTTCATGGGTTCACCAGGAATAATCCAAGATCCATTAAGAAAATAAATTTTAACCCCCAGGTGGGACCTTCGCCCCAACTGGCTAGGCCATCGAGTCCCCAATTTAACTAATTGATAAAATTTTCCATTTCTATTAGTCAATTTTTGATTTAAAAAATTTTTAAGTGGGTCTTAAATAATACCA
The DNA here is from genome assembly GCA_003667255.2 of Euschistus heros. Classification (NCBI taxonomy): domain Eukaryota; kingdom Metazoa; phylum Arthropoda; class Insecta; order Hemiptera; family Pentatomidae; genus Euschistus; species Euschistus heros. The sequence continues at coordinate 712,760 of RCWM02000146.1, forward strand.
TACAACCTAAAGTGTGTCCTGAATTTGGTAAACGTGTTCTGTTTCCAGCTAGTTCAGTTATCTAACATTATCAATGACAAAATATTGGAAATTGTCTGACTGGCTCTCATTATATAGTTGGCCAACTTATTCTTGTGTTTTACTATAAATATTATATAGAGGCTTATTTATGTATTTTTTTTATTATTCGGTTTGTTTCCTTAAGATCTAAAGCTTATTAGAAACCTGTTAAAACTTATAAAAAAAAAAAAACCTAATGGCCTGTTAAATCAGATTTTATATTTTGTTTTATACCATTTTTTTTTTTCTTGATTAAATTATAATCCATTCAATTTGTCCTATTTCAAGAGCAAACAACTTTCTAATAGAATCGGTAGGTCAAACAACGAGAGGCCAATTGTGAACTATGCAGCATTGGCGCAGGTGTTTTATAATATATAAGTTTATATATATATATATATATATATATATATATATATATATATATATATATATATATATATATATATAAACACATAATAACCGATCCATACCGCTGAGGTTTTATGCTACCTGAACAGTAAAATAACTAAAACAGATCGTTATAACGATATTTTTTTCATCTTTGAAGACTGACTATTTTTCCCGAACAAGGTTGACACTGCTTGGTGCAATGTTTAAAAAATACTCACTTAAAGCGACATAATTCAAATAATGTTTCTTTTTAAAAATGAATAAATAGGATTATGATTTCAAACCGCTAAATAACTAATGAAATAAATACAGACTCTCTGATTAAACAAGAAGGTAATGAAACACCTAGCTGAAATGTCTGAGTGATTAAAGCCACACTACACGATATCGTAGCGGTAGCGTCTTACGTAGATCCACTATTTTCTTCAAAGAGTTCGCTAGCTTTGATTTCTGAAGGCTTTTATGTTTTTAGGACACTTTTACATGTCCTAATACTTTTTTTTTCAATTAAATAATTTTTTAAAAATACTTTACAATAAATCTGACCGCTTTCCTCTAGAACACTGTCCTGAACGTAGGCATGCTACTTCTTTAATCTAATTTAAAACAATCCTTTTCCAACATCTCCTCACATCCCAGTCAGACGCCTGCCAATTTAATACAATAATAATTGAAAATTAATATGGTCAAATTTAATAAATTTGAAATCAATATCTTTTCTTATTTTCTCATGATTATTTTTATTTTATTTTATTTCTCACGTTTGAATATTTACTGAAAATTCTTTATGCAATTTTATCTAACGATAATAGTAATATTTTCATGTCTCATGTTCTTCATATATAAATATTTTGTATAGAATTATATAATCTGATTGTTAAATAAAATATATCTCATTTTATAAATTAACAGAGGCGCGGAAGCTCAATGGGTAAGGAGCATGGCTGCCCAGCTCCCGGGCCCAAGTTTGTTTCCGACTGAAGGTAGGAAATTTACATATATTATTTTACTTCAGTGGTGGATCGAATTTGTAGTCGGGAGACTGCAAGAGCACAACCAGCCTTTTTAAAGTATTCTTCCTTAATTGGGGAAAAACCTAGCGTTTGAGTGTAGTTTAGGCCAAATCGCATCCTTTCACAACCGTTGCTTCAGTTATAGTACATCCTCATCTAACTACTGACCCTTTATGGAGAATAGTTTTTATTTTTTATAAATTTTATTCATTTGTTTTATTAAATATCTCTTAGTGTATGGATTCAGCTATATATATAAAAAAGATGCAGAAAAAGTTTCAAAAGAAATGGAATGCAAAATTAATACAAGAGATTGATTGTTATTTTCGTCTTTTTTTAGATTTATTCATACAGCTTGCTAAATAAAAAAAAATTACCTTTCATAAAATTATTATCAATTTTATGGTTTCGTAATGGGTAGTATACATAATTTACATGCCATTGTATTAATTTACTTTATCAATTGTATATAGTTGTAAATATCAATAAAGTATGTATATATATATATATATATATATATATATATATATATATATATATATATATATATATATATGAAATATAAATGAAATTGAAAAACAATTTGAAATTAAATGAAATTAATGATAATGAAAAATTAAATTAAATGAGAAATATGATTCTATCAATCATAACTAGGGAATACTGGAGTTTTATACACCACCTGGACCTGTTGAACATAATTAATGAAATACTTTCGGGTCAATGAATAGACCGAATTAAATGGATGAGAGGATGGCTTTAATTTTAATCTTATGGATTTAGCTAGGATTTAGTGGAGGTATAATTGAATGATTTTTAGTGATGTCGGCATCGAACATATGGGTCATATAGCTACAAACATTTTTGTAGGTATTACTTAGAAAAATTACCATTATTTACTAATTCCACTTTTATCATAATTAAATGGTTTGGTAAATGGTAAATAACCCTTCATGTAGCTATAATCAATTTTGAGTATTTTATGTTTTGGTTTTTTTTTTACATTTTTCTTTGAAATTGTTACCTAGCCCCTTTATATTTTTCATAACTCTTTTTCTAGTTGTTTTTAAATGTTCAGATTTTGCTACCCAACAATTCTGCACATAAACCCTTTATCCACCAAACACTTCAATTATTGTTGTTATTTTTCAAAATATTTCTATTACATCATTATTATTATTATTACTATGTAAGGACTTATAAATAAAGTTAGTAAAATAACTCTTATGCTGTTGGGACCATCTGCACTGGAAGAACAGTGTTAGTTTTCTCGAAGCTGCTCGATGACATTAACCTTGTGAGCGATTGCATAACTGCTTTATAACGGACCAGTTATCCAAGCTGGTTTGCATGTTCTCCAACCTCTGTCTGGAACCCGAAAGTCGAAGAAGTCGATGACCCATTCCACAGGGTACAATACTATCTCCGACGATGATACGAAATGAATGGTGAAATACTTTAGATTCTGCGTATCCGGTGAAGGAAAGGAGAGGTGTTAGCTGCGTGGATTATGCAAATTAGGGACATAGGACTTCCGTTCTCGTTTGTCCTTTCCTTGGTATGAGTAAATAATATAGAAAGGCAATCCGGACATTTTAACCTTCCATTTTTTTTCCATTATGTGTTTTATCCAATATAAAAACACAAAAGCTATATCCGTATTTTTGTTCCTTATTATTTTCTTTAGGAATATAAATTTGTTTTAAAAAATGAAAATATTTTCTAGTTTAACCGTATTTTTAAGAAATAAGGTCATAGTAATTTTTTTTTTTTTGGAACAAGAATATATCCATTACTGTAGTTATAAGAAAAACACTGATTATTAAGGTAGCTCTGTACTAGTAAAGCCTAGATCAAGATCTCAAAGTGGATTTTAGTAATTTAACACTAGAAACATCACACTGCTTGTAAGGAGTGATGATGTCGAGTTGAGAAAAGAAACCGCTCATATGGAATTTGATCAGCAAGTTGAAGTATTTTACAGGGAAATTGAATAATCATTCCATAAAGATAATTATCAGGTTGGATTGAAAGGATTATACTGACTTCGCATCGCATCGTAGCTTCAAGGTAACAAACGTCGTTTAGTGAAATCTCTCAATACTCCCGGATCTTTTAGGACATATTACGTAAATTAAATGTTGCAACAAATGAGTTATTTTTTTATTTACAATTGAAATTAAATATTTTTTATTAGTTTTATTAAATTTATCAGTAAATAGTAAATCATATTATTAATTTACTATTTGTTGTTTTTTTTTATATCCATTTATAGAATTTGCAACTGTACAAAATATACACATCAAGTAAATGGGTTGCTAACGATTACAATAACATGTCAAAACTTGAAAAGGACGACTCATCAGTAGCACTTTAATAAAAATTCTACACTATTTCTAGGCCTTCTCTAGGTCTCTTGGTCATCTTTTTTTCAGACACCTCGGAGGATTATCGGAAATGAAGTGGGAAGCAAGTTGAGAATCTAACGGATTTGAGTGGTTATGGAGCTTACTATGACAGGATAGGTATCTGGTGTGAGCTGAATCAGCAAGATATGGAACATTAAGATCTTTTTGGATATGTTTATTGGTGACAAATTAAGGAGCATTGAGTATGTTTCGAAGGATTTTGGATCATAAGAATTGGCTGGTTTTGTGGACCCCCTACGCTTAACTCCGTACGTCCAAATAGATCTAATCACAGCCATGTATATGAGTCCTTTGTTATTAATTGGGAGCTTTGAACGTTTGTATAGTAAATGCTGAAGTAGTTTATATTTATCAGTTATTTTTTTCATATTTTAAAAGTCGGCTATAAATTTCTTTATTAATTAGTTTAATTTAATGTATTTAAAATCCTTTGTTCTCTGTTTGTTTTGTTTTTATTTTTTTATTACGATAATTGAATTATATTTTACTATAATCTGGAAGGGTTCATATATTTTCTTTGCATTTTTATTCTTTGGTTTTTCGTCTCCTATAATTTTAGGGGCAACGCATAGGCGAATTGGAGATGGAATAGAGGATGGTGTACAATTACAATATTTTTAGATATAAAATAAATTTCATTTATTTTTGGCAACATTTTTTTTCCCATAATTTTATCGCTTAAACTCGTATATGTGAAATTAAAATATATATATGCGAATTTATTTTCTCCACAACTTTATCAGGATTCCGTCAAAGTATTTGTGATAGCTTTAGGGCAATGACAGTAGTGTGAGTTTATTTAATTATACAATTATATATGTAATTATTAATATATAATTATGTCAATGGTGGTTGAAGAGGTTACGGGCTAGTGAACAGCCCTTGGCCTTCTTAGCGACTGGAATTAATGAGGTAGGTCTTCGAGAAGAACCTTAATTTTTTTTCTGGCAGTTCATGCCTTGTTTTCGCGGATGATAGCAATCTGGGACCATAAGACAGAAGAAGAGAATGACGCTCTTGTCTGCATGTAGCTTAATTATATATATTTTTTACGTGCATGCAATTTTCAAGATCTTTTTTTATATATATAATTAACTATATATTTATCTAAGGATTCATGCAATGATTTATCTAAGATAAGAAAGTGGAAAGGCGTTCATGAATAACGGATTCAATCGCTAGGAACATCTCTTCTCTCATTTACTGAAGAGTTCATTATTAATGTTACCCATTATAAATAATTATAAAGGGAGCATTGAAAATCACCCCTTAAAATTTCTTGTGTGATTATTAGTATCACACTGAGTAAGCATTGGGGACTTTTTTTACAGAAATTTTGGATTGTAAAAATAGGAAGGTCGCTCCAAAACTCCATGTTTCTAAATTGGTCTGATCACAGTTACCTAGAAGAGACTTTTACTCTTGAGAGGAGTCCCGTTAATCGAATCGATGAGCAATTTCTAGTCATTTCAGTGTTTGGATTTTTTTTTTTTTTTTTTTTTTTTAAATATCCATTTATTGAAATTTGAAAAACTGGACAAATTATATACATCAAGTAAATGTTTTGACAACGATTATAACATGTTAAAACTTGAAAAGAACTACTCATCAGTACCTCTACTCTAGAAGGTCTCTAGGCCATCTTCGTTTCAGACGCCTCGGAGGATTATCAGGAATGGAGTGGGAAGCAAGTTGAGAAACTAATGGATTTGAGTGGTTGTGGAGCTTACTATGAAAGGATAGATATCTGATTTGGGCTAAATCAGCAACATATGGAAGATTAAAGGTGCATTCACACTACGCTGACGTGACGTGTTGGCACGTGCTCTACGGCTCGTGTTAATACGTCAGCGTCAGCCATTGTGAGCACACTGTTCTGACGTGTCGTGACGAATTCATGCCAGTTTTTATTTGGTTTTCACAAGGTGCACATCGTTGCGGAATGAATATGAGAATTTTAGATGCTTTTGATGAAGAGGAAGAGTATATTGCTATGATAGCAGACCGATTCAAATTTTAATTTCACAATATATAAACACACTTTTGTCCCTACCGGCAGAGTTGGGCATAATTCAAACATAGCTAAAGTTTGATTCAAATTTAATCATAGCTATTTGACAAGTAATTTCCGGAAATCAATCACATAATTATTAATCATTAAATCTTTCTCTCGATTTTTTAGTGAACTAATGATGATTGAGATTTAATTATTATTAGATTAGGTGATTGATTCCTGGAAATTAGTTTTCAAATAGTTATGATTAAATTTTGATTGAATTTTAGCTTTAATTAAGTTTCTACCGGATTTAGAACTGTCTACTGGTTCTATTGATCGCGTGCCAATTTTTTATATTTGTATTTGATTTTAATATAAGGTAAAGCTACAACAATATTGTAGTATTTCCTTCTTTCAAATTTATGATAGAAAAAATGAAACATTATTATTATGTTTTTTATTTTTTTATTTTTTTTACCGTTCATTATCAATGTTCTCATGGTTATAATAATTGATTCAATTGCAATTCCCACAATTGTATATATAATATATAAATTAATTTTTATTTGTTGGATCACTCCTTCGTCATTTTTTACATGTTACAAGATAAATAACCAACTGTTGCTACCATTGGTTAAAGAAACCAAATTTTATGCTATGGCAATTCTAAAGAATCACTTAATTAATAAACGTGCTTTTAAAGTGTTTGAAATATTGTTAAATAAATAAAACAGTCAACTTTTAAATAAATTAGTAAATAAATGTAATTATTTCCTGATATTTCCAACATTCCTCCTATTTCCTCCCATGCCTCGTTTCGTATTTTTTTATTTATATACTTCTTCTCAAACGGGTCAAAAAGAAATGTATATTTCTTCACATGCTCGATGAGCTCCTCAATGTTTAATGCTGACGGACTGATGCCTACTTACGAGATATGAGAATTTATATTTGGTGCTGACGTGTCAGAGAGTGTGTAGCGACACAACACAACACGTCAGCCTAGTGTGAGCACTTCCATTCTAAATAATGGTTTGTATTTTTTCGTAACACGTCAACTGACGTGTCAATACGTCACGTCAGCGTAGTGTGAATGCACCTTAAGTTATTTATGTATATGTTTATTGTTAACAAGGTAAGGAGCATTGTGGATTTTTCGAAGGATATTGGATTGTAAGGATTGAATACTAGATGAATTGGATGAATTAGTGGAGCCCCATAGCTCAACTCCATACGTCCAGATAGGTCTAATCACAGTCATGTATATGAGTCTTTTGTTATTATTTGGGAGCTTTGAACTTTTGTCTAGTAGGATTTATATTAAGCTACCAATTTTTCTTGATTATTGTGTTGTGAGATTGAAAAAATTTGAGCTATGAATGGATCATTATTTAATGATAACACACACGAGTATTGAGCGTACGTCGCTTATACGTTAATTAGACTTAGTATTTGTTCTAAATTATCGCAATAGTCTATTATTTGTTTGAATTTTTAATAACATTGTTTTAAGTTGGATTTTGATTTTTTCTCTTTAATTTTAAAATCCACACTTGTCTCTTACACCATGACTACAAGGAGGTGTGATCATGGTACGCAAGACAACTGGCGTGAATGAGGTCCGCACCTAGCGGTACATATTTTAACATAGTAGATCCTTCAAACTCCTCTTTTTTTTGTCTTTTTCGGGCATTCCCTGTTGTTTTTCATGAGATTTTTCTTTGCCATGGTTTGTATTTAATAGTTGTATATCTGTATTTTTTCATGAAATCTTTTGCATGTTTCCTTTCGAAACAGTCCAGTTTCGTGGCTACTGACTTATTAATAGTCCATGTTTCGCAGACCATACGAGGCTACCGGTCGCACTAGAGTCTTGTACAGTCTTATCTTGGTTGCGCGGCTGGTGAGTCTACTCTTGATAATGCTTTGTATGGATAAGAAGGCTCTGTTGGCTGATATTATCCGACTTTTAATTTCCTCATTTTCATCGAGGCGTTCGTTTATCCCGGCGCCTAAATATTGGAAACTTGTGACTGTTTCGAGGGTGTAGCCTTCCATATAATAAAAACCCTGTGGACGAGCAAGTTTTTTTTTTCTCAATACCATTATCTTGGATTTATCCTCGTTCATATGCAGTCCCATTCTTTTAGCTTCCCTGTCCATTTTGTGGAAAACTTCCTTTAAACCGCGTAGAGCGAGCTGCAATTACTACGTCATCCGCATACGCCAATATCTGAATGGGGCTATATCATTTAGGCTATTACGCAAATTTGTGATTTTTTCTTCCATATTAAGTATAAGTATTAGCATGATTTTCAATATTGATCGTTTGTCTAGAATTGTATATAAAGGTCGGTCATTTTTAAGGACTTAGTCGTTTCATTTTCATTCTAGTATTCCTCGTTTGCAGCTGCGCCCACTCTCATAAGTAATGAACATAGATAATTTTAGCTAACTGTTTGATATTTCAAATATTATCAGTGAAAATCTTGTAGCAACACATGCAATTGTGAATGATTTTATTCAGTGATATTTTCACGCATAGCTGTAATTTTCAACTTGGTACTATTACTCTGATTAGGTGTTTGAAGATTACGTAAAAGCGTAATTGGACATCCAATATTTAATCTTGAACTATGAGTTGGTAATACAGATGGAGGAAACTATAGCAGATAGTGGACTGCATTATCTGTGCTTACAACTCCATAAATAGAGAGATCTCAATCTCGGTAGTCAACATTTAATATATTCCTAGAAGTATGAAGATGATGTAGTTAAACTGTGGTACAGATGGGTTCAATATTTTTCCCATTGTGAACCCTGTTGCAGGATGGCAGTAATTTTTGTGGTTAGTGATTACAAACGAAAAATGGCTTGTTCTTTTATGTAGTAGTATATACGTAGTCTCTATTTTATTCCGAAATTAGTTCTGAATATTGAACAGAGTTAGACTGTTTAATGGAAACTGGAGGGGTGGCAGGTTTATTTCGAATTGTAAAAGTGATGTGCTGTAATTTGGCATTGTTAAGATTATTTTTCCATTTTTTGAACCAGTCGTGTAATCGTTGTAAGTAGTGTTGAAGAGTCAGGGATGCCTGATTGATATTTGAAAAGTATTTGTAAATATGAAATTGTAGGTTATTTTTTTCTATCGTCATCAATCTTCTAAAATTTAAACAGGACAAACTAGAGAACCTTTTCTATTATTCGCAATCAAATATTTACTATGTGGAATTATAATTGAACTCACTATATTGAGCAAAAAATAAAATCAAAAATAAAATTATAAATATCTTGTTATTTCTTGTTAATTATAACAAAAAAACTCCGCTCATAGTGATATTTCATTAATCAGATTTAATTGATTTTTCGAATGACTGCGCTTTAATGTTGAAATATTTTCGCAATTTATGCGCATTAATATTTACTTTGTGTGACCCTTACTTACACTATTTCTGCAGTGAATCACTGAAAAAAAAAATCAATATTTTCATTTAACAGTATCTAATGCAATCCAATTTCACGCAGTTGTTGAAATCAGAATTGAACAGAGGATTATTGATTATTAATTTTTATCTTGAGTATTGGTGGTTGTAGTTACTGTTAACAAAGAAAATTAAAGCCCCTTCTTGATCAACACCATCGAGTGGGTCCGAGCGTGTTTAAGCATGCGATCCAGAGCGCCCTGTAAAGAAGGTTGAAGATTCGATTCCCACCTGGCTCAGTTGATATTAAATTCATGTTCCAAAGTTCCTTCCAGCGTAAACCTTCAACTAAACCTTTAAGCCCAATTTCGAGATTTTTTTTATTGGATAGTTTTAATACTAGACGATCTTCAGATGAAAAGTGTTCTCTCAAAAGTAGTTAAATCTCATTGAAAACGGCCATACAAAAAATAATTCCCCATCCTAATCCACTCTAACCTTTACCTTTATCAACCGGCTGTGAAAAATTAAGAGGTTAATAAAATATGGACTTAGCTGGTTTTGAAATTGTTTCAAACCTTTTTTTGGGTTTTACATGAGATAAGTTTATAATTTTACTATATCATTAATGACTATCGAATAAAAAAATAAACTTTTTTGGAGATCATGATATATTTCAGATCAAACTTAAAATGTCATCATCTCATTTTAAGAGCTTGGTACTTAAGCAGTTCAGAATCACAAAAATATTTTCGATAAATCAACAATATATAAAGGATCAGTTAGAGGAGCTGAAGTAAACTCCACTTTATTGTTTGACCTTAAGACGTGCAGATCGTAATTCAATTCTATCGCACAGTTTTTTTTATAATATTTTTAAAAGGTAAAAAAAAAAGAAGGGGGAGGGGTCGCTGAAAAAAAATATGCTTAGGGAATAATTTCAATTCAGTAAATATTTATATATACAATGCATAGAAAAAAAAATCAAAAATTTACCTTATAAATATATTATTAGAATTAAAAAATCACAAAACTGGTTCATGATTTTGCAGCAGAAAATAAAATTGTCAACAGATAGGAGATACAATCATAAAACTCTGAACTGATAAGACCATACAAACTTATTATAATGAGATATCTGATCAAAAAGAAAATATTAAAGGAATTAATCACTTTTGGAAAATGGAACAACAGGACAAGGTTGGATTACCGTGGTTTTTCTTTTTGGAAGTGAAAAACAAATGTTTAGACTTCTCTACCCATATATATATATATATATATATATTCTTTTAATATTTTTGATTCATGTTTGTAGACGTATCCTTTAATTAATACGTCTTACTAAAACGACAATAAACTGCCCTTCGTTTTTGACTATTTTAACATTTACTTGACAAACGTTCAAACCTTCCAATTAATTAGAAAAGACTCATTTACATAACAGAAAATAAACCAATTTGGGCATATGGAATTGAGTTTTAGGGCCTTACTAAACCATCTAATTCATCTAGTATCCTATCCTTACAATCCGAAATCCTTAGAAAAATCCTCAATGCTTATTACTTTCTCACAAGTGACATCTCATTTTTAGCATTATCATCATATTTACTTGATGTTTGTAGAAGTGTAAAAAGAAATGATTGCGAATGGAAATGGGTTAGGAATTTCAAAGTTTCACGGTTGATGATGGATTCTTCAAAGAATGATACACAATAAGAGTGGATATACATGTTTGTAGGCTACGCTGTTGAATTTACGAGGCGGATAGACGAAGGCTTAGAAAATAAGAGGTCTAAGTATATATTCTTGTTGGAAATAAAAAACAAAAAAAACAAAAACAATGCTGTTTGGAATGCTTGCGATAAAAGTGAGTTTTAAGATCACCAAATTCTTATGAAGCATTACATTTTGTAATTTAAGTCTCGCCTACAATTCGTCAGACAGTCCTCCGTAAGCGAATCATGTACGTCTAACTGAACGAGAAAAGGACAGAATACTGAAAGCTGGCGGAAACTTCGATAACCTAAATAGTTTTTGAAGTTTTCACTGAAATCAAATCGCAGATACAGTTGAAACCCGGATTTCCATACCGATTTGTATCTAACAATCCGAGTATCCTTTAGCAAACAGTAGTTTCTTCAGCTGTGAGAATCGGTTCCAGGTTGGCCCAGTTGACAATTTATCAAATTGAAATGCCGATTACTTGAGGCGTAGCGATTTAGAGGAGAAGCGGAGCCCGACAGCTCCTGAAACCGTAGCAGTTGCACTTGGGCGATGGTCACGGTCGCCGGTTCGAGTCCACAATGGGGCGACTGACCTTGGCTCTTGGTCCTAGTTCTCTGTCCTAAATTTATGGTAGACTTGAAACTATTGAATTTTCTTTACATCTTATAAACAATGTTCATTTTTTGTGTATTCCTATTAGTTTGTTGTTGATATACAACAAAGATGCGCTACAATGAATGTAACCATCATCATGATTTTATATCTTTGAAGAGACGTGTTAAATGACTGGATGAGTTATATAAAGTAGGTAGTTGAGAGAGATTAGTCAAAGAATAAGCAAAGTATATTTTTATTTCGTCAACTTTTTGGTCATATGGCATCAAAATAACTAAAAAAGATGATAGCAACACCCTGGATTGAAGTATCTGTTCTCTTCATGACAAAGCGTTGCTATGCTTTTTTTTTTCATTTTTCATTTTCCAACTACCCTGAAGATGACCATCAAAGATATGACCGAAACGTTGGAAAAATAAAAAATATGTTTTGTTTATTTCAAAATTCTTGTAGAAAGGTTTGTTTTCAATTTTTTTTTTTTTTTTTTTTTTTTTTTTAAATAATCTTTATTCTGGGACATATTGTCCCCTAAGAATAAAGCTACGTTCTCACGAGGCAAAAAGACGAAAGCGTGGCACGCCTTCGTTTTCTCGGTCGTGGTGCTTGCCTGGAGTGGGGGAGAAGAGTAAACTAGCCGAGAGTCATGGACCGTTTACACGACCACGATTCAGTTTGCCCCTTGAAACCTACCATGGAGGAGCTTATCGTGGAAAGTTGTGCAGTTTTGAGTTCAGTTTTTATTGATATGTTGGCAAAAAGATTGAGAGAGTCACGTGGACATATAAAGAAACGGACGAAAAAGCGTTGTTGAGTCAGAAACTGGGTACTTTAGGACAACAATGGCGGAATATCCTTCCACCATATTAAAATCGTTAAATATTAAAAATATTTTAATACAGTATCCTTAAGGACAACAATGACTGAATATCCTTCGGATAACTTAAAAAAACCTTAAATATTTTAATATTAATAAATCAGTATCCTTATATGGACAACAATGGTGGAATATCGTTCGGATCCTGGAATATTTCAACATATTATCCATTTATGTAAATAAACCACTTGTTAACTCTGTCAACTGGCGTGGTCCACGCCTGAAAATCAAACAGGTTTGACACCGAGTGTGAGCTGTCGTGGACTCCCCTCTCTCTAGATGACGTCAGAGGCAAACTCACGCCACCTCGTTCAGACGGAGGAAATTCCACGAATGCGTGGATCACGCTAGCGTGCCACGCCCCGTGAGAACGTAGCTTAAGAAACATGTATAGTAAGGTTATATAATAGTCTGGCTATCTTAATTTCAAATGAAGATAATAATATGTATATAAAAGGTGATATATGTATGTTCAATTGAAAATAGAACTTTTGGAATAGATATGTACACAAGAAAAAGAAGAGAGAAAAAATAAAAAATAAGCAAGAATAATAACAATATGGTGATATTACAATTATAATCTTATATAATAATTATAACGCGTTCGGGAAAAATAAAGAAATACAAAAAAAAAATCCATCAATAAAATAAAATAAAAATAATGTATAAAAAGGAAGAGATATATAAAGAACAAAATTTAAGAACTTCTTGAATGTAGATAAGACAAAATATTTACAAATACATAAAAACATACTATTTTATATAATGTATGGATGTTTATTTGAACAATATATTTAAATTTTTTTTAGATACACTTTTTTTTTAGCAATACTCCTCAAAATATTAATTTCTTATCACTCAACAATGTAATAAATGTTTCGGGGCATTATCCTATCCTCAGACTGAAATTTAATTTTTTTTATTATTAAAACTTTCTAACATTTCACTCTAAACAATAGACTCCAAGTCAATCAAATTAAACTAATTTAAATCAAAATATTTAATTTAATTCAACTATTCTTATTTGCAGTATTAAGACGCCAGGCCAATAACTAAAACGGGTTTATTTTAACATTCCCTGCTTATTAGGGTTCAAGGGTCTATTTCATTATTATTTTGCTTGTTTTTTATTCTTATTAATAAGTTGGATTCTTATCTACGTTTATTGATCAGTCTTTACCTCAACTTATCTGTACCTCAACTAAAATTAAAATATTTTTTTTTCAGCAGAATTTATTTCCCATCTCCTTCATTACCATTTATTAATCATCACATATGGGTTATTAATATCACATTATGTATAAATGTGTACGGTTTAAAATTTGTCGACAGTTTCCTTATCAGAAATCTGAAGGAGACAATTTTTTATTGGTATTTTTATTGGCTGTATTGGTTGGATGAAAAAATTCGCGTTTGAAACATCTATTTTCTCTTAACTTTGTTTATTTCTAATAATGACTAATTGGTAATTTAATTAATTAATTAATTAAGTAATTTGGTCCTTTTAATTGTAAAATGTAAATTGGGAAAAAAGTAGACGTACCCATGATTTGTTGTTTTCCCCAGTCCGGAAGTAATTGAGTTTTGACATGCATATGTTTTTTTTAAAAGAAAATATTTCCTCTATTGTTAGAGATATTGCCTAATATTTTGCAATTCATAGGTCTTCTAATAATTTATTATAATTCGATGTTATAGTCAATCGGAACAGATAAAATTAAAGCATAAATTAAGATCATTAAAGTACAAAATAGTAAGGTCAAAAGATTGTTTCATTTAATATTATTAAATCTTTGCTTGAATAATATTGCGTTGGACGGTAATTTCTGAGCTTTTATTTGCATTAAGTTTCTTAATCTGAAGTCGATTAAGATTTTTTTTCTTTTTTTTTAAAGTTTAATAGTTTTATTTACGATTATTTTTTCACAGTTGATTCCTATTCACCCATCCTTGAAAGGACCGGAACATCACCGGTTAGGCAAGAGAATCTTCAAAGATAAATAAAATAACTTCAATTTTTACACAAATTATTTCTGGAAAATGATTCAATTACAAGCTATTATAATCCTACATTTACGTAGGATTTTTTTTCCATTTCTACATAAAATGTGGGATGTAGAAATTTGTTTTTTAAGTTATCCTTATGAAATCTATTATCAAAGGTTACGTTTAAATTAACTTATTAAAAAAAAAATGTATTTATAAATACTAGGTATGTGTAGATATAAATAGTTTTTTTTGTTTGTTTTTTTATTCATTAAAATTTCAACTTTGCTCATTCAAATCTAGGTCTTGCCAAATGAATGAAAAAAATTTTTTTTTTCAATATGAATGAATGAAATAATACTGTATTTTGTAAATTACAATTACAGGAGGTCTGGGCTCTTTTGAGGAAGATATAATATAATAAAATATACAAAAAATAAACTTATTATTTTCGCTTTTTTCCTTTTATGCAAAACAAAAAAAAAGTTTAAAATCTAACAGACAGTAAAATTATACTCATAATCTCTATTTAAATAATAGTATGTTAATATCAAACAAAATTTGTACATATCAACTGAAAATAACAAGACATAAAAAAGATGAATAAAAGAAAAGATTTTAAAAATATTAATCACATTGTTTAATATTTACTGATTTCAATACGCTATAGCAATTAAAAACTTTTAAATACAATTCAGACAATCCTTCTGATAGTAATGATTACAAATAAGTAAATACTGCAAATTTGCTGGCTAATTTTAAAAATTAATAAATTTTCCAAGTTTTGAATTTCACTTCTATTAAGTCCTATGTATTGTGACAAAAAAGAATCTCTTTCAAACTTTTCAACATGTTTGCTTCCAAATGTAAAAAAATCGAACTTCTCTGTATAAAGAAAATTAATTAATTAATTGAACTACATTAATTTTTATAACATTCTATGCTTTATTTTGGTATCGACGAAAGAAGAAAGAGGAAATAGATAAATTGAGGAGTTGGATATCACTTCTAGAGAGTTCCAAAGCTTTAGTATTTGGGTACTATTTTCACTTAGGATATTATTAAGAAAGAATGAATAAAAACAGGAATTAGATGCTATTGGTCTGTGAAGAAAAGTTTTCACAAAAGAAATATATCAAGCTATCTCAAAATACGAATCTGTCTTTGTTATGTTCTATGACCGGTTATGTACGGAAGCAAAACATGGAACTAGGCACTACATAAGAGCAGATTACTAAACATGTGGGAAAGGATATCCGAAAAATATATAGTCCTACCTAAGATGAACTGAAGAGAGACAAATTTCGAATGAAGACAAAAGAAGAATTATTATTCTATATGCAGCCGCAGTCAGACATATAACAAATAAGAAAACATATAAGAAGAGGTAGAATAAGATGACTAGGACATACACAAAGAATGGAAGCTAGTAGGCTTTATGAGATGATGTTTGAGGGATTCCCGGGTGGAAAGACAAGCAGAGTTAGGCCTCGGGTTTGTTGGCTCCAAGATGTATACGGTACGATATTCAAACTCTGGGTGGGAGAGGATAGAGGAGGGCAACTTAGGAAAAGTCTGAATGGTGATGATGATACCTACATACATATGATTTTAAACTAATTATTTATTTTTTAAAACTATTTATTTATTGTTTTAAAAATATTTTAGTGCAAACTATTTATTTTTAGTGAGTAAGAATTTCACACTATTGTGATCTCTCACACGGTCCACTTCGTCTTATGCAAAATTTTCCTCCTCCCAATCCAAAAAAAAACAAAACTATTTAGTCCTTAGGGCGCGTTAAAGTTAGTTACATTGGAGGAACGTGGTAGCCAAACTGGGAATATTTTCGGAAAAATATCTTGATTAATATATATTTCTTTACGGGGAAAAAATCCGAATATTAACTTTGCCATTCCAAAAAGTATAGTATCCAAAAAAAAAAAAAAAAAAATGTCAACTGTTTGGTTTTTACTTTATTTAAGAAGTGTGCAGTAAAATTAAAAAAAAAAAAACGATTAATCTATATATAAATCGTATTATATATATTTTTTTATTTTGTTTATTTGAGGCCTACTTGGTTTAGGAGCAAGTTGTTTATAACATAAAAAAAAATAATAATAAAAAATAAATTGATACTGACAAGATAAAATAAAATTATCTCAATATTGTGGTACAGGTTTTCAACCAATCAGCGGACGTCAAATTTTATTTTTATTTGCGATTCGTGTCGGCCACTTCCGTGTGAATACTTAACTTATTTAAACACCGCTCAAATCTCAACCTTGACATTTCGAAAAATCTTTTATTTTGATGTGTTTTTTTCAGTCAATAATTTCAATCATGTCAGGCCATTTGTGCAAGAGAGCAAAAATAAATGTCGAATGTAGTACCAGTCAATCTGAAGATGCCATCAGTTTTAAAAGTTCAATGGAAAGTCACCGTTTTTCCCCACCACCGTTCAAGAGGACGGGGTCAAATACGATACAAGCGTGTGCAACCAACTTGGATAAAATAGTAATTGAATTAATCGAATAGAACGGAGGAAGAGGAAGCTAGAAGCTAAAAGCTAGGCAGTCTTAAGATGGGAAAGCGGAAGGCCAAGCGGTGTCAAGAGTCAGGTCAACGTTATTTAAGATGGATGTCCATTGCAATTTTTTTTTTTTTTCTACTGAATTTTGAAGATGTATTGATTATTTTAGCTTAGTCCCTCAAATTAGTTTGTACCCAACAGATCTTAATAACATCGTTGCACTACATTTCAAATACAGTATTCCAAAATACATGATAAAATACTTTTCCCATAATACATTAAAAAAAAAAAAAAACTCAATTTTTCCCTTAGTAAGAAAACAATAGATCATGAATAGGTCTATCTATAATTTACTGATTTTCCCAATTTACATTTTAGAGTTAAAAGAATCAGATTACTTCAATTAATAATTTGAATCAAATCAGAAATTATTCATTACACGAAATCAAAAAAGTTGAAAGAGAGAGTAGGTGTTTGAAACGTGACTTTTTTTCATTCGAACGAATATACCTCCTGAACGGTAGCGACAAATGTTACTAACAAAAAATAATATATAAATAATAATCTCCAATTAATTTCTGATTAGGTAACTTCCGGCAAATTTTCGATCCAAGCAACACCAACAGACCTAGAGCGAGTCAAAAAAGCCCCACACTTAAAAATATGAGTTTCAAACGTGTCTTTTTTCATTCAAATCAAAGCCGGTCAGAATGTTACACTTTTGAATGTGAATAAAGTAATAAACCAAAAAAGTGCAGACTCCCAACCAGAAGACATGAAAGTACTTTGTCAAAAGTACCAAAAAGTGTTTAGTATTTTTAAATATATATCTTTTTTCTAGCCCTACGACTTCCTGACCCAGAGCATCCTTTAATGATACACCACTGATCTCCGTTTAACAGATGCGCTACCTAGGACTCCATCTAGAGAAACAACTAACTTTGAATTTACATGCGAGTCTTAAAAGAAAAGAAACTGCTCGTCGTTTCTGACTATTTCAAAATTCACTAGAAAAGTGTTCTAAAATCCTAATAATTTACAAACGACGCACATAGATAACTGTAATAAGACTGGAATGGATCAAGCCTACAAGGTTGGTTTACTTTGTTTTTTTTCTTTCTAGACGTGAAAAACAGATGTGTAGGCTTTATTCTATATATATATATATATATATATATATCTATATATATATATATATATATATATATATATATATATATATTCTTCTAATATTTTGATTCATGTTTGTAGAAGTATCCTTTAAGGAACAGACTCGCTAGCAAGGACTCCATATGGACAAACGTCTGACTAAAACGACAAGAAAGAAACTGCCGTTTGTTTTCAACTTCTACTACATTTACTACGTTAAAAACGTAATTTTACAAACGTTCAAACCTTCCAATTAATTACAAGAGACTCATTTATATCACAGCAAATAGTCCAACTTGGGCATACGGAGTTGAGCTTTGGGGCTCCACTGAACCTTTCAATTCTTCTCGTATCCAATCCTTAGTAAAATCCTTAATGCTCTTCATTATGTCACAGATAAACTTACCCATACCGGTCTAAATCCCCCATATGTTTCGGATTACCTATCCTTTCATGAAAAACTACATTCCACGCAAATCCACTAGTCTCCCAACTTGCCTCACGCTCACTTCCCGATAACTTTTCCAAGAGTCTGAAAAGAAAATAGCCTAGAGAATTTCCGGTTTAGAACATTTATTGAAGTGCTACTAATGGATAGTGTTTCATAAGTTAATTATGTATCATTAAAATCTTTTCTCACCACATTGACTTATTTTATATATTGTATACATTTTTAAATATCAATAAAGAAAAAAAAATATATACATTTTATTAACCAGTGCATATTGACAAATTCATTAACATATATATTTATCTTCATGCAAGATATGAAAAGAACATATGACTTAAAAAGTCTGAGATAGAGAGGGAGGGTATAAAAGGGAGAATTCCGCAGTGGACGTCGTATTCTTTCTTTTTCTATCGCAATTATATTACATCAAAAACTATTTAATTGATAACTATTTGCAGTAGCAATTTTATTAAGAAAGTTTCAGCTTTCTGTTAATTAAAAACAAAAAAAAATTGTTCCCTACTTTCTTTCTCTCCGTATCTTAGTTCCGCAAGGCAATTAATTTTTTTTTTTTGTAATTATTTATGTTTTTTTCGGTTTTATTTTCTTCCAACTATAATGTCTCCGTTATAAAAATAAATTCGTAATGGAGTGAAGGAAAGGACCGTGTTAGGTAAAGCACTGGTAACTTCCTAAGAGTTGTCCCCTGGATCGGGATAATTGTGGCTACACGTCTTATCTCCTAATTGTACTTTCAAAATGGTTCATAATAACCTCTTGGGCAAGTGTACCTCTTGGTATGGGCTACTCCAGTCTTGGTGGAGTACCAATCCTATTTTGCGAAACTCAGGCTTCGAAACATCAGTTCCATTAACAGATTTAACTTTTTTTTTTAATATCTTTCCTTATAGCTAGGAATGGTTATTTAGACACAATTTATAAAAAATAACGATATTTTTCTATAACAGTCCGATATTTTTTTTCGCTTCCTCTATATTATAAAAATACATTTATCCATTTAGGAGATGGATATTTTTTTATATAGCAATCAATACTTACAGCCTAATAAATTTAGCTAATCCTTTAGAAATCTCATAACAAGCTGAAAATTTCAGGATTAATTATTCCTTATATGCACGAATTTTTCCAGATTTCATTATTCTCCATTTCAATCGGCAGAACTTTTTTATATAGATGGTGTTTTTCAATACAAATTTGGGTCTATTAAATGATGATGTTTGAAGACCTGAATATATTTTTTTCAATTTTGTAGATATTATTGAGGTATTTATTTTGTTATAATAACTTTGTTGCTCAGTTTTGAGTAATTCTGTATATCTTAGCATTATTTGATGCTATTTTTTTTTTTTTCGTATCTTTGTTAAACCATAGTTTTCAATTCTGGACAACTTATGCACTCGAAATGAGTTGTGGAACTTTCAGAATTTCATTAAATTTTTTAGCATATCTATTTTTTATCACAGTCGGAGTTTTAATGTCTTCCGTTTAAAAAGTGTTGGATATAAAAGTTTTAGTCTCTTTTTTAGACTGAGACGTTTTTATTATGTTCCATTAGAGCCGATCCTCAGATGCATAATAACTGTGATCCAGTTGGAAGTATGTTGAAGCTGAGCACGTATAAGATTTCCCAACGGACATCAGTTGTGCAAGATGTGGACTCTGCAAGGTCGAAGGCTGCCGGCTGCCCCTGCAGTGGGGCTCTGGCACTCACTAGCCTTGTGACAACTCCTCTCTTGTATTAGCTCCCGAGTTCCGCACTCGTCTTTCGAAATTACTTGTCTGTTGTCATTGCAAGGAATGCTGTGTGATATTGATATTTATAAGTCAACTCTTCTTAAGGTGACCAATCCTGCCCGGAAGGGGGCTATCTACGGGTAGCCTGCCATTTTGAGCATAGCTGTAAGGTAATGTTATGGTTAAGTAGGGACCCTTTTCGACAAGCCTGTCTAATTAAACTAATTTATTTACTGAATAACACTAGCCAACACCAAAAATGTTTCGGCCTCAAAAATTTTACTTTCGGTTCATTCCATGTCAAATCAACCAATGGTTTGGACCTTGACCTCTTCGATTTCTATGATTTTTGGTATAGCAGCTGTACTTACCGAGACCAGTAAAAATGTAAAATTTTACATTTTTCTGACTTTTGGTTTTTGATTTATAAGCTTTTAAAAACTCAAAAAACTGCTGTTTTCGGTCCTCACTCAGTATATTCACAATTAAGCCATTAAAAATCTATTGCTCTCAGAAAGCTCAAATGTACGGCATTCTTTTCTATTTAAAATGCCCTTTAAAATGATATATCACTTGATATATTTTCGGTTCATTTTGATTTTTTCGAAACATCCAAAAACGGTTTTCGTAATTCCCAAAATACGCACCCTCCGATTTTTTTGAAAAAAAAATATATGTGATTTATACTATTACTGAGTAATTGTGGACAAAATTTTAGGATGGGACGGAAATGGGTTCTTTAGAAAAAAAAAATTTGTCTTTTTTTTTAATGGACAGTTAAAATTCTATAATACTTTATGGACTGGACCATGAAGTATTATAGAATGCGTTTTCTGTAATCCAAGGAATTAAACGACATTTTTTCTTTGGAAACTTGTTCAGGGTAGTTATAAAGTAAATATACTACAAGTCCTGGAGTTTTCAGGTCTGGGAAAAGAAGGGAGGGGGCGCGTAAGGTCTCTTTTTTTGGTTTTGGGCTCATATCTCGAAAACAGTGCATCATATGCAAAAGATAATTATTTACTAAATTAATGCTAACTAAATTGTCTACAACCTTTATTATATACACATTTTTCATAATCTTTACCGTTCCAGAGATATACGCTTGGTAAATGTAAAGTACTTTTAGTATGTTTTTTTACGAAGATTATGAAAAATGTGTATATAATATACAAAATGAACCAAAAATATATCAAGTTTGAGCAAATTTGAGCTTTCTGAGAGCAATAGATTTTTAGTGGCGTAATTTTGATTATACTGAGTGAGGACCGAAAACAGCAGTTTTTTGAGTTTTTAAAAGCTTATAAATCAAAAACCAAAAGTCAGAAAAATGTAATATTTTACATTTTTACTAGTCATGGTAAGTACAGTAGCTATACCAAAAATCATAGAAATCGGAGAGGTCAAGGTCCAAATCTAATGCAGAATTGGTTGATTTGACATGGAATGACCCTTTCTGTATAAGATCTTTGTGATATTTATTTAAGCGAGTATATGGAAGCACTTGCCTCAGGATCGATTTACAACTTCTTAATGTTCCTTGAAACATGACTTATTATATTTTATTTTTTTATTGTATGTTTTTCTAAATTTACGCATAAATTGATAGATGGGCTGATGTATATCTCAAAAACCAGAACTAAAAAATAAATTTCATTTAATATTCGTTTTTTTTTTCAACCCAGAATTAGTAAGAATAGGCTTCTTAAAACTAGAAAACAGACAAACAAAATGTGTTTTGTATATTGACATGGATATTAATTGACTGGGTCTTTACTTTTTTGGTGCAACGTTTCATCACAATCATTTTGACTTCTAGTTCTAGCTCTGTTAGTGTTGCTCGAATAGAAAATTTGACAGTTTCCTGATCAGAAATTTAATGGAAAATATTTTTTGCTATACAACATTTGTCACTAGGAACTAACGTTTAGGAGCTATATATATAAAGGCACCTATTATCTATATTTTTTGTGTTGTGTTCTTCAACGATGTTTAGAAAGTGTTATGAGTAGCTTTAAATCTCACTCAATACAGCTTATTCGTGAAATTATTATTTTTTTTTTTAAATTTTAAATTTTTAAATAATATAGTTTTTAAACTTTCTTATGATATATGCATAAGTCTGCTTAAAAGCAAATATATGAATACGTGGAATGTAGCTATAAGAAGTTTAAACTATTTTTAACACTTTTAATATTTCAAAGAAAACTATTTATGCATTTTTAACATGATGATACCTTGAATAACAGATTTTTTTAGTTTTTATAAGCATAAGTATTTGTATGCATATTTTTATCTTGAAGTCCCAGTCTTTTATTAGGGCTTACAGTTTAGATGCTGAGATCAGACATATCAATTCGTATAAATGATAAAAATTTAACCCTAATCATAAATTAATCTTTGATTACTACCTAATCTTGATTTAGATGTTAACTTTCACGAAATAAATGCTTATCATTAATTAAATTATTTATTTTTTCTATATGTATATATGGAATGAATATTATTCTGGTTAGCAGTATAATCATTAAAATCTTCGGTTTCCTTCTACGTTTCTTATCAGAGGAGATAGCGACAAGAATGACTATTATTTTTTCTGAACTTTTTTGAAAAATCATTGCTTGTTAATTTAATTTGATTATTACTTTAAGTAACTTGATCCTCTCAATTATAAAATGTAAATTGGGAGAAGCAGTAGATTATAGATATACATATTCACTATCTATTATTTTTTCCAGTCAGGCAGAAATTGAGTACCATAGTTTACTTTAGGTTTATTAAAAGGATTTAGACATATGTTAAAATAAAAATAAAATAAAATGAAGATCCTTAACACAGATGTGTCTTAAAGAGCTGAAGGACACCAGTAGCTGCCTTCCTGGATGTATCTTCAGGCAAGATATAGAAGGCCGACACGCAGAACCTAATTATCTTACCCCTGGAGCGAGGAGTGTTGACACCCGAGAGATCAGCTGCTACAGATATTGAGGAGCTGTTCGGACCTTGCGGAATGATAAATGAGTCGAGATATGCACGTTCAATATTAATTATCTCGAAGGAGAAGTCACTGTAGCGAGTCACAGCAGCCAACTGGTGAATTCGATTCCTTGTTTCCATCGTAATAAGACCTCATTCAGAATATTTTTTCCATGAAGATGTGACGTCTTTATTAAAGTTCATATTAGTATTATATATGTTGCGGTTTTGTTTATCATATAGAATTCGGAGGGACTACCTTGTAACATACACATAATATAATGAAATAGAATTGAAAAAAAATAAAATTCCAGGACAACGTCCCTTAAGAATACCATGTAAAATCCTATCTGGTCTACAGTATGAAACTGCTCTTCGTATTCGACTACTTCAACATTTACTAGACAAACGTTCAAACCTTCTGATTTACCACAAAAGACTTATTTACATGACAGTTATCAGACCTATTTGGACATATGGAGTTGAGCTTTCTGGCTTAACTAAACCTCCTAATTCTTCTCGTATCCAATCCTTACAATCCAAAATCCTTAATCATAATTTCTTTGTTACAAATCAACTTTTACATATAAATCTATATGTAATAGATAAATAAATGTCCCATATGTTTCTGATTTAGCCGAAACCAGATACCTATCCTTTCATAGTAAATCACATAAAAACTCAAATCCGCTAGTCTCTGAACTCGCATCCCATCTTATTCCCGATAATCCTCCGAGGCGTCTGAAATGAACTAGAGACCTTCCAGTGTAGAATAGTTATTAAAGTGCTACTGATGTTTTCTGCACCTAACCGATTTAGATCAAATTATCTTTTGTATTTTCTGCATTCACACATACATACAAACTTTATCTATTTCTTATTACTTTTTTTTTGTATTCGAATTAAATTATATATTTTACATAATTTAGCTTTTTGGGTCCTCTTTACACCATACATAGATAGAAGAAAATCTGATGTCTTATAGAGGTCACCGATAAATTAATAAAATAGTTTCGTAACGATGACAATTCGACAATAGAAAATTTGTAAGTGAAAATCATGAAAGCGCGTGCATTATTCAACAAGTTATCGGCTTATCAGTCTATCCATGTTTCATCTCATCGTGATTTGCAACTGATTTACGTAATTGGCAAGGCTATTGTTCTTGTTGCAACAGATGCGTCAATATGAGGAAGCCTGGGTAATCAATTAAATATATTAAAAATAATTTCTAACTCATAATGATTTCATGTATGATACATATTATAAATTTTATAAATACCACGTTCTCTCTCAAGCACTGGTCTCCCATCTTAGTATTTGATCGCCAATAATACTTTTAAAGCGGTGAAAAGAAGCTGGACTCAGGCTTTCTAATATATTAACATGAGTCTGAGTAGTAAATCCCTAAATTTGGAATTTAGGATTTAAAGAAAAAATCACATCCGCATTCATTCTATCACCCTCTGCTCTCCCATCCTCACCATGTTTTGTGACATATTGCCATAAATAAAGATCCTTTAATGTCATTTCAATCACTTCAATCTAATATCACAAACCTTCAGGAATTGTGGAGGATTATGACATATAATTATTTTTTGAGAAACTCTTAATAGCTTCCCTAACCTGTTAAATAGTTCAATAATATACGAGACACCACATAGGCCACTCATTTAAGAAAATGAAGAGAATCTTTACCTCAGTTATAAGTTATCTATCTCTTAGAAAACTTAAAACCTTTTCTTGATCTGAGATATTTGGTTTTACTCTCGCTCAGTATCCTTATAAGATGAATATCATTACCAATTTTCCAAAGATAGTTTTCGAATAGAGCTCCGACGCTGGAATTCCTCCACAGATACTCCTTGCACAACCAGATCAGCACGGAAGTGGCGGGAGCTGCCTTGGTCCGGTTGAAGGTCGGTCGTTGTGAGCACGTGTTCGGAGCCTCGTAGCCGGGGGCTCGTCCGTTCCAGCCTATAGCCATCGATATATCGATTCTATACATGGCTTAGTTTATCGATTTAAGATAATTTTTTATTAGGGTGTAAATAAGGTATGCATAATTACTTCAAGTTGCTCTTAGCTGCATTTCTGAATATCTATTTCAGTCTTATATCAAGGTTTTTAGCGAATTTCTCTGTGACTTTTTAAAACTTCATGTTTGAGCCCTAAGGTATTATTGATCAAAAGAGTGTTCTATTAAAAATAGAAGACATTTTTCCTAATTTGCACCGTTATATATATTCTTATGCGAGTACAGTATTTAGTACCTCACTAATCCGACCCCTACGGAGAACCAACGGGTAAGGGGGGATGCCTAAAAGGTCGCACTAAACGCGAAGATCATGTTATTTATAGTTAAAAGTGCTATGTTGCAATTATATTAAAAGTAAAAAAAAACATTGTATATGGTATACTGATAGGATTATATATTATATTCTTCATAGAAAGGATGTTCTTCGCTATTCGAAGTTTTTCTTCAACCAGACATCTCCCTCAGTCGGTTCCTCCACTCCTCTGTGCCCATCACCTTCGTCCGTTAGGTCCTCAGTCATACTTTCAGAGCCACAACATCTCTCCACCTGATAGAATAATCTAAAAATATTTTTTTTTTTTTTGTTATAGAAATGGTTTTAGCCAGCAATTTATATATAGAAGCAATCATATAACACTGTATCTTGTTTGATTTATAGCAAACCTCACTTATAAAATCCATGAAGAAAATCAATGCTTATAAGTATTTTCTAAACGTCGTTGCTACGGATGTATAGAGCGCAAAAACCGTAAAAAACACAATTTATGCCACTTTTTTTTACAGAGAATTCCTAACATTGGAAAAACCTATTCTGTATCTTGTCCCGGGGGTTCAGAGCACAGAGCTGATATTCTGCTCAAAAATAGTGTTTACATTTAGTCCTCGTCTGAAATCGTTTTTAAGTATAACAGGCGTTTCTTTAGAATCGGAAAGGACGACGTAGCTTAGTATGGTCAAAGAGACGTTTTGACAACCATGCTCCAGGACCCAGGGTCATTCCGAGGCTTGACTCGGCGTTAGAAAACTTCTTTTCTGTCCATTTCAGCAGTGGATCAAATCCGAGGTCGGAAGAATCCCCTTTTTGGGCACGCCAACCTCTTATAAATCGCGGGTACCCTTGATTCGCCCAAAATCTGGTGGTTGATGTGTGAATTCTTGCCAAATCAACTCCTTTCATAACCGCGTGGTTCCGAAAAGTTCTAAACTTCCCTATTACTCTGCACCCCCCCCCCCTCCCTCCCGACCCATCATGAGTTGGAAGTGTTTTTTTTTTAATATAAAAACATATATATATATATATCTATATATTATATCTATATATATATCTATCACCAAACTTCGTGTCTTCTCTGGAGAATATAGCCGCTTCCTGGTTTCAAAATCGCGGCGAAGAGATCTCTGACGCCGCGAAAATGAAGACGCCGGACGTCGGGCCAAATTCAAATGTTTAACCACTTAAACGAATGCTCGATTTCCCAGAATTTCGAAAAGCTGCTGAGAAGTTCAGTAGTAGAAATGAGCGACGCGATGCTCGATGAGGGAGTCTGGGAGTTCATGGGACCAACAATTGCCAACCAAATATGTGCTCACAGCAACGGGAACCATTCGGGTGCTTGATAATAGGTTCAGGGGACAATAACTGTGGGTACACGTCAGCACCTAGTAAAAATTTCAACATGGTCGGGACGGTGGAAGGTAGGGTCAGCTAATTGGAGTTGAATGAACGATTGAGGAATCGTAGGAGGCAGTTTCAACAGTTGGCAAATGCCCAGACGATATGGGAATCACCGACAAATTTATGCGCTAACGTGCTGGTCGTGTATGAGGAGACTATGTTGCAGGATACGGTGCCAGGTGAGGTTGACAGCGAACCGCCTATTCCACTACCGAAATAGGAGCACGATTCACTTTAAGCCGAAGAGACCGAGCCAAACTTTGAGAAATAAATGATATTTGGGAGCCAGGGTCAATGACCCCTCGTATTGTACATAACCAAGAGAGTTATTATGGATGCGAGCTCGAAAAGTACCCAGCATGTTTACAACAGAAGCTGGTGCTATTTGGGAGTTGAAGAAGTGCAACTATAGGAAACAAGAGCATTAGCAGTAGTTGGGTCGGTCTTTTCACGTAATGAATTGATGATGCCGTTCGACGGGCAATCGGCTTTCAGGTGTGAACCAAAACAATTGAAACCCTTCTATGTGTGCGGAGAAAGGAAATCTTTTCTTCCCTGACACTGGAAAAAAGGTTGGACATGAAGATAAAGAGTGACCCTTATGACAAAATAAGCATTTGGAAAAGATTTGTGTGGAGGGTTTTTTATCATTGTTGGCTACAATGAAGGATAGTTCAGAGCACCGTGAAGTATTTGACGCTTTGACGCTACCAATTAGAAAGCCGTGGCATTTCTAGATCCAAAACTTTTCACATACACAACACTGACAACATATATATAAATCAAAACTGCCCGATTTTTTGCATGCCAAAATGTACTGGACTCTCAAAGATTCTCCAAAAATCAAAGAAACCCTACCGGACTCCGCATAAAGTTAGATTACCCAGAGAGTCAGACTAGCGGAAGGCGG
Organism: Euschistus heros; assembly: GCA_003667255.2. Taxonomy (NCBI): domain Eukaryota; kingdom Metazoa; phylum Arthropoda; class Insecta; order Hemiptera; family Pentatomidae; genus Euschistus; species Euschistus heros. Next base: position 740,763 of record RCWM02000146.1, read on the forward strand.
ATTAGCGGGGTTCTAATGTGTGTAATCTATGTATATATATATATATATATATATATATATATATATATATATATATATATATATATATATATATATATATATAATATAGATTGAATAATGTTATTTAGATCGGATATAGTTTGTACTCGATTTTTTTTTTTTTTTCTGGAATAACTTTTACAGTAAATATTTGATTTATTTCTGACAGGCTATAGACTGCAGAGTCGTGAAACAATTTTCAAAGCGGAAGCGTTTAAACAGACAAGAATTACCTTCCTTCCTATAAAAGGGAAGAGATAACAAGAACCAAGCCGCACTACCTTATTCTACTAAAGCAGCTAGCTATATGTTTAGTAGTAGTAGTGTTAGCGGTTATAGTAGGGTTAATTCATAGGTGAGCGGGTCGTCCCTGAACTGCAGACCTAGTAGGCTTCTGTACCTATCTCCATCACTCCAAGCAAGGTTCCCAAACCAGTTCCTACTTTAAGATATAAGAAGCATTCTTATTTACCACTAGTGCTATGACTTCAAACCTTAACCTCGAAAATTATTTAAATGGGTGTAAAAATCAACAAATTAAATTAAAACCATTATACTTGAAACTCGATTAAACAAATTCTCGGCCAATCGAGACCGAGACAAAGTATAAGAATAAAAATAAAAGTATAAAATAAAATAATATAAAAAGTAGAAAGAATAACGTTGGAAAATTGACGTAATACATATGTGAGGAGGTAACTTTCAAAATGTGTTTTCACACAAAAAATCTTTTTTTTTAGTTTTTGGTATCACTAGATTTGTTTTTCAGAACCCTACAATATGTGATGAGTGTTAGCCATCAAAACAAGCTTTGCCCCTTTCAAAATTAGTAAACAAAATCAGGGTTTTAAGCAAAGAGTGTTTTTTTCCGTAGCCTGTTTTTAGTTCAAACCATGCTTTATCCACTAAACCAATGGGAACGCTGCATTATAGACAATAATGTCAAGATTGGCAATAGTCGCTTACACTGGTACAAAGTTGTACTTTTTGGCTCTCCAATAGTTAAAAATGTTGTAGAAGAAGATGAGACTTGTGATTGTTTAGAAAATGAAAGATGTGAACTCCATATTTCAAAACTAGTGTTTTTATGAGTGTCATTAACATATTTTATCTATTATCTAATTATAATTTTGTTTTCGTGTACTTTTGAGCAAATAGTGACTTCGGTAAAATAAAACATTGCCACTTCAAACAGTGTTTTGTCCCTTTGTTATTTCATCAAACCGTGTTTTGAAAGTTACCTCCTCATGTCTATTTAACGACGAAATAATACTTATTATGTGAGCAATAATAACACTGGTCTACAAAATATAACTTTTTGTGTGCCTTTTAAATAAATGTCATTTTTTTTTATTATTTTAGGGTCACTGAATACGAAAATACTAATATTTATTCAAAGCTATCTCTTATTTAAAAAAAAAAAATATGCCTAAAATAAAACAAAAACAAAAAAAAAACAACTTGAATGAAAAAATTCATTAAAAAAATACTTTGTTTAATTTTTAATTTTACTTTTTCCATGAAATTGATAATTTATAACCTGTTTTTTCAAGAATTTCTCTTCTTTCTCACCCGTCTTTTATAATAAGGTCCAGCAGTAGTCCGCTAACAATGATGAGTTCCATTGGGCTTGGTTTCTATTTTCTATCGTTGATATATCTTGGTGGGATCGTTTTCAATGTTCGTCACTTATATCGTCACAGTTAGTAGTGAAATAATCAAGATGGGAGTGAAGAAAATGAATTTTGAGGGACATATTGCAACCCAGCTGCTGATCCATTTGTAGGGCATTGTTCAGAAGTTCAACACAATTTTCATTTCTCCTATTGAATTAAAAAAAAAACGAACAACTGCCCTGAAAGACACCCACACCTCTTTTTCAAAGCCCTGAAAAACTGAATCAAAGTTTTGGTCCTTTGAATGTGAAAATCTATTTAATGTACCATGGTGGATGAGATATGTCAAGCAAAAGTAACAATCATTGTCAAACAATCTACTTATTAGTAGGTTCCCTCCACATCATTGGAACACCAAAATTTATTGAAAGTTTCTTATTGTTTAGCCACTTAATCATATAAGTTAAACAAGTACTGCAACAGAAATGTGGTACCCAGACTTTTTCTTGGTTTTTAATTCTTATTCCTAAGTAATGGAAGTAAGCAGTTTCTAATAGCTGAGTTATTGGACGACTTTGGCTACTCAGATTTATGTTTCCACGTATGTAGCAAAAATTGTCTGCACTATTAACAAAATTACGTGAGATGATGATCATTTAAGAATTTTCACCAAAAAATATGCCGAAAATATTAAGAATTCTAATGAAACAGGACGTTTAATTAGCAAAAAACAAAAACAAAAAAAAACAGACTGGCTTAGGCACAACAAACGAATAAGTAACAACAATTTTTATACTAGTAATTCCTTAAAAAATAGAACCCTCATCTCAAAGATGATAAATCTATGACGTTACCTGTCATTATCTTAAATTTGACATAAATAAACAATAAGAGCTAACTATAAATTTTATGTTCAAAATTAAGATTCAGTGAATCAAATACTACAGATGTAGTGCATTTTCGTGTAAAAGGGTATTTTGATGTAGACCAGTGTAATTTATACAGGATGAGTATCTCTTAGTGTAAAAAAAAAAAAAATTGGGTGAAACTACATCAAAAATGTAGCAAAATGCCGCAGATCTCACCTTTCTATTCCAATCCGTTGCGGATATATGATAAAACGAAGACTTTTTTGAGAAAACCACGTTTTTTTCTATAGAAGCTGCTTTTGCTTAAATATTTTTCAAATTTTGACCACATTTTCGGATTCAGCATTAAATTTTCTATAATAGTTGAGTACCTGTAACCTTGAATTTTACAAACTTGGTATCTAAAGAACAGCTTGATCTTCACCTTATTTGGGGAAGTCACAATGTCTTATATTATATCAACTTTAATAAGCTTTCGAATGATATGTTAAGCGTAATGATTTTGTTTCGATTTCATGGAGAAATTTACTTTTGAAACCGAAAAAACATGGTGTTCACATTTGGCATACAAATCAGTTACTTGTGTAAATGAAACATTATGACTATCCCTTAATGAAAATATGAATTTCAAACATAATAATCTCTTCATCGGATTAAAAAGCAAAGAAAAAAATTATTGTTTAATAGAAAATAAAGGAAAACTGTCAATAAAGCGACACATGATCAGAGGATCTTATGTTATTACATTTATTTATTTATTACTATAATTTAGGATTTTATTTGATTAAATTTTTAATGTAAGGTTCAAAACTCAATGATAATGAACATAGACCATAATTTTGCTATTAGCTTCTGATTGCAGGTTGTTTTGAAGAATACCACTTTTTGAGATGAATTTTAATATGACAGATGAGTCTGTTTTTACGGGGGAAGGCGCTTCTACTGTTCCATGTGGAGTATCGCTAGTTTATTCATCATTGTATTGCTATTGAATAGTGTTTGTATTGTAGTCGAAAATCATAGTTTGCCCAAGAGATTGAATGATAAGATTACTAAGATTTGTTACAAAATATCCTACCACAACTTCATCACGATATTCTACCTTTTTGGCAAAATATGATTTTCCAACACCATAGTGCTCCTCCACATTATTCGAAAGCAATACAAATATAAACCAACGATATACATGATAGGTAGAAATGCCTTCCCCTGTAAAAACAGTCTCATCTGCCCACAAAATTCACCTCAAAAAGTGGTATTCTTTAACACAATCTACAATCAGAAGCTAATATGCTAAATTTAATGCTAAATCCGAAAATGTGGTCAAAATTTGAAAAATATTTAAGCGAAATGGAAATATTCTTTCTCAAAAAAGGCTTTGTTTTATCATATATCTGCAATGGATTGGAATAGAAAGGTGAGATCTGCGGCATTTTGCTACATGTTCATTTGGTTTCACCCAAAAAAAATTTTTACACTAAGAGATACTCACCCTGTATAAGTAATATTAACATGTACATGTAATATTAACATTAATATGTAAATTAAATACTTTAGTCCAGTCAATGAGCGCTGAAATGAGGAGTGTAGAGTGCATGGAATATGCGATAACTTATGACTTCATAGCTTCGTTAGGAATAGTTGGTATGTAAACATACTAAAAGTCTCCGCCACTGGGGGGGAGAGGGGGTGAGCCAACGGTGGAGGGGAAGAGAGAAGTTCAATTCTTTTGGTTCTTCGATAATATCTCGAAAACGGTTGACTCAACAAATATATGTTTCAAATAAACATAAAAGCTAATTAAATTTTCTATAAAATTAATTATATACATTTTCGTCGAAATTCCAACGGTTTACGAGATATATGTTATTAAAAACCAATAATTTTTTTAATAAAAAATATTGTTACCTCACTTTTTGTTTAACATTTGCTTCAAATACCAGAAACAAGAAATTAAAGTAAACTTAATGCTCTACAATTTCGATTCTGACGTTTTTTTGAGAAACGATCGTGGAACGTAATAGAAGCAAAAGTTTTACAAAAATTGAGGTGATATTCGTTTTTTCCCGAAAACCTCCGATTTTCAATAACGTATATCTCATAAACGGTTAGAACTACAACCAATTTATATAATTAATTTTATAGGAAATTTAATTAGCTTTTATGTTTATTTGAAACATATTTTTCTAAAGTCAACTGTTTTCGAGATATTATAGAAGCACCAAAGCAATTGAACTTCTCCCTTCCCCTCCACCGTTAGCTCACCCCCCCAGGAGCGGAGACTTTTAGTATGTTTACCTTTTAACTATTCCTAACGAAGCTATGAAGTCATAAGTTATCGCATATTCCATGCGCTCTACAATGGGTTTATTGACTGGACTACTTAATTTATCCCTGATTAGGAAAACAATTGTGGATAGGTCTATACATAACCTACTGATTTTGATAGGGAAACTGTCGGTCAATTTTAGATCCAACCAACACAAACAGCTCTAGGGCGTGCCAAAAAAGAGCTAATACTTAAAACATTTTGGCAAATCGTGACGTTTTTTATTCAAACCAATATAGTTCCTATATTATGCTCCGGTAGGTTCTATTTTGGCTCTACAAATGCATGCATTACTCCACCTTAAAAATGTCACGAAATACCACTCAGTGAAGACTGCGTTCTCCGACATTCAAGGAAAATTAATATTTGAAAAAAGTAAATAAACTTTGACAGAATTGTAACAGGTGAGTTTTGAAATAAAATTAAAATCGCACATGTTATGAAACGCTTTAACGCTAAATTAAGTGTGTCCAACGATGCCTAAGAACAAATCCAGAGTAGCCAACCAGATCCAGTTGACTCGAACCCAGATCAGGCAGATCTTCACGCCTTTTGTCGATGACTCAGCCGAGCTCCTGGATTCGTCGGCGGAACTGACTAAGGAGGAATCGAGCCGACAGCTTCCGTCCGAAGTAATTTTTCGAGGCCGCATCGACCATCTTCTAACCTTCGGTCCTGCCCAGACTGGATCTATAGGGGATAGGTGCAAGGTGGGAAGCAGCGAAGAGGAAACGGTGAAGATGGATCCGGAAGTGGCCAAGTGCTTTTCAGAAATCAAGCAGGCACTGGCGGGCTCCATAGCAGAACTGGAAAAGGTGAGGTATTGCTGTCGTTGTAAGAAAGTGCGGCTGAATCATCTACGAGAAGATACCGTCGAGAATGTCATTGAAGTCTAAGTGAATATGTTGGCAATTATAGTGATACTTCAAACGTTGTTTAATAATTGATCTCGGAAATTTGTCTAAAAATGTTCTAAACGATTTAATTTAACAAACTTAAACATAAATATGATAAAAAGGGACACGCAGTTGATATGTGTGAGAAAGATATACGAATAATAAAATTAAACTTAATTATTAACTCATAAACCTTATCGTGGCGAGGAATATAGTCGTTCCTCCTAAACTCATATTGGCATGGATATTTCTATTGGCTGTGGGTCTACAGTTATATTGTGTAACGTTATTTTACACTAAAAAATGTAGCATTTTGACACTCTAGCTCTACTTGTGTTGCTCAGATAGAAAATTTGACTGCAATTTATTGATTAGAAATTTAATGGAGAATATTTTTTATTACATAAAATTTATTGCTAGGACCTGTAGTTTAGGAGCTTTATTGGTTTGAATGAAAAAAATTCACGTTTTTGCTTAAATTTTTTAAGTGATGGATTTTTTTTTTTTTTTTTTTAAACGCTCTAGCTGTGTTAATCGGTTCGAAAATTTGCTGTCAGTTTCCGTATCAGAAGCAGTAGATAATAAATATTCACAACCTTTGGTAAATCCTGGCCTCCTCAATGAGCCCACATCATTCGGCTCGATCCTGCGCAGCCGATCTCCAGCACCTGACTAACAGGCTTCGTGTATCCTCTGCCACACCATCAATCCATCTTAACCTTGACCTACCAGCACCTCGATTTCTGTGAAACATAGTTATGGGTCGTTCTGGGAACGAAACGAATCGCCCAAGTTTTTCGTCCCACCTGCAACGAAAACCAACGCCAAAAGAATTATCGTTTCGTTCCAAAACGGTTCAGAGCTGGAACTATTTCCAAGTTCCGTTCCCCCAGTGTAGTAGAGTTTAGATTGGATCTCTGGTTTCGTTCCATCCGAAGTCGTTCCGATCGCTTTGTTGTGTTGATCCTGACGCTCTTGCTTTCCTCCCCCTCTACATCGCTCCACCACCCCACGCATGGGCATCTTCAAAATAAACCGCCTTCGTTGAAATTTTCTATTCTACCTACAGAGCTCGGCTTTTTCTTTCATTTTCTTTTTCAGAGAAATGAACCACACAAGGTTTTACTGCGTATGGTATTTAATATTTTTTTTGCTATTTGTTCTAAAGCTGTAGAAAAGAGTTGATTACTCCTTTTTTTCTCGAAAAAAATGTAACTGAAAAATTCTCGCTCAATTGTGCACTATACTTGAACTAACATTTATCAAAAAAAAAATTGTTGATTGAAATTTTTTTTTAAAAGTTTACATTTTTTTAATAAGTATACTTAGTAATAATAATAATAATAATAATAGCCTTTTATTATGTCCATAACTCAACAAATAAACCATAATTCAAATAAATACAATAAAAATAAAAATTTAACATATCTACAAATAAGTCCACAATTATTATCATATTTACAAATAAAATTCTTCTGTGAGTCTGAACATGGGCCTTCCCTCAGGGAGTATAGGTCTAGACTTTCCCAGGTGGCCAGCCTACTGGGAAGCCGGGTTCGCGATTTGGATCCACTTCTCTTTCCATTTATCTCTGTCCCTTGCCATTCTCCACCATAGTGGTCCGGCTTTCTTCTTAAAGAAGTCATCCATCTTTTCAACTGTCTTCCTCTTCGCCTTTTGTAGTAATAGGGTGTCCAAACAGTCACTTCCATTGACCACCTTTTATCAGTTCTCCTTAAGATGTGCCCCGCCCATTCCCATTTTTGCTTCTCGATATGGTGAATTATGTCTTTCAGGCCAGTCTTCTCTCTGATGATACAACTCCTAACCTTCTCCTTCCTACTTATCTTTATCATATTTCTTTCTATTCCTCTTGGCCAGCTTATCAGTTTCCTTGTTTGGGCTTTCGTTAGGGACCAAGTCTGACTACCAAAGGAGACGGCTGGAAGTATACATGTATCAAACACTTTCTTTTTTATCTCTTTTGGGAAATCGTTTTTCATTATTGTTTTCAACGACCAGTACTTAGCCCAACCTATGGATGTTCTTCTGTCCACTTCCTTCCACGATTTATTTGTAAAAGAGACCAACTGTCCAAGGTATTTATAATCTTCTACGTATTGTAAGCTATGATTTCCAACTTTTATATCTACCTTTTCTGCGTTCGTCATTAGCTTTTTTTTTTATCAAAATTAGGTGAGAGGCCTACTTCTGTACATATCTCCAGTAAAGTTTCCATCATCATTTTGAGGTCTGCTGCATTGCTCGCCAACAAAACAATATCGTCTGCAAATCGGAGACAGTTTAGCCATCTTCCGTTTATCTTTATGCCGACATTCTTCCAATCTATACGCCAAAATACTGTTTCCAACACTAAGATAAACAGTATTGGTGATAGAGGATCTCCTTGGCGCACTCCTCTCCTGACTGCAAAGTTTGGACCGTTTCTTTCTGTAGCAATGAATGCTTCCATATCTTTGTACAGCTTGCATTACTATGCGAATATATTTGTAGTTTATACCTATCGCTTGTAGGGCCTCATAGATACATCTATGAAAAATGCTGTCGAACGCTTTTTGGAAATCAACAAAACAAAATAAGTAGCAAATCTGTATTCCTTCGCTTTTTTTCAATGACTTGATTAATGGTCTGAATGTGGTCGGTCACAGAATAACCTTTTCTGAATCCAGCTTGATCCTCATTTATGAACTCCATTATTTTCCCAGTGAGACGCTGCTTAAGGATAGAGGCAAACACTTTCGACACCGTCGAACAGAGAGATATAGGTCTATAATTATCTATCTTATTTCTACTGCCCTTTTTATGAAGCAAAATTATCTTGGCTGTCTTCCATTGATGGGGAATTTCTTCTAGCAACATTATTGAGTTAAATAAGTTTTTTAAATGTTCTATCATAACGGTACCTCCTGCTTTTAACATCTCATTTCTTATTCCATCGGGACCTGAACTTTTATTTCTCTTTAGATTGTCTATTGCGTTCCTGACCTCTGCTCTTGTAATCTCTGGAACAGGCTCTTTGATATTTGCCTTTGGTAGTACCGGAATTAGATAACTTTCTCTACATTCGTAAATTTTCTTGAAATTGCTCGAAGATGTTGCTATCATAACTCCTCTATCTGTTATTTTTTGCGTTTTTTGATCTTTACTATCAAGAGACAAAAGCCAGTTTCTACCTACGCTCAGTTCTTTCCTTATTTGTTTAGTTGAGCTGTTCCTGGAGATTATTTCGGTTATGAAGTTATTCCTGATTTTGGTCAAGTCTTCTTTAATGTTCTTTCTTATTTCGCCATTTAGAGCTGTTATACGCATTGGATCTGCTTCCGGATGTGATTTAACTTCTCTTCTTTCCTTCAGTAACTTTAGGGTAGTTATTGATAATTTATTGTTTTTAATAGAGCTTTGTATATTATCCTTCTTTGGGCTAAAATTTTCTAAAACCTTAATCAGTATATCATAATTCTGTTGGATGGTCTTTCCTTCCAGTCGGGTAGGTAACTTTTCCAAGAGGTATTCTGTGAATTCATGAGCTTGGTCCTCTTCTTGAAACATGGAAAATTTTCTTTTCACTTTAAAAGGTCGTTCTTTTTTGAATTTCTCAATAACAAAAACAGCTTTCAATATTCTGTGATCTGATTTGAAATTAAAATTAGGTATTACACTTACATCTTTAATATGTTTAATTTTATTAGTGAGGATATAATCGATTTCAAATGTTTGCCCCCGTGGTGAGTGCCAAGTCCATTTAAAAGCATTCCTTTTTTTTAAATAGGTGTTTCCTATGTGCAGCCTTTGTGCTTAAGCAAAGTTTACAAGGCGGCTTCCTCCGCTATTTCTTGTTCCATAAGTATTGGTGCCCATTATTTGTTCCTCTCCGTCCAGCCTCTCCATGGGGTCCATTGGTCCATTGGTGTCCATGTCTCTCTTGGGGATCTCATCATCTCTCATTTTTATTAGATGGCCAGCCTAACTGAGTCTCCCCAGCTTACTGTCACAAAAAATAATTAGTTAAACCCGAAGAAATTATTAAAAAAAAACAATTTATGCGATCATTATCTTAGTTTATCCTAATACAACCGTAACATATACATATGTTATTCGATTCAACATTAACTCTACTGTTTTACAGATCTGCCAGGCTCTGACGATATTTTGAGGCCGAAGGACATCCTTGGCCATTCTCTTTTCACAATCAGAATTAGTTTTCGTCCTTGAGGATGCTGTTTTAAGATCTAAAGCTATCTAAATCCTCTTAATATTATGACACCTATAACATTTTTAATTATAAAGTAGAAGGAGGAGGTTAACAACTTAAAGTCACAAGAGATGGAACAAAACTGCATAGTAAGTTGGTAGTAGGTTATCCAAACTAGCGTGGAATAGAACAAAAACTAGAAGTGGTTCCATTAGTGGAATGTAACGTAAAATCTCATTCCACTTTCAAGTCGGGACGGCCCTTCACTAGTGCAAGACGGTGTCCAGGGCTCTCTTGGGGATACAGATCTGCCAGGATTTTTTGCTATTTTGCGATTTTTTGAGGCCGAAGGAAATCCTTGACCACTCTCCTTTTACAATTAGAATTACTTTTTGTCTTTAAGGATGCTGTTTTAAGATGGAGGAAGGATATCCTTGGAACACATATATATTAATTTTTGTCCTTAAGGATTCTATTTATTTTTTTTCTCAAGATTTAACGATTTTTTTAGTTTTTCGTTCTTAAGGATACAGTTTTGAAATATTCCAGGATTTAACAGTTTTTAAGTTATACGAAGGATATTTCGTCATTATACCGGTTATTTCTAATATTAATCGATTTTTGAATTTAGGAGGTAGTATTTAAGCGGTTTCTGATAAGACCCAGGGCAGTAATATACACCGACGTGTAGCAATACTCACAGGCATATCCCTTCAATAACTTGACAATCAAGGCTGGTTTGAACTTAAGAAAACCTAAACTAAATAATTAAAAATCACAATACATTACATTTACATTACGATCCAGCAAATATTCTCCTATTTTAAACAAACCTTTTTAGCTGACTAACTTAGTAAAATACTTTACATTCGATGTATAAATAACAGGGAGTCAAAAACCAAAAGGTACCACGTTGCCAAGAGTCAATTTAGGGGAATGAGCCATACTTCAGTTATTAATAATCTTTATGATTTTATGTTTTTTCATTACAACCCATAAACTGGTATAAAATTCCATCCTAGTGTAATTTATGATCGAGTTATATCTTTACCTCCTAGCCGTTAAATTTTTAAAATTCTTTTAAAACCTCTAACTCATTTATCCAGTTCCACACATTCTAACAACACATGTCGTCGATTAAAACGACTGTATATGGATTGTATTAAAAATAAAACACAGACATAAAATTAATATAAAATGACCATATCTTGGTAGAGTAACTGTAGAAGATCCATAAAAGAACTGTTATTGGGATTACCGTTAACACTTGGTACTTATATACCATTATATTATGACCTCTTTTTATTTCGATCAAATCTTAATATTAATGGAAATTATAAATTTCTATTCTCTTTTTTCAGGAACGCAAATTCAAAAGTTCAGATTTTTCTACGATAGTTTTTATCTTCAAGAAGAGTGAGAAATAGTAATATCATTCCTGTAATTTTTTTTTTTCAGATTTATGAAAGTTTCAAAATAATTAGTATACCTAATACTACAATTTTTATTTTAAAATATATATATATATATATATATTTATATATATATATATATATATATATTAATTTCTATTGTGACTACTCTAATATTTACTAGACAAGCGTTCGAAGCTACCAATTAATCACAAAAGTCTTATTTCTGTTACTGTTACATAATTAGACCCATTTGGACATACGGAGTTGAGCTTTGAGACTCCAATAATTCTTCAGGCATCTAATCCTTACAATTCAAAATCCTTTGTAAAATCCTCAATGCAATTTAATTATTTCACCAATTAAATTATCGATAAGGATGTAGATATCCTTTATGTTGCAGATTTAGCTGAAACGAGATAACTATCCTTCCATGACAAGCTACACATCCACTCGAATCCACTAGTCTCTAAACTTACTTCTCACTCGATTCCCGAAAGCACTCCTTAGTATTTGAAAAGAAGATGGCTCAGGGTCTTTCTAATGTAGTATAGTTATTGCATTACTGCTGATGAGTAGTTCTTCACAAGTTATTGACATGTCATTGTAATCACTTTACCCCACATTTACTTATACCGGAAATATAATGTATACAATTGTAAATATTGATAAGGTATAAATAAATAAAAATCATATTGTAATTTTAAACTGTATATTACAAGGTATAACAAGAAACTATGCCAATATGACATGACGATTTGTTCCATGATTGATTTATTTATTGGCAGCAACCCAAGGGAATGTCAGTGGTCATTATTTTTTTTTGCTTGTAATGTATGAATTGTTTTTTAAAAAAAACTTTGCACAGAACGTTTTTATTTTAGTACTAAAATAAGTACTTAACAAGCTTTACTCAAGTACAGATAGCCATTTATAGAAAAAAGCTATACCCAAGCCCAACAATATCTTTGTCTAAACGAAACCTCTTAACCTACTTTATGTTGCAATAGGGAAACATATTCCAAATTCTAGGTATAATATAATATTTAACTTATAGGCATCAGTAAGTGCCCCATCCCATCAATATTCTTTCCTTGGTGTCTATCCAAAATATTGTATTCAGACCTAACTCTACTTCGAATTTCTGTTTTTAGAATCCTCTACAACTTGATGTGCCACAACTTTTTCTTAGCCGTCAAAATATACAAATTTCGTAAACAATGCATCAAATGCAAGATCCCCTTACGTCATAGTAAATTATACCAATTAAGATGTACTGCTGTCAATGTATTTCCTCAGTTGCGAATTAAATATCAAAACAAGAAATAAAAATTATAAGGCACTGTTCGCTACCTCGGGCTGACATTTGAAAGGAGAATGACATGTGTTTACTTATAAGAAAACAAAAATGGAAGTTCTCTATCAAATTTTAAGAGTTATATACTCACTTTTCTCAAAACATTCAATGTTGTGTCATTAGACACAAAATCAACAATTATAATTACTTGCTGAAACCTATTTTGACATAGGCATCACAGGTGTACTGCACGGCTAAACAGATATATATTAACAAACTCCAAATTTTGCAAGTAAAACATTCATGACTATCATGAAAGTTCCATTATGCTGCGTTAGCGAAATAACTCTGCATACTGACCTTCGCAGGCCAACAGTTAAATGAACAAATACGGTGTTACATATCCCAACACTCTTATAAACTACATGGCCACAAATCGAATTCCAGACAACTTCCAGAGAAGGCTTAACCCTTTAACGGGCAGGCCGAGAATTTTGGAATACATTTCTTCTTTTTTTTTTCCTTTGAATAACTATAGCCACGCTGACCCGCACTCATGTATCATGAAAATCAAGGTTAGATAAAGGATATTAGACGATTACGATTAGGATAATGCGTATGGCATTACGTTATTTATTGAGCAAAAGGCATTAAATATGTGTATTCTCCAGGATACATTGCCTGTTAAAGGGTTAAGAGGATCTGGATGAGCGATCTCTTCTGCTAAGCCAGAAATAAAAAAAAGATCAAGTTAAGAGTTGGTGTCACAGATAATTTAGTATTCTATAAAATTTACTGAATACTAATCACTTTTTGAGACGACTGGTTTTTTTTGTTTTTTTAAATTTAATTTAATTTTATTATTATTTATTTATTTATATTTTTTTTAAGCCCAAGACTTCCATTGAAGTCATATACTGGCCTGGGTGAGAAGGTCAAGATTCATTTCATGGTTTCACCACGAAATCAATTTTAAGATGTGAGTTGAGATTTGAAGTTAAAAATAAAGTAAAAAAAGATTTAAAAACTTAATTTAAAAACTTAAAAAGTAAAAAAAGATTTACAGCGACATATGCAGACGACACAGCAATTTTAACAAGAGATAAAAATCCGAATCATGCTTCAACACATTACATTTACACTTCGACTTGAAACATGTCCACCAGTTTTTCTTGACACCGATTCCTCAAACAGACACTGTACACTACCTTGGTCTTACGTTTGACCGAAGAATGACATGGGGTCCACATATAAAGAAAAAAAGTAAAACGCTTAACCAAAGACTAAGACTTTTATATTCACTCCTCTCCAAACGTTCAACTCTACAACTTAAACAAAAAATTAACACTTTTACTTACTTACTGAAACCTATTTGGACATACGCTTCTCAGATATACGGAACAGCTAAAAAGACACATATCAACAAACTCCAAATCTTCCAGGCAAAAACATTCAGGACAATTACAAAAGAATGGTACGTAAGCAACATAACTTTACATACTGACCTACGCATAGCAACAGTTAAAGAACAAATACAAACCTACTACAAACGATTCCACGAAAAACTACATGGACATCCTAATACACAAACAAACAACATGACCACAACATATATTCCCGACAACACATAGAGAAGACTAAAAAGGAGCTGGATGAGAGACCTTCTTGACTAAAATAATAAAATAAAATAAAGACTGGAGGTGCCGCTGGGTTCTGCTCCCTCTCATGCCTTTCAAGCCATTTAAATTCGTACAGCAAATTCACTGGTTGTCAAATTTTATTTGACAGGTGTGAATAAATATATAAAGTAAAAAAAAAAACTGATATTTAATTTACAATAAGTGTTCCTTGGTACATTAAGACAATTTGATTAGAGATTTTTTTTAATTAACAAGGTGGAGAATTATCTATAAACAAATCCGACACGGTTTTTTTTTAGGTGCATTAAGTTTGCTACCTAGCATACGCTTAGACAAAAGATGAAATGAATGAAAACATTTTAATAATTCTTCCATCCTTATTCAGTTTGTATATCCTGTACAAGTGCTTCCTAAAACTTTTTTTTTATCTATCTCAATTAAATAGTTACGCGGTGTTTTAATAAAAAAATTGTTATCATCATTCATGATTGAAGATGTTACGAAACATTCTCCCGCCTCATCATCCCACTGGTGTACTAGTTGTCCTTGCAATGGAGGATTCTAGCTTCATTTTTATTTACCACGTGCAAAATAATTTATGATCTGACATTTAGAGAAAACCGGCAAATTAATGCAAAGTTTATATAATAGGTAATATTTAGTTAAAGATTTTAAGAATGACTTGGATTGTTAATTTTAATTTCAAAATTAATTTTTATAATTAATGTAAAAACGATCTCAAAAACAGTTATTTTTGACAGTAAGCTATTCTATGATGCTGGTAATTATTTAGCGAGAAATGTAAACATTAACAAAAAGGTAAGTTACGAATGAAAACATTCATCGTCAATTTAAGACAACATACAGGGATATATCAGTGTGTTCTCTCATTAGCGAATTATTGTAGTAATGTTTGTGATACCTGTACTCATAAATTAAACTCAGAACTTTTTGAATATTGGTCTTCTAAATTTTTTTTTGTTTACATTTAATGGTGATTAATTTGTATATAATAAGTTATTTGCTGTTTAGTATTTTATTTCTCAAATAATTACATACTTTTATTTATTTGGATTTGATCTACTTTTTTTTTTTTTTTTTTTTTTTTTTTTTTTTTTTTTTTTTTTTTTTTTTTTTTTTTTTTTTATTTTTTTTTTACTCTCTCGATTCTAGAAATGGCACAAGAAGAAGAAATATAATTTATTTTGCTTTTTAAGCTGTACAACGTATTATTTTTAGTAGTATTAATTTATTTTTGATCTAAGGAATCGGTATTGAGAATCGAGAATCGATTTTTCTGTTTCTGTACCGGTATCGACACATCCTAAAAATAACTCCAAATATTTTAATGAGACCTAATTCAACTGATCTAAATGTATTTTGGACTGAACAACCATTTCGCTCATTTGCTGTAACAACGACATAACTCGAAAACTTTAATTTTGCAGAAAGACAGTCTTGTGAATAAAGTACAGACCGATCTGTAGACATAAAATGGTGATACATCCTTCTCTCTCTTAGTGAATAGTTGAAGCTCAACTATAACGTTCTACCAACTAAAACTACATACGTGAATGTTTCATTATACAATTGAAAGCTCAGTATAACTCAAAAGCTTGTTGAGTTATGTCGTAGATGCAGCGAATGAGCGATTTGTTGTTGTCGTTTGGGCCTACTGAGGTCCCTAGTATTTTCTTTTGGCTATGACTTTTGCTTCATTTTTTTTTCCCAAATCTCCTTCATTTTATTTTATTTTTTTTTCCAAAACTCCTTCATTTTTCTTTCCTCTGTACACTTGGGTCTGATGTTCCTTGTGCTTTTCTTACATGCAAGTGATGTTTTAAAAACTCCCAGTCGGATGATCTGAACTCTGATCGGTCGCCCCCAGGCGGTCACAGGTTACTTGCCAATATTCTGAGCTTGGGTGGCTCTTTTCTAAATTCCGACGGCAATACTTTCTGGGTACTTTCCTATTCCAATGTATAAAAACCAAAAACCCTTCCTATATTCTTGATCTATTAACTCTGCGTTCTTCTATCCACCTCCTAAACACCAGATCCCAACCTTTTAACCTATATACCCCCTCACATAAAACCGATTCCTTTGACAAATCCTTCATCATTCGTGCTACCTCCTTCTGGAATTCCCTACCCACTTCTATTCGTAAAGCAACTTCCATAACTTCCTTTAAAAATAATTTATTCCTGTACCTTTTAGAAAATCAACCTTCCGCAAATATGTCAATAATCAAATGAATACTTAGAATTACTTCTTTTTTTTCTCTCTTTCTTTCTTTTTTTTTATATGTTCATATCTATACGATTGTATTTTATGTTATAATTATTATTTCATATATTTATTTATTTATTTTTTATTTTTTTTGTCCTGTAAAAATGTCTTCTGTAATTACTGAAGCATCTAATTTGTAAATAATAGGCCAGGCAATTGTATTTTTAACTGTGCTTTATTTTTATTCTTAGGGGACAGTAAGTCCCAGAATAAAGTTTTTTTTTTCATTTCATTTCTTGTATGGATTCTATCGGGATCTGTACTTGTTCTAAGTCCGACCTTACTGACCTGATTCACTAATTTTTGGAGACTTTCCCTCTCCTGTCACAGTAAGGATCCTGCTGCTGACTCTGCTGGACTTCAGATGAGATAAATGTCCATAGAAGGCCATTCGCTTTTTTGTTAAAGATGTGACTATGTCCTCCAGAAGTTTATAGAGCTTATTGTTGTGTCTGATTCTCTATTTGCCTGCTTCTTCTCTTATGGGTCCCAGGATCCTCCTAAATATCTTTCTGAGTTCAATCCTTTATAAAGAACAATAATTTATTGTAGTTTAAACAAACTTTGCAAAAAACAATGGAATAAATTTCTATCTTTTTTTTTTTTATTAACAAGGCAATCTTTAACGGACTTTCGTGTCATTATTGTTCAGGCAATAATGAAAGTACTTAGTAACAGTTTGAGACAAAAGTAGAAAAGGCTATCCAAAGACCGAAAGAAAAGAACTGACTTCCCTTTGTATTCTGCAGAAAAGAGTAAAAAAAAAAAAAAAAAAAAAAAAAAAAAAACTCATTGAATAAGAACGGGCATCCTGGTCACTGACAATGACACTGAACAAAAAGTGACGTAACTCGATTCGACTCTCGCAGAACGAAAATAACCCGCCCGCTCGAGACTATATTTAGAACAAGCGGCTCCTGTTACTAGTAAGTTCTTAAAGTAACGAGTTACTGGAACTGGTTACTGCGGCCTTGATCACCGCTCTGTACACCGCGGAACTTCTTTTTTTTCTCTGTAGCTACTGGTGTGTGTTCTGATGAAAAAGCTGTCCCAGGACAATGGAAGAAAATTGTTCACCGATCCTTTATGTAGCAATGTCTAGGAAGGATAGTTCTTCCTAGAGACTTATCTGTTTTTTATTTCTTTATAAATTATATTAAGTCGTTCTTCTTTTATTTTATTAAGCATGGTTGTACAAAACTTCTACACATTTGTTTGATAGCTGATTTGATTTTTTCCTGTTTGTAAAATATATATTTTAAAAATACAGTAATAGCCACACAAACGTTGGGAACACCTAGACACCTGGACGTAAAATGAGAAAGGTGAGATAAAAATAGCTTTTCTGTAGAATTAGTGCAATAGATTTAAATATGAAAATAGGAGTAAACAAGAAAAAATAATAGAAGTGTAGTGGGTAGAAATAAGTTTTATTTATTTATTATTATTATATTTTTTATAATAACTACACTTGATCTAAGACATGTTGATAGCCTACAATGACCATTGATATACGTCTTCTTCCAATTGCTCAACAGACCATTTCTGGTCCCTGGTTTTTTCAGTAGTATGCTTATCCGACTCTCCTAAGACAAGTAAGCCGACAAGAAGCCTGTAGATCTCGTTCGTGCAATCGAAATATCACCCATTCCTCCAAACCGTATATTAGTAATGGTCTTATAGAATTTAGTAACTAGCTTCTTATAGAATCGTAACTTGGTAGTCGTTAATGGAAATTCATTTCTGAAGTATCTTTTTATTCCGAAGTAACATTGATTGGAAATGATATTAGAAGAAATAAAATATACAGTAAACTTTCTTTTATCTGTCGCTCTCCTTTAATCTGAGCTCACAAACAAGGAAAATTCTAAACGTATAATTTATTATTATTCTTTTTTTTATCATTCCTTTTTATAATTTTTAAAATTATACGTTTAGAATTTTTCTTATCCTGAGCTCACAATCAAGGATTAAAAAGGAATAAATATTTTACGTATCCATTACAAACAAATTAAAGGTGACTAAACTAAAATGAACACGGTTGGAATAAAGCTAGCAACTACGATGACGAGGTGAGGGGTTTCCACGAAGCCTCCAACGAACTCCTTGCCAACAGCGTGGACCTGGGAAGAGCAATCTTCCTCGTCGACTCCAGACAGCAATAGCAGTGCTAAGCAGGAATGCCACCACGGACTGCGTAGAGACAATAATAATATCAAGCTTTATTGGCATCTATAATGACAAAAGCCTCTTCTTAGAGAGAACTTAGAAGTCGGCTACAGCCAACAGAAACAAAAAATTATATATACAAATTAAAACACAAAAAAAACAAAACAATCAAATAAACAAAAACCTTATAAAACAGAACAAGAAACTAACTATTGCTGATAACTATTATTATAATTAATGATTAGAGAGATATATATATATGCTTTATTGATATAAAAAACTATCTAACTAAATATAACACTATAATTCATAGTTATAATTTGTTTGTAATTCTAGAATATAATTCCGACCAGGCTACTTGCAAACCCAAAAAAAAAAAAAAAAAAAAAAAAAAGCCTTTTCTGATCGAGACAATGACAAGACAACAATTGTACGTTGATAATGTACAATTTCGTCGTTCAGGTTATATACTATACATACCTATCTTAGTTTTAACGGAATAAATTCTAGCCCGAAAAAAAAAAATTGTTAACGAAACAGTATTTGTTCATAATTGATGATTTTCGTTATCAGACATTTTCCGACTAATCCGACGCGATGTCGGCTACGCTTACTCCGTATAATTGGGAATCTACTGGATTTAAACAGCACATTTCTCTTGCTTATAATTTAGCTGATCTTCTTAAATATTCTTACATAATAGTAATCATTCTGTCAAACGTCAATACTTATAATTATTATGTCGAAAGAGAAATAAATAATTTTTTTTTCAATTTTAAAACGATTCAATGTAAGGAAAATTTTGTTGTATAGATATTAATTTAAATAAGAATCTATTTCTACTTATTAATATTTTTATTCAAAATGTCATTAAAAAAAAAAAAAAAAAAAAAAAATAAAAAAAAAAAAAAAAAAAAAAAAAAAAAAAAAAAAAAAAACCCTAAAAACCAATATAGTAGTTGAAGTAGCGATAAATCCCATAATTACAAGGCAATGATATATAATTATCATATTGTGTTTGATGTATATATTCATATGTTTACTGAGCCCTGAAGCGATTGCGGTGTAAAATAATTACAGATTTGATCTATTACCTAACTCTATTCCTGTCTTGTCCTGCGCTGTCGAAATTTGGTTGTCCTTTCAATGGCAAATATTAGAAAGGTTCTTTTATTCGCAGTTTTTTTTTTTCAAACAAACATTTATTTTTCATATTTAATTATCTTTATAAATGATTGAAGAAATACTCAAAATTTTTTAAATGTTTATTAATGCATAAAAGATAACAGCTATGCTATAAAATCTTAATAACATATTATTAATCACACTATTACAAACACAACTACCACCACCTATGAAACATAAAGTATTGTTTTAAAAGGCACTTACCCTTAATTAAAAAAATAATTCACAAATTTCTTATTTTTCATTGATTAATATTTACAACTGTAATATTATACATCAAGTAAATGTGTTAATAGTGAATACAATGGCATGTAAATAACTTGTGAAGAACTACTCAATAGTAGCACTTCAATAAAAATCTACACTAAAAGGTCTCTAGGGCATCTTCTTTTCAGACGCATCGGAGGATTATCGGGAATGGAATGGGAAGCAAGTTGGGAGACTAGTGGATTGGAGTGGTTACGGAGCTTACTATGAAAGGTATCTGGTTTGGCCGGTTTTTTTTTGGTTTTTTTTAACCCTTAAATTATAAATGCATAGAATGCAAACACCTAAAATAAAGACACTATATGTTTACCGATTCATAAATAAAAAAAATAAAAAAATACATCACACTGGGTTATAAGCATGAGTTACTTTATAAGCAATTGACACGTCATTATGAGCATTTTCTTTGCATTAGTTTCACATGTGCTAGGTGTATTTTTAATCTATTTTATACAGTTTTAAATTTCAATTAGTAACTAAAATGAAAAAATATATTAAAAGAAGGCAATACTATTTCTTAACACACAAGGTCTCTATTAATGGGCTTACCACTCGTCTTGAAAATCATTGATTCAAAGAACATTTGTGCCTTTAGTCGTAAAGTATAAATCTTTTCATTTAAAAGTAAAGAATTGAGTAAATAATGTAAAGAATTGGTAAATAATTTAAACTATGTATCACATTCCAGACTGAAATGACAGGAAACTGCCTGTAGTTTTCATTGAACCAAAGAAACGCTCAAACCTTCCGATTAATTACGAAATACTCATTTACATGACAGTCATTAGACTTATTTGAACGTATGGAAAAGGATCTGGGGCTCCACTAACCTTCCAATTTTTCTCGTATCCAATCCTTACAGTTCAAAATCCTTAACCCTTTAACGGGGCGGGGATTTTTGAATACATTACTATTTTTTTTCTTTGAATGGCTATAGCCACTCTAACCCCCACTCATGTATCATAAAATTCAAGGTTAAAAAAAGGATATAAGACAATATTGAGTAGGACATTACATCATTTACTGAGTATGATGTAATTAAATATGAGTGTCCTCCAGGATACATCGCCTGTTTTAGGGTTAATGCTCCTTACTTTGTCACAAAAAAAAATTATCCATGAAGATCTTATTGGACCATATATTGCTGATTTTGCCAAAATTAGATACTTATCCTTTCATAGTAAAGTTTACAGCTATTCAAATCCACTAAAACTTCTTTCCCATTCTATTCCGGAAAACCCTTTAAGGCGTCTGAAAAGAAGATGGCTTTATGATCTTCCAATATAAAACTTTTATTGAAGAACTACTAATGTGTTGCTTACACGCAATTGAAATTTCACTACATTGCCTTTGATTGTATCACACAGGTTTAATTACAGCTGGAGAGCAGTAATGTTCAGATTATGGATTGTTTAGATCTATGAATTACATTTGTAAAAGGTTGTCTTTCATAATTACGATGACATAAAAATTAAATTAGTATTTGAGTTATTTGCCTCAAAACCAAAAGGGTGGTACCGGCGCGCCGGTCGCCAGCGCGTCGTCAGCCTTTGATGTAAGGCTAAATGATAATTCTTCTTTTTTTCATAATTTTTTCTTATTTGGTCTCTTTAGAACAATCAATCATATATTTTTTTCAAATGCAGGAAGTACCACGTGCACCAACGTGATAATGAAATTGCGAGAATGTTGGATATTGAGCTTATAAATATGTTAAGGTAGTTATACTGATCATTACGTGAGGGCATTAATTAGTGAGAAAAGAAAGTATTTAATTATGTTCAACAGGGCAAATTATCTTATCTGTTAATATTGTTATATATTGGACTAGCGGACTCAATGGCCGAGTGTGTTGGGGCGAGGGTCTCAGCGCGCTTGTAACCAGAAGGTCGTGGGTTCGAATCCCATCTGGGCGGCTTAAAATTTATTTCGTGGTGGGGCACAAAAAAAAAAAAAAAAAAAAAAAAAAAAAAAATCTTGAAGAAGAGCTGGTTCGCTCGTGCCTTGCTCTGGAACATTGGGTTATGTGCTAACTATGGGCCCATGTGGATTCTGCTGGAGTTGAAAAAGATGTGTACATCAGCGATTATTGTCGGTAAGAAATTAAATTATGTTTCTGTTTAAAATACATTCTTTATCATTTTTTGAGAATAAAATCTTCATTATATGGTATTATATTGTATTCCGATTGTCATATTATACTTGAACTCGAAACTAGATTGAATGGTCTTTGATTTAATACGATTGTTAAAATTTTGATTATTTTTGCAAGGGGCCCGAGTTGGAACCTTTATCAGAAATTGAAGAAGTGTAAAATTTTATAAAATATACTTTTTATCTACTAATCTTTAATTAGATTTTCTAAAAGTAAAATATAAATAATGCTCAACATTACGAAGTAAATATTACATGCTTTTAAAACATAATTGTTTTATGTTTTTTAAAAATCAAAAACAAAACAAAGGTCCAGTTTTGGGCACTCTCTCTCCCCCCTCTCTCTCTCTCTCTCTCTCTCTCTCTCTCTCTCTCTCTCTCTCTCTCTCTCTCTCTCTCTCTCTCTCTCTCTCTCTCCTCTCTCTCTCTCTCTCTCTCTCTCTCTCTCTCTCTCTCTCTCTCTCTCTCTCTCTCTCTCTCTCTCTCTCTCTCTCTCTCTCTCTCTCTCTCTCTCTCTCTCTCTCTCTCTCTATATATATATATATATATATATATATATATATATATATATATATATATATATATGTATGTATATATAATATTTAACAAATTTTATATATTACTAGCGTTCCTGAACGCGGCTTCGTCCACTATCTGAAGTAAAGAACTTAGATAATTTTAACTAATAAGAGAAGTTTTATTTATTAATAAAAATCTTGTATCTCAGAAAGTAAGACAAAAAGAAAAAATAAATTCATAAGACATTAGAATAAACTTATGTTCCAGTTCTGTCTCCCGGTCTAATGAGCATGATTTGCTAACAAACAAATCAAGTTCTGGAAAAACGTACGTTCGAGAGAAACAGTTAGTACGAAGATCTAATATAACGTTATTGTGACTATGGCCATGCGATTTGTTAATTGTAACAGCAAAAGAAACTTTAACTGCAAATATTATTCGATCTAATTGGAATAGTAAATAAATAGGGTAGTAATCACTGTGATTCTTCCAGTCACTGTTCCAGTGAGAATAGCAATCTTAATTACATATCCACAAATATGTATCTCTTTTTAATAACTATTTAATTGAAAGTAATTAAATTTTATTATTTATTGTTTTCAATAAAAATCTGTTAAATATAAACAGTTTATTAGATAGAGGGGCAAAATAAAGAAAGAATAAAAGCCTAATTTATTTTCCGGACAAACCAATTAATACAACCAAGGTAATATTTAATTAAACAATATTCGACGTCACTCATCGATTTTAGTTTAGGATATCGATAATTATCTACAGTATTATTTGACGGGTAGCGCCAAGCCGAGGACTATGGAGTATAGCATTAAAGCAGAGCTGGTGCTAATATTTGCACAATAATATCGAGGGGGTGGAGGGGAGGGGGCTGTAGAACGGATTTGAAAATTATTCATGTCAACAGTAATCTGTTTGCCATCTGCCTTCTGTTTGCATTGTCAGCGCCGAGCATAGCCCTTTGGACTCCGGGGGATATCTAGTCTCGGCCTAAGTTCTGGCAGCAACTTGAATCCTTGGCTTATATGTAGGCGGGGAAGGATTGCTTTAAATCCTGATTCTATTCAGGTTTCAAGTTCACTAGAAACCTATGAACATAGGTTATACTATAAACATGTAATGAAATCTCAAATTCCTATCACTTTCAATTGTTGCAATTTGACATGAATCAAAGTGAGAAATATGTCAAATCATATTTGACCATAAATGCTCCAAATATCATCTGTACTCGTTCATGAATGCTCTATGTTCATGACTGCTTGTGCATGAATCCCTTAAAACCTATAAGATTTTTCTATTACTTCAAAAAAATAAAATAAAAATATCAAATAAGAATCTGAAGACCTGTGAAAGAAATATCTATCAGCAGCTTCTTCACTTATTATATATTATTGCGAGAGACGTTAGATTTCTTCCACTATTAGCACCTAAACTTAGCAATATAAATGAAACCTTAATAACTTATCTCTCTCTCTCTCTCTCTCTCTCTCTCTCTCTCTCTCTATATATATATATAATATATATATATATATATATATATATATATATATATATATATATATATATATATATAACTATTTTACAATAATCGGGTTATAGGTCCTTTATAGTTATTTATATAATTTCTAAGGGTCGACCAAATATAATTATATTTATATATATATATATATATTTATATATATATATATATATATATATATATATATATATATATATATATATATTTTAAATATATTTGTATTCCATAGTAACCCTATGAAAGAGTCCTTTATTCAAAAAGTGAGCACATCCCTTGCATACAAGCCTCTTACTTTCATTGCTATTTTACATTATACACATATCTTGAAAATGAAAATGAGTTAATTATATTGTAGTCGAAACAAAAAGAAAAAGAAAAACATTCGATATCAATATACGTGAAATTGATGTTGTACCTAAAACTATTCATTGCTTTCAATAAATTTCATTTCAGAATTCTACTTTATGAACTGTTTTTTTTTTCTTTCCAAATGAACGTTTTGCAAGCAACATTATTTGTTTCAGGGGTCACCTGTGGTGTAGCGGTTAGCATAGCAACCTACTAAACCCAAGATCGCGGGTTCGAGGCCCGGCAGATGACTTTAGGATTTTTTAAAGGGAGTAAAAAATCCTTAGCTATGCCGTCCTTCGGAGGAAGGGACGTAAAATGGGGGTCCCGATCGCCTATGCGATGTCAGGTACTCGTTAAAGATCCCTATCCTAATTATACCGGGATAGGCAAAATTTAGGACTCCCACCGTAACATCGTCTGATTAGCCATAGCAGCATAAAGTGGCGTTAAACGAAATAATAAATAATTATTTGTTTCATTAAATAAAATCTGTCCTTGTCCATAAGTGGTCAGTTATACAATTTACAATCAAATGCCCGTGTTGTCTCTCCGTCGCAGTGTAATGGATTGTTGTAGAAATGAGATTCCAGACTTTAATCCAACTAACTACACATAACAAGATTTTTCTATTACTATCATCATAAATTTAATAAACATTTTTAATGTATGATATTAATATCTAATACTATTTTTTAGCTCATTAATATAGTGAACATATTAGATAAATATCCTTTAAATAGGAAGATGCGAAAATTGAGGCGGTATGAAAATATTTTCATTTAAAAAGAGGAAGCACAGCAATTTTTTTGGTACTTGTATCTTTTGGAGGTTTTTCCCCTGTTTCAATCCAAAATGTATTTAAATCGGTTGTGAACAACAGTCGATTCATTACGATCTGCGTTATCCCTTCATCTTAGGTCACAGGTTACTTTACTTCTCCTCTCCCTCTTTATTTAGTGTGTGCGTATTATACGAAATCCATAACTGGTGTTTCTCATCAAATTGCAAAGATTAAAATTTTATATTGTGATCATGATAGATACATCTTCTAGTCATCATATTAAGAAATATTATGACGTTAAACAGACGGTCGTGGGTTTGGATCCCACCTGGAAGGTTTAAACTTAATTTAACGGCGGGCCCAAGGACACATACCCAAGTTGGAATACATTGGGATGTCGAGCCACAACAAACAACAACATATATTACTTTAATATTAAACATTATAATACTATTAAGTACTTTGTTGTTACATTAACACATGTTAGTTAAACAATTAAAATTCTTGGTGAGCATCCTTCGGTTGAGCCAGATGAACAATTCATGTGAAATTAATAATGTTATATGGAAGAAACTTATCGAGATTGAAGTAAGATATCAAAATATTTGAAAGGTTAAAACATTTGATGAGTGTCACCAAAACAAACAGGTACCGTATATTTTTATAACAAAAAGGAGGAAGTAAATACAGAATTGTTGGAAATAATTTGGGTAAATTTATTGACAAAATATTCAACATTTTTAAGATTAATTTTAATATGTAAATTTTATGTTAAAATTTAATTAATACTTGTTTTATGACCAGCGTTTGGTAATGATGTAGTAACTGTAATAACTATGTCTGGTCGAAAAAATTCATTTTATATTATTTACTTTATTTTATTACATATTATAATATATAACAATTTCCTCTTAATATAATAATCCTAGTTAATAATAAACTCGCAAGACCAGCAGTTGTTGGTCTGAAAGACGTCTGCAAACCAGTATTCAAATATATCGGCTACCTAGATCGGGACCTTGCCAAGGCCTCGAAGCGGATCTAGCTAACCGGATCGATACTATATCGATTATTGTAGTCATATTCGGAATATCCTGATTGACTCGAGATAGGCTGAAATAATAGTCAATGATACTTATTCTAAATATGAAGTGCTATAGACTTCCGTTTATTCAGCAGGCTGTCTCTTAAATGTAAGAGTAATTTTAAAGATTACAGAGCAAGAGCATATCCGGATTCGAACTTTATAATTCAGTGAAAATTAAGTTTAATGAAATTTTTAACGGATAAAATTTGAAATTTCCATCTTAATACTTATTAAATGTAAGACTAACAAAATAAAAATGTTAACAATTTTTTTTTTTTTTTTTTTTCTTTTGTCACATCTCTGTAACTTTAAAGGAGGGCACTTTGAATCGGTTTTATTTTTAAAAACGTTTATTTCCTCAACTATTTATTAAATTTGTGTATTACTCACCTTAAAATAAATTGGTGTGAGACACAGTGTCATATACCTCTAGTAATGTATTTTTGGTAAAAAATGGACAATGTAAACTATATTTCCGAGGCACAGAAATAATTCATTGAAAATTTATTATCAAATACTTCAAAAGCTTTAATATATCAATAGTTCAAAATAAAGGTTAGATAAAAATTTATTAAACTCTTCACTAAGTCATAAAAATCTACATGAACAAAAATTAAATTTTAAAGAATTAAACCATTCTACATTTAAATACCTAAAGAGCTCCATATCCACTCCAATCCACTAGTCTCCCTAATTGCTTCCCACTCCATTCCCGATAATCCTCCGAGGCGTCTGAAAAGAAGATGGCCTAGAGACCTTTTAGTGTAGATTTTTATTGAAGTGCTACTACTGAGTAGTTCTTCACAAGTTATTTACATGCCATTGTATTTACTATCAACACATTTACTTGATGTATATGTGTTTGTACAGTTGTAAATATCAATAAATGAGGGAAAAATAACAAAAAAAAAACCTAAATAAAAGTACAAAATTCGGCAAACATTAGAATATAAAATAAAATAAAAAAAAAAATAAAAATAAAAATAAGTATATTACTTTTTATTTTTATTTTTTTTCTGCATTTTGCTTTAGAAGGTTCTAGACCATTTTCTTTTCAGGCGCACCGGAGGGCTCCTGGGAAGGAAGTTGGAAGACAAGTGTATTTGATTGAGTATGATATTTATTATGGAAGGATAGGTATCTTGTTTAGGATTTAGAAATAATAAAAATAAATTATATAGAATTTTTACTATCCTTATAACCATACATTGGAATATATTTATGCGTATAGGAAATAAATTTTTAGAGACCTTAGGGACTGAGTGTGTTGAAGTGTTAGACGTTTACCTAATTTCTTTGGTTCTTGTTCGAATCAGCTTGGCTGGTTAAAATTTGTTACGTTGCAGGCCCATGGAATATATCTCAGTCTTTCGACTCAAGGTAGAATAGATTGGTAACCTGTAGGAAAACGCGTTCTTATAAACAGAAAAAAGGGTTTATAATCACTAATGTCAAAATATGAATAAATTATTTTGATAAATATTTATAAAAAAATATTATTAATCATATAATTGCATATAATTTCAGTTGATGCATTTAAAATGTGCATGTAAAAGCGCAACGAACAAGGTCGCTCAAACTAACGAAGCCCATTATTTGGCAAGGTAACGCTCTGCTAGATTACAGCTATCCCCGTCTGGAAGTTTCATTTTAAATGGGCATTTCCTGTAAGAAATTAAATCGTTTTTTCTTTTAAAATAACGTTAATCACTTCCCACTGGAAGTAAAACAAATTAATTTTTTTTTTAAGGAAAAAAATTAATAAAAATCTCGAAATTGTACATTTTTTTTTCTTTTTATTGGATTTAGTCTCCTCCTAAAATAAGATTGAAATTTAACAAAACGAACTGCTTTCGATACAGCAAGGTGGAGCAGCTTCAAGGACACGGAGACCGCCAAATTGATTACTGTGTAATCTGCGAATCCAATCCTATTAATTTGTCTTCCTTCAAGATCTCTGCTGCGCTTGTCATTAGGAAATTAGAGAAAAATTTCACTTAAAGCATCGAAGTTTTTTTTAGTATTGTTTTAAGCCTTGTTTCATACAACAAATAATTAAAGTTCACTATTAAAAAGCCATTTTAAACATTGTATATAAGTAGTTAAAATAAAAGGATTAATCAACAAATAAAAAAGCTAAACAAGGCGAATTATAGCTAATGATCGGCATTGCATGTAGCTAATGCCCGATCCGGCTGTCAATTTAGAAGAATGTATCGAAACCAAGGTCTTATTGCTTCACAGCTTGGTAAAAGGTAGTCTGTTCCTGTTTGTCAAATTTCCTCTCAGATTTATTATCCCATCAGTTATTCAAAGTAGAAACACTATGAATAAATTATAGCGTTATCTTCATTCTTATCGGTATATATTTTTTATTTTTATTTATTTATTTTTATTTTTATTTTTATTTATTTTTTTATTTTATTTTTATTTTTGGTAATTGTTTGGATCGGCGACACCAACCCCTACACGCGCCCAGAATACCTTTTATCGATTCTAACCTTGTTCCGATTTATTTCGATGTTTTAGTCGCTGCTTTTAGAGGGGAAAGGTTATTCTCCTAAATTTACTGAGAAACTCTAAATCCCTGTTCAAAGTAATATTAACTTCTGTTTACCTTCTAATATTAAAATGAGAAATAAGGAAATAATGAGGTGGAATCAGAAAATATCGAAATATAAGAAACTAAATCAATTTTGAATTAATATTAATTTAATCAACAATTAATAGGTATACTACTGAACCACCAGTAAAGTTAATTCCTGATGAACTTTCTGTCAGAGAAGTGAAAAAGACAAAATCCTTAAGTATTTATTTGGCATAACTCCTATTTATTCAACATTTGAAGCTACATGTTTCGGAGACAATGTTCCATCATCAGACTTCTAATTTTTTTTAAAAACACATTAATCTATAACATTATACCAATAGTTCTACAATTATATATTAATGTGTCATTTACCTCTTAATCTGTGATTATTTTCACATTATCAATTCTCCATGTTATAAGCCATTATACAATATAAGACAGAATCCTAGTTGAAAGTGATGATGTTAATTTCTGCTATATTTTCTCAAGGGAAGAGAAAATAAGAAAACATGAAACCTGTGATATACTTTCTCACATTTATTTATAAACTGATATGTTTTATTGAATTAATTATACAATCTATCTCACTTTAGGACAAAAAGTAATATGGATGACAAAGAATCCATTCACAAAATATGTATACTGAAATTTTATCACTGAGATTGTTAAGTTTTGTAACACTTTTACACATAAGAAAAGATGAAATAAGAAAACGAATTGATAAAACACTTAATCCTCGTGTTGTTAACTTCTGTTTCACCTATTTACATTTAAGAAGTCTAAATATCAATATAACAAACTAAACAACACAATCCAAGTTGAAACTGTAGAAGTGATTGTTTACATGTGAGGTTATAGGAATGAGCTATCGAAAAATGTAAACATGAAGTGAAGCGTAAGGATCGAACTGGTCGGTGTAGCGCGGGTCATGCCAGTTTGGTGGTGTCGCCGATCCGAACAATTACCTTATTTTTTTCTGTTCTGTCAACATAAGGTGTTTAATAGGATTCTTTAGGTTCATTCAAGAAAATAAGTAATTATTCTGGCGACGTTTCGAGACTTTATTGTTCTCATAATCATGCCTAACAATAAAAAAACAAAAAAAAAACAGCTACAATTTATGAAAAAAATATAAGAAAAAAAAAAAAAAAACTAGAGAATATATATATATATATATATATATATATATATATATATATATATATATATATATATATATATATTGTTGTTATTTTCTTTGAATTTATGTTCTATGATATAATTGACACTAAAGTTAGTTATAATCAAGTATTTGTTATAAGCAAATAATACAATATGCTTGCATACGTGGGATTTGTTCACATTCCAATAAACGAATCTTTCATTTAGTCACTATGGAAGAGAAATTCATAAAGTCGTGAAATATTCTGCATTTTGATTTTGTGTGGTCCAGAATAGAACATGGGGATTGTGTAATTAGTCGGTCGTAATGTTTGTGATTGAAATGTTTTTAGATTGTACTTGTAAGTTTTTTTAGCTGAACCATATATCTATGATGTTAAAGTCTAAGTCGCTTACAGTAAGTAAGAGTTTAAAATATAATTTTTAAATGTTTATTTATTTAGTTATGACGCAATTTAAGAAGAAATATATGCCTATGATATTACATAGACAACTAAAAAAAATAAAGAAGTTACCAAGACCATAAAATATCATATATTGAATTATAATTTTGTAAAATAAAAATAATTATTTCTGATATAGTATTGCTGTCAATTGATAGTTTCTCTAAAAAGTTTTAATATGGAACATATTTGACCGGTCAAAAGCAATACGTTTTTAGGAAACGCAAGGGCATTACGCGTAATTTGATAGATTGATATTAGGAGAGTAGGAACAGTTAGGAGCACAACTTTTCTTATACTAAATAACACTACCTATGTTGAATAGGAGGCAGGTTCAAAGTGAGCTTCTTTTGACCCTGTTTCTAATAATACGAAATAAAAAAAAAATTAACCTGGATTTGACCGATCTTGATTGATCCCTCTCGGCTGTTCAAAATTTTTATTATATAACATTTGTCGGTAGGGCCTACTCTTTAGGAGCTATACTTGTTTGGATGAAAAAAGTCACGTTTGGTCTAAATCACGCTCAACCACCAGATTTTCCCCATTTAAGGATACCCATTTTGTAGAGGTTGGGTGTGCCCCAGGAGGGTCTCCCGATCTCGAAGTCATTACAACTGAAATCACAAAAAATAAATTTTCTGCCTTCAAGCGGACCCGAACTCGGGCCCGGGAGCTTAGTAGTCAAGTGCCTCACCTACTGAGCTACCGCCCCTCCTCCATTGTAAAAGAAAACAATATAAAAATTTCAAAAATTAGGTAAAAATAAAATTTTAAGTAACATATTTCGCAGCAATTACTAACCTACATTGATATTTGTCCCAACAAGAAGACAACACAAGCCGGCATTCCTTTTCTTAACCTGGAGCTGGTTCTTAACTTTTTTTTTCCAGTACCTCGAGGTACCAACGGGCGTCCTTGAACCTAATGCTGGGCTATATCCTGTTCATAATATGGCGGCACTTACCTTGATTGATAACTTATGTAATTCTATTTTTTTTTTAGCAAAACCAGAAAAATAATTTGGGGGGAAAGTAAAATTAATATACAATCAACTGGATATGGCGCTATTTGACGTAGTGTTTTTTTATTTTTATTTCGTTTTTTCTGAATCAGTCAATGTGTAGTAATATAAGAACTGCATTGTTTATTTTCATTTCTTTTTAATTCATTATTTATTTATGTTTTGATTGTAACTGTGCGGTTTATCATTATGTAAAGCAGATATTCAAAAACAATTTTACAACCATTAAAAAATAGCTTAAGACAAATGGCGAAATAAAGAGTTAAAAAGTATTAAAAGTAATTTTTCGTCCCTGGAAAACACAATTTTAAGCCTAGTGATGGGTGGTTAAGAAAATTAAAAAGTTGTATTGAGATGAGGTTTCTGGCTGTCATAGAAGAAAAAGCTATCATAACGGCTACAAAGCAGATATGAAAAAAAAAAAAAAAAAAAAAAAATGATTACGAATGATTTTTTTTTTAATTCTTTTATTAATAGAAATTTACACCTGTGTTACAAATATATCTAGTAAATAAGCGGTTTACAATGAAAAATAATGACATATTTAAATCTTGTAGAAGAACTACCCATTGGAAGTACTAAAATGAAATATTTACAAAAGAATAAGATTGCCAGAAATGGAATGGGAAGCAAGTCATGCAACAAGTGGTTTTGGATGAGGAGTAATTTTATTATGAAAGGAAAAGTATCTGGTTTGTGCCTAATCAGTAACTTATGGGATATTAAGGTCATTAAGGATCAGTTTATCTGTG
The DNA here is from genome assembly GCA_003667255.2 of Euschistus heros. Taxonomy (NCBI): domain Eukaryota; kingdom Metazoa; phylum Arthropoda; class Insecta; order Hemiptera; family Pentatomidae; genus Euschistus; species Euschistus heros. Next base: position 773,377 of record RCWM02000146.1, read on the forward strand.
ACAAAATAAGGAGCATGAAGGATTTTTCGAAGGATTTCGGATTGGAGTGATTGCATGCGGGAAGAATTCGATGGTTTGGTGGATCCCCACTACGAATGCTAATAAAATAAAGAATTAGAGAGTATTTAAGATGCTTTTTCGTAAAATGGACGATTTTAAGGCTAGTGATGGATAGTTAAATAAATTTTAATTTTTAACTGTCATCAGATCATTCAGCTTTCAAAACTTTTAAAAGATTAATTTGAATCTAAAATTCAACAATTAGGTTCAAAACCATTTAACAAAACTGACGTGAAAAACTACTATCCCGATTCTATAACTGAACTAAACATTCTTTCATACGGTTAAAAATTTGGCTCCCGGCATCAAATTATCAACTTGTTTTGATTTCCATATCGTCTACCATAGATCTGCACAAATAGTTTTTTATATTCTTATTGTAATAATTTGCCATTTTTTCTCTCTTTACATTCAGTAATCCGCCATTTTCGGTAATCCTGTACTCCTTTGGTCTCAAATGTGTCGGATTATCGTGTCTGTAAGGTATATATCATCGTCAGTATGAATGTGAAATAATGCAATTTTTATTTTCGTTCATTTGTCGTTGTATTCTACTATTCTATTCTATATCGGACCTCTACAGTCGATGAAGGACCTGGGCCTCTGCACACAGCTTTCTCCACTCCTCTCTGTCAGCGGCCACGTTCCTCCAATTCCGGATATTCATGTCCCCCTCCAAATCATCCATCCAGCCTCTTCTCCTTGCTCCTCCTGGCCTTCCCGTCCACATTTGTCTTGGCAGCTTTTGAGGTTCCATTCTCTCCAAATGACCCAGCCATCGCAACCTCGCTTTTTTCACAACAGTGACAACATCCGTCTCATCATAGAGCTCCCTGAGCTCTGCATATATCTTTCGCAGAACCCTTCTTTCTCATACTAGTAGAGACTTCTTATATTCTTTTTTTAGAGTCCACTACCATATGTTACTACTGGTCTTATTATAGTTTTGTATATAGTTACTTTTGCCCGTCTAGAAAGGCTTTTAAACCGTAGAGCTTTCTCCATCGCATAAAAACACCTTGTTCCCGCTGCTTTTCTGGCTTTAATGTCAGCTCCTACACCATTATTCTCTGTTACTGTAACTCCCAGGTACTTAAATTATTTACAGGTAGGAAACATGTACTCTCCTATTATTATATATCCTCCACTATAGTTTGGGTTGCTCGAGGTTTCCATAAATTTAGTTTTTGATGTATTGATCTCGAGCCCTATCTTCTTTGCTGCTTGGCTGAATTCATTAAATACATCGACTAACGCAGAAAACGTTCTTGCAGAGATCACCACGTTGTATTCTACAAGACCTATATTTTAGTAAAATGCTCGAAATTCGTAAAAATTACGTTAATGATTTCAGTCTCTTAATTACCTATCATATTCGAAATTTTCTCATAAGGCTTTGTAGAAATACATGGATGAACGAACGAAATAAAAAAAAAAAAAAAAAAAAGAAGCAATTTTTCATATTTGTTAGTTTTACCTAGTATTAGTATTACCATACTGAAAATGGTGGTTTAATAAATGTAAAGAAAAAAACCCCATAAAAAATGGCAAATTATTGCAATAATGGTAGATGGAAATCAAAACAATTTGATAACTTATTTTTAAAGAAGAACATGAACTTTATTCTGGGACTACTTGTCTCCTAAGAATAACATATGGGTACAATACATAGAACACGCACCTGGCTATGATAATTAATTATAATCAATAATAATAATAAAAATTGATTAATAATTAAATTTTGAGTTACAAAATAAATGAGATATCTTGTAAAAGGACACATCTTATGTGTACAATTGTAATGTATATTACATAAATATTCATGTTGTACATTTTCTCGGAAGATTGAAAATTTAGGAGGTAAAGAAATAGATGATGTTTAAAGGAAGTAAGAGTGGAGCTTTTTCGAATTGAAATGGGCAATGAATTCCATAAAGAGGAATCACGGATAATAAAGGATTTTTCGAAGGATACAGTTCGATGTGAAGGAGTGTACATGTTAAAGGGTTGGGCTCTAGTATTTAAGAGGTGGATAGAGGAGCGCAGGTTTAGGTGGTCATGAATATAGGTCGGCTTTTTGGTTTTCAAGTTTCGAAATAAGCACCTAGGAAGTATTGACGTCGGAAACTGGGGTAAAGCCACCCAATTTCAGAATACCTGTGAGATATGTGAGAACGTCAGGTGTGTTCAGTTGTAGACTCGGAATAGTACTTTTTTTTTTGGTTTGCTTTTGCTATTGACTGGTTTTGGACCCAATAAATAATTTTTAGATGCAAATTTGTCTTGTAAAAGGTTTGACATCTAAATGATCTGATGACAGTTCTTTTCTCCTGTAACAGCCAGAAACCTTATCTCAATACGATTTATTAGTTTATTTAACCACCCATCGCTAGGCTTAAAATTTGTCTTTCCCAGGGACCAAAAATTACTTTGAATACTTTTTTATTCTTTATAGTAAGCTATTTTTTAATGATTGTAAATTTGTTATATTTTCTAGATTTATTACTGATGCTTAAAGTAATAATATTTATCTATGTTGTGAGAAAGAGAGAAAGCCAGTTACGACAGACGATGGCTACCCAGTGACCTAGTGGCCTTGTGGAAGTATGTACCACGCCTCACATTGTTACCTGTTCCGGACAACAGGGTTTCTGCTACCGGTAGCTGTAACTGTAACCGTGATTGGTCATTATTGTAACGTGTCGGGGGGGGGGGGGGGGGGGGGGGGTAGTGATTAATAGCAAATTAGTTAGTCAGCTGTCCACGATCCTTCTGTCTACACTCTTCTACACGATCTATTGTTTTGAAAACTATTGTTTATTGATGTCTTTATATAAACATAAATAACTTTCTCACACTGTCAATAAAATTTGTGCTAGTGATAACTTTAAAATTCTTCTATTGAAGGAAGAAAAAAAGAAATGAATTATCAGTTTTTTCAGCTACTATTTTCTCTGAAGAATAATTAAATTGAACAAACGAATGATCCACCTTTCTGCAGAAATTATATACTGATATAACTTTAATTTTAACAAAATGTTTTACCAAAAAATTTAAATTCGTGTTCAGCGACTCAAAAAACATTAAGAGGGTGAGAAAATCAAAACTATAGCAAAACTATCCTCTGAGAATCTTATTAACGTGTACTAGATTGAGTACATCCTACTTCAACAACGTAACCAAATAAACTATACAAGTCTATTTATTGAACTGTACGCCTTTTAATTTTTTATAAACATATATTTAATATTATCCATGTTTAATGATATTCCACTAATACCTGTTGAACAGATCCGCTACCTAGGAATCAACTTGGACAAACGTCTAACATGGAATCCACATACAAGACCAAAACGACAAGAAACTGCTCGTCGTTACAGGCTACTTCAACACTTACTTGACAAACTTTCCAACCTCCCAATTAATTACAAAAGACTCTATTACATAACAATAATGAGACCAATTTGGACATACGGAGTTGTGCTTTGGGGCTCAACTAAACCATCCAATTCATCTCGTATTTAATCCTAACAATCCAAAATTCTTTGAAAAATCCTCAATGCTTCTTACTTTGTTACCAATAAACTTATCCATAAAGACCTTAATGTTCCATATGTTTCTGATTTAGCCCAGACAAGATACGTATACTTCCATAGTAAGCTCCATAACCATTCCAATCCACTAGTCTCCTAATTTGCTTCCCACTCCAGTCCCGATAATCCTCCGAGGCGTCTGAAAAGAAGATGGCCTAGGGACCATTTAGTGTAGGTTTTTATTGAAGTGCTACTAGTCAGTAGTTCTTCGCAAGTTGTTACATGCTATTGTATTCACTATCAACACATTCACTTGATGTATATTATTTTGTACAGTTGTAAATATCAATAAATAAATCAAAAAACTATCCATGAAGTAAAAGATCTAACAGGGATTCGCTAATTGTTGAGTAAGAATAAGAATCTAATTATTGAAGGGGATTGGTAAAATAAGTCTATAATTACAAGAAAATAGCAAACTATTTTCAAACCATACGCAACTAAAAACCTATTGAAATGAATGTCAAAGCGTCTTTATGAGGTAATTAGAATGAGAGGTCAGAGAATTTCAAATTTTATTTTTACGTGTTAAATGCGGAATAGTCGAGCTGTATGAAAATGAAAGTTTAAATTAAAAACACTATTAGTGATTCACTGCTTCTAATAAAATAAACTAATACAAACTCATTATTATTTGACATAATTTTATCTTACATTTGGGAGTGTTTTTCCCCTTAAAATCGAAAAGAAACATTTCGCTGAGAAAGAGAAAAAGATGTATGTTGTGTCTGAATACGACTAACACTAACTGTATATATCTGTGGCACCTGTACATAGTGGTTTTCCACCAGTTTTCCTAGGTGCGAAAATTGCGATTTTAGGAAAACTGAATTAAATGTTTGAGATTTTTTCCAAAATCGTCCAGTTAAAAAAATTCAAATGTATGGGGCTAAAACTGTTGATAGTACATTTCTATTTATGTTGGTAAGGTATCTTTCAATTCTTGCCAATATTCTAAGATTTAATACTAATCGTTCCAGAAAAATCGAACTCTTAGCCCGCATTACACTAACCGATTTTGTGTGAAATGAGCTAAGTGATTAATGTTAACGTGATTGACCCCTGAAAGCTAAGTGCTTAACTAATTTTCAGAGTTGAGAAAAATTAGGTGTACATTAAATAATATTTTTCCTTTTTCAAAAATTTATTTTTGAATTTTTTTACATAAAATAAAATAAAATAACTAACACAGCATGCCTAAATAAAAAAAATAATTATTTTATTCGTAGTATTTAAAACACTGAAAAAAAAAAAAAAAATCACTTATAATTTTCTATTATTCGTCTTCTTCATCAACTAAATCTGGGTATGCTTAGATGTAGATTTGAGCACTTAATAGAATCGCCTAAATGTTGGACTTATGTAGGGAAGAAGATCTAACAGATCTTTCTTCTTTTCTACCGCTATCAGAAGTTTTTTCAAAAAACTTACTGTATTAAAATTAATATTCGACTTGTAGTAGAGAACACAGCTATCTCTGATATATTTAAGCCATCTTACCTTCCCCCAATGCATAGTGCCTTTTTATTTATCTTTTTTTCTATGAACTAAGTTGGTTTTTAAAAGGGACGAAAAATTTTAATTGTGGGGCTTAGTAAACTTGACTTACTTTACACAAGTAAAAGTTCAAGATTGGAGTATCAGCTCACGATTCACAAAGGAATATCCTTCATTGCTATAGTGCAAAAATTACAATTCTGGTGATAGCTCGAAATTCACAAAATTTTACTTAGCCCACTATGCACAGGTGCCACAAATATAGTATACTTGTTTCAAGCAGATCTAAGAAAACTGGTGATAACGTGTTCTTTTATTTTTCAATAATGCTCTTATTTCGAAGGTTCATTGCTTAGTTATTACCAGGTATTTAGAAAATCTCTTTTTGTGTGTTGAAAAGCCTCATTATAACCTACCTTGGAACATTAGTCTACAATTTCGATTTATTCTTTTATGATTATTTGTTATCCAGAATATTAGACCTCATGCTTCGAACGGCTTCAAAATGTTACACTTGTTTTTTTTTTCTGGTAATTGAGGACATAATTACATACCCTGCAACTCGGGTCCGTATCTCATATAATCTCAATCACTTCCTGAAATCAATGTATTCGTTGACTTATAAGACAAAGAGAGCGTTCCCTAAAGGTCAAGTACCCTAGAAGAAAGTGCAACAATATATAAATATAGCCACTCGTAATGATATTGCGTAAGGTTTGCAGTTTATTTTATTTATTGATCAATACAAGAAACAATAAAGGCTATTACGTTAAATTCACACAGTTATGACAATCATTGCGGGTAGTTCTGACCGCTTAATGTATTCCATCTTCTTTTTTCGAACCGACGCATATTAGAGGTTTACGAAACTGACAAGACGTTTATTTTGAATGTCAATGGACCATAATGAGCATGTTTCAACTAACCATACTTACTAAATTTAGTCATTTAATAATCTTGAGCGATAGCATTTTTGGTGTTAAAATTACAAACATAGATATAGTAAAAATAATTCACTAATTTAAATCATATTTTCTTAAAACTATCTATTGATATCTACAACCGTATACATGGACAAGACCAAATATATGAAAACCTCCTGACGGACAGATGGAAGAAGAGATACGGTTGATGTGGGGGAGGACACGTTTCACTGCTGTAGTACATTTAAATACCTGGGAGGAGTTGTGACGGATAACAACAATCTAGACATTGAAATAAAAAGCAGAATGGTTGCAGGAACCCGATGTTTTTATGCAGTACAAAAAGCTCTCCATTGTAAAACTCTCTCAAGAAAGGCAAAACTGTTGATTTATAAATCTATAATAAGACCAATAGTGATGTATGGCAGTGAGATGTGGACTCTCACTAAAGATACCGGAAGAGCACTGTTGGTCTGGGAGAGAAGAATATAAAGAAGGATCTTTGGTGCGGTGAGAGAGGAGCACAGGTGGCGGATAAGAAGCAACGCCGAGATCGCACTATTGTATGGTGAGCCTGATATACTCTGTGCTATCAAGAAGAGCAGGCTTAGATGGTTGGGACACGTCGAAAGAATGGAGCCCAACAGGCTGCCAAAAATAATGTTTAATTGTACACCAGGAGGAAAGAGGAAGAGAGGCAGATCCAGGCGCAGATGGATGGATGACCTGCAGGAGGATTTGCGGAGGCTGGGGATACGGAATTGGAGGAGCCTGGCGAGGGACCGAGAGGAGTGGAGAAGGATGGTGGCAGAGGCCCAGGTCCTGCAAGGACTGTAGCGCCCAAGAACAAACAAACAATAACAACCGTTTACATTATATACAACAAGTTAATTTGAGGAAAATGATTACAATGACATGTCAATAACATGTAAACAACTATTCGCTAGTAGCACTTTTGGCCATCTTCTTATCATACGCCTCGGAGGATTATTAGGAATTGAATGTGACTTAGGAGACTAGTGGATTCGAGTGTGTAAGCAGTTTACTATGAAAGGATAGGTATCTCTGGTTTGGGCCGAATCCGCAACATATTAAACTTTAAGATCAAACTTATTATGGATAAGTTAGTCTGTGACATAATAATAATAATAATATTAATAATAAGAATTATGGATTGTAAGGATCAGATTCGAAAAGAATTGGAAGATATAGTGGAGCCCCAATGCTCAACTCCGTATGTTCGTATGGGTCTAATTACTGTAATGTAAATTGGTCTTTTGTAATTCATTGGTTTTGAACGCTTGTGTTGTTAATTAGGATTAGTCGGAAACGAATCATATAAATTGTAATGTTTTATTTTCTATTGCTAATGTTCTACTTTTTTTAAATATTTAGTCATTATTATTATTTTTTTTTTATTTTTTAAAGTTCAGTAGGAAATGCTTTATAAGGCTGATTTAACAAAATTGAGAATACTTTTAACAAGAAAAAAAGAAATGGTCTCATGCAAGAAACACCCATAATAAACAATTGCTAATAATTTTGGAATAATTACTTGAGTTGCAAGGTACAAGTATGGTGCCAAGTAATATTTTTGTCAAAACGGGATTAAGTGCAAAAATTTGGTTGAATAAAGTTCCTCTACAACCTGTAAAAAGGGGATCAAAGCAAACTGAATTTTCACAAAAATAGTGCACCTACCAGCTTATTGTTTTATGTTAAAGTTCTTAAATGTAATTGGCAAAAAAGAGTCAAGAAACAGCCTGTCCCCTTTGGAAAATTCAAAATAATGAAAGAAAACTCTTTCGTATGTACATCAAAATTGGATCATTTAAATAATTAAAAAAATAATACATTCTTATTTAATGGAAGAGTATACATTATCATTTTTGTTTTTTGGTTCTCTCCTCAACATTTGTTAAATATTTACTTTTTTGCACCTTTTTGCAATTCAGGGACTGTATGACAACAAAATATTTAAAAGGAAAACCGAGGATAAAATAATTATAATTATAGTTACAGAATATAAATAATAACAAAATTTAAAATATATAAGAACAGAAAAAAAAGTAATAATAATAATATAATAAAACTAAGTTAGTATTTAAAAATAAATCTAGCAAAACTAAAAAACAAAAAAAAAGTTGTATGATAATAATAATAATTAAAAAAGTTATAATTATATAGTATTTATAAGAACAATAATACATATTGGTTATATCATATAAATATTAGTTACAATGAAGTGAAATAAAAAATAATCTTTATTCTGTGACACCTTGTCCCGTAAGAATAAAATAAAAGTACAATAAAAAGGTATTGTTGTCTGGCTGCGTACATATCAGGCAGTAACTTATATAGAGTGTAAATTATATACTTATAAATTATATAAGGTGGAATACTAAGTTTAAAAACTAATCTTCGGGTTTATAAGAACATTCTTACACTAATATATTATTTCATAATTTCGAAAGATTGATAACTGAGGAGGTGGATGAATAAATTATGTTTAAAAGAAGTAAGAGAAGGAGCATTGCGGATTGAATTGGATAAGGAATTCCAAAATAAAACTGCACGATTAATAAAGCATTTTTCAAAGGAAGCAGTTCGATGAGAAGGGATATACAAATCTATAGGCTGAGATCTGGTGTTCAAAAGATAAATGGAAGAACGAAGGGCAGGGATGTCGTAAATGTACGAAGGTTTTTTGGAATTTAAAGATTGGAATAGAAAGAAACCAAGGAAAAACGTCCATTGTCACATATTATATATTTTTATTGGTATACTTTATTATTAACAATATATTATATATTGGTTACAATAATATATAATTGTATATGTAATGTAGAAATAATCAAGTTTATATCAGAACTTGCACGAGTCTTAGTTTCAATCTACGGGTTGTTGTAAATTTATTATTTATTATTATTTAATTTTTTTTTATTTCACATTGAATTGGTCTAGCTAGTAAATTCAAATTTTCTATAATTTTGTGAACTTTATAATACCTTATACTTTTATTTATTTATTTTTATTTTTATTATTATTATTTTTTTTTTACAAGGGCATAGGAAATTAAATGGAACAATCGAAATAAACATAAAAAAACAATAAGTCCTTAGTTTCCGAGTGTCAACTGTCCTACTGTTCTTGACATCAAAATGCCTCCACGATCAGAGCAGAATATAAATTGAGGAGGCTCACTCCCTTTCACACCGGAAGGTGAACCTGATGCAGATGAAGTTCATATAATTGCAGGCATTGGAAAGGACAAATAGTCCTTCTGGTTACGAATCTGTCTCGAATGGGCACTCAAGGGCGCCTACCGGAGGTTGAACCATTTTCGAAAAAGTGGAATTCGGAAGGCTGTTTAGTCTACCACAAGAGGACATGTTCGATCATTTAATTTTGCTATCGGGTATTGAATTTCAATGTTATATATCGTTTCAGATGGGGAAGAGAAGCAAGTCGGAGCTTAGGGACTAAAATAATTTTTATTTAAGTTCCTAAGGCAGGTTATATATTGATCTATGAATTTGATTTGTAATCACAATTAATTTATGCAAACCAGATACCTATCATAGTAAACTCCTTAACCTTCCAGATCCACAAGTCTCTCAATTTGCTACCCATTCTATTACACAACAACCCTTCAAGACGTTTGAAAAGAAGATGGCCTCGAGACCTTGTAATACAGAACTTTTTTAAGTGCTACCAATGGGTAGTTGCTTTACAAGCAATTGGAATGCCATTTTTAACATTTCCATCGCATTTACTAAATGTATCTTGTTTTATATTGTATTAAGTTGTAAATTTCAATAAATAGATAAAAATAAAAATAAATAATTTACGATTTTGAATGCTATTTAAGCTCAAAATCTGTTAAAAATATCGTCCAGTTGTAGTCATCTTCTTTATGTGTAAACCTTCAACATGTACAAGACAAGCGCTATGATATGCCAATTAATTACAAAAAAAACTCATTCACATGACAATTTGTCCTATTTGGACATTAAATCGACATTCCCAAGTCCTTCGAAAAATCCTCAATGCTCTTAACTCTGTTTCATAAAAAAACCTTTCCATAAAGACCTTATGTGGCAGGGTCTCGTTATGCTGATTTTTTTTTTCATTCATATTTTTCATTTGGTATGATTTTTTTTGTTTTAACTTTATTAATTTTTTAGTTTTAATTTATTTAATTTTTTTCCTTTTTTTTTTCATTCTAACATTTTTTTGTAATTTCCAATTTTTTTTCTGTTTTTGTCCCTTTTGATCATATTGAATATATCTATTTTACTGTATTTTATTTTTAACCACTCTGTATATGACAATTTATATTTTTTTATTAACTCTATTATATTTAATTTAATTTTTATTTTGGTTATCATTATATAATTTTTATAAAAAAAATTACAGAACATTTCATGTTGTTTATTAACCCTATTCTTTTTTATTTTATTTTTTGTTTGTTTTAATATTTTTTTTTTCCTTTTCACTTTTTTTATTTCTGTCCGACTATTTATTTTTTTGTTTTCAAAAATATTAAGATATGTTTGTTAATATCATACATTGCTTACTTATTAAGACTGCTCCGCCTTAACAACCTACTCTGTGTGAAGACTTTAATGTTTCACATGTTGCTGATTTTGCCTGAACCAGGTACTCATCCTTTTATAGTAAGTACTCACTATTTAAGTATTCACAAGTATTCAAATTCACCAGTCTCTCAACTTGCTACCCATTCTATTCCCGACAAACCTCAGAAGTGTCTGAAAGAAGATAAAAGTGCCACCAATGGATGGTTGCTTTACAAGCAATTGACAAATTATTATCAACATTGTATTTACATGTATTAGATATATTTAAAAAAAAAGTAAATTTCAAAAATTAAAAAAAAAATCATTTCTGCAATACACATCACGTATCCCCACTATGAATCGATTCGTTAATCGATGGTGCTTAACCTCTAATTACAATGATATCGATACTCGAGACAGACAAACGACCGGTTCTGCCGATTAGCATAAATACTGCCGTCACAACCTATCGAAAGGGAACTCGTTTCGTGACCTAGCTTCCGATCCTAGTGACTATTTCCTTCAATACTTCAAGATAATTTTGATCGTTTAGCTGCAGACTGAACGATCATGACAGAATGCATTTATTCATTAGTGATAGCTCTAGAAGTGTTTATGTACAAGTAATTTAATTTATACTTTTTTTGCCCCAAATTACTTAAAGACCAAGTCGTATGTACGTATTAATATGTAAATGAAATATTTTGGATTCAAACAGGACACTTATTCTTTCTATAACCACGTGAATCCGCTAGTTTTTCAGCTTTCTAATACGTCCGAAAAGAAGATAGCCCATAAACCTCCTCTTATAGAAATTTTATTTAGTGTTACCAGTGGGTAGTTGTTTTACAAGAAATTCACATGTTACTATTAACGTCATTATCACATTACCTAGATGTTTTATTGTTGTTATTTTTTTGTTCCTGTTTATCCTTTTATACTGTAAGTGGGGCGTGCATGTGAATATTTTATGCTCTAAATTGAATGCAAATATGTATGAAAAAAAAAAAGAAATACAGAGAAATAGGAAAACTATAAATAAAAAGAGAGTGAAAAAATAAATATACAAAATAGAGGTTAATATTGTAAACAAAATTGGGCAAGATTGCAGAAGAGAAAAAAAAAACAAACAGAAACTTAAAGAAAAATAAAAGATAGAAAATCAAAAATTATCATTACAAGAAATTAAAACATTATCATAATCAAACTATAATTTATGCTAATGTTTTATGTCTGGCGGTCTTAAATTAAATTAGACGATTACATAATTAGTATATATATATAGATATTATATATATACACATACATATATATATATATATATATATATATATATATATATATATATATATATATATATATATATATATATATATATATATATATATATCCTTCTCTGGAAGGGACCAATTGTCTCCTTTTAATTGTATGCATTTCATCAGCATTATTATTTTGTTTTAAAAAATGGGACAGTCATTAAAAATGTGATGAAAAATATGGTTTATTTGTCTGTCGCAGTGGCACCTAGTTAAAATAGATGAAATCTGTTCAAATAAGCATTGATTTGTTTATGTTAGGCTGTACTTGGACAACAGTGGACTGTACTTTCAATTTTGTTGTAGGTTAGTGTGAGATCACAAATAAACTTTTTCAGAGTCGTCCTATAGGTAGGTCATTATTGATTTCAAGCATTTATCTTGTCACCTAAAATTCATCTCCTAATATGGGATATAGGAAATAGAAATATATATATATATATATATATATATATATATATATATATATATATATATATATATATATATAAATATATAGATATATAGAAATCGAAATAGTCTTAAGTAACGTCTGCTAGTTCGTTTTATGTGCTCCCTCTGTGACCCTTGTTTTTGAATACTGTTGCAAATTTTGATAAATAAATAGCTAAAAAAAGATATTTATATTTTAAATAAATTAGTGTAGTTCTTGGGAAGAACATAAAAATACTATTATTAGACAGCATTATGTCTTGTCCTGAGCATGCAGTTCAGAATACACTTAAAAAAAAAAATAAATAAATAAATAAAAACTACAAGGTTCCAATAAACAGAATAAAAAAAACATTTTTTTGCTTTCAATCTTTTGAAACTTTAATTTTCCTCAGTCGTTAAAAATTATGAAAGCAGTGCTTAGAGAACTTGGCAATTTATATAGAGCAGGCGAGCCTCCACGATCATGTGGGCAATGGCCATGGCAAGGTTGAGGAAATGAAAGGTTCGGTCTGAATATTCTTTCGCCTCACACGGCAGGCTTCCGGTTGCCGGTAGCAGTGGTAAATAACTCTGCCTCCGTGATCTATCGGAACCGCTATTAAGGTCCTGTAGTTCCGATCCCAGTCCATTATTATAGCATTAGTCTATGGTTCGGGGTCACTTGATTATAAATTATATCCAGATACAATAAATCAATTCTTTAGACAATTAAATAGTATATTGCTGAGGTAAATGAACGAAATTTGTGAAGAAATGTTTTTTTTTATTATTGATTGCTTTAAAATGAATTTTTTATAGCAAAAAAATAAACAGACGTTAATAAACGACAAGAAACTGCTCTTCATTAGAGGTTACTTCAACATTTATTAGACAAACGTTCAAAGCTCCCAATTAATTACAAAATACTCATATACATGACTGTGATTAGACATATTTGGTCGTGCGGATTTGAGCTTTGGGGCTCCACTAAACCGCTTAATTCATCTCGTATTCAATCCTTACAATCCAAAATCCTTCGAAAAATCCTCAATGCTCCTTACTTTGTCACCAATAAACTTATCCATGAAGATCTTAATGTTCCATATGTTGCTGATTTAGCCCAAACAAGATACCTATCCTTTCATAGTAAGCTCCATAACCACTCAAATCCTCTAATTTCTCAACTTGCTTCCCACTCTATTACCGATAATCCTCCGAGGTATCTGGAAAGATGATGGCAGAGAGACCTTCTAGTGTAGAATTTTTAATAAAGTGCTACTGGTGAGTAGTTCTTTTCAAGTTTTGTCATGTTATTGTAATAGTTAACAACACATTTACTTGATGTATATATTTTGTACAGTTGTAAATTTCAATAAATTGGTATAAAAGAAAGAAAAAAGAAGAGTATATAAGTAGTTTATAATTCGCTATAATAAATATCACAAAAGTATTAGTACCAATAACAATAGAAACAAACTAATTTATCTTTACTTGTAAATTATCAATTAATCTATTAATGTATTGATTTATTAAAAAAAAAATAAAAAATAAAATTGATTGATTCATTAACTTTATTTGATAAGAAAATAATAGTTTTTACCTAGACAATTGTTAAGATATCTTTTATAGCAATGAGGAAAAGAATTAAGCCTGACAGTTCATCTGGATTTTTATTTTTTTATTGAATTGCTTACAAAAGGGTATATTCTGTCATCTAATTTGAGAGTTTGAAAATTACTGTTTGTTAAACAGGTTTCTGCGATTCATGTTATTAACTTTTTAAATTGTTCTTAACGGGTTAAAAAATATTTATGGAGTTTAAATAATTTCCAAATATTTAAATTCAATATACAGCACATGGAGTTATAGTACTATGGAGAGGCCCTTCCCTTATATTGTTCATAGAGGGGCGAGACCAAAACACTAACCGGCCGCGCCCACTATGCCCAACTGGCGACTTGCATTCCATTGGGCTAGGGCAATTGAAAAGGTTCGTAATAGATAAAATAAGTAAATCACTAAAGTAAATAAATCACTAAAATAAAATAACAGCAGTATAAAGCCTAGGAAGCCAAAATTTGAACTGATAAGAGGTTAATATACTGATAATACGGTTCACACCAAAATGGCTGCCTGCCCTGGCCATTGAGAGGTAAGCCCCCTCCACTTGTCTATAACTCCATGATACAGCAAGTGGCAGCTATAATTATCACCTGTTTTATCAACAGCTGGACTATGAAACTATAGCTAAGTCTAAGATTACAACTTACATTTATCAAGCAGATCAAGAAGTAGAGAATATAAGGAAATATAATTTTATTAAATTTTAAAAATATTTTTTCCTTGTATTTATTATGAGATCACTGGGAAAGTCCACATTTTTGATGCAAATAAAGAAGCATTATTATTTTTCTATCGGTGATTCACGGTGGACGGTCAACAGGCTCATTCCCCAGGAACCATTATTCCAATGACAACTCGGTGACACACTAACACTGACCTCTTTAAGGATTCCCTTTCATTAATAAGTTGCGCAACTGTTCAGAGAAATCTCATCATGAATTAACTTGTATAATTGTATGTGAATCTGCATTGTTCATTATCTATTCTGATTCAAAAGACTTATCAAGAAATCATCTTCTTTTGAAGATTCATCTAAAAAAAAAAGCTGACAACTTGAAAGAAATAAAGCTTAGCTAGTATCTGTACTTTTTATATATGTTTGCATTTATGCCATGATCATATTCTTCTTATATCAAAAGATTTAGTTTGATATCAGTCAGTGATGTGTCGCTACCAAATTTTTTTTATTATCGATACCAGTGCCGGTTTCGAAAAATCGACTCTCGATTTTCGCTATTGGTACCTTCGTTATATATTTATATAAAGATATTTTGAACTAGAAAGTTTATGGGTAATTGTTTTTTATGGCTTACTTTATATTTTTTGGAGTGCTGAACACGAATCTGAAGTTTTCCAACAAAATTTCCATCGGCAAATATGTGAAAAATTAAAAAAAAAAATAAAAAGTAAAAAATCTTTAATTTTTTCATCATTTTGCTTGTAACTTGCAAAGAAATCATTTAAAGCAAAATATCCTCCTATATTTCACTTTTTCTTCTCAAAGCTGGTTAAATTTACTTTTATATCACATATATGTAATTTATATTAAATCCCGTGAAACACCCACGCCAGCCCACTGGACATGTCATCACTGTCATATTATGCCAAAATATACTATCGTGGGTGTTTCACGGGATTTAATATAAATTACATATATGTGATATGAAAGAAAATTTAACCAGCTTTGAGAAGAAAAAATTAAATTTTGAATCGGTCAAATAGTTCCGGAGTTATAGCGAATAATGTGTCAAAAAAGCGTGGATTTCATAAAAGTACGGGATCTTTAGCGTTCTGGCATGTGTATTTCAAGAGACCCGATTAATGCTTCATACATAGAGTCCAATAGCAAATTTGACCAGCTTTTAGATAAAAAAAATAAATTTTGATTCGGACGAATAGTTTCGGTGTTATAGTGACAAATGTTCATAAAAACGTAGATTTTACAACAATACGGATTTTTTAGCGTGCTTTTAAGGAACATTATTAAAACTTCATATTTAATAGCCTAATAGTAAATTTAATCAGCTTTAAGATGAAAAAAAGTAATTTTGAATTGGACAAATAGTTTTGGAGTTATTGACAAAAAAGTATGACAAACATATGTTTGCGGAGAAGTGAGACTGGCCCCCAGTTGGCCAAATTCTTTTGTGGATACCTTACGTCTGACAAAAAAAAAACATAAAGACATAATAAATTGTAGGTCATTTTCTCCTCTTTATTTTAATATAGGAGGATATTTTGCTTAAAATGATTGCTTTGCAAGTTACAAGCAAAATGATGAAAAAACTAAAGATTTTTTACTTTTTTATAATTTTTCTCATATTTTCCAATGGAAATTTTGTTGGAAAACATCAGATTCGTGTTCAGCACCCCAAAAAAATATAAAGTAAGCCATAAAAAACAATTACCTATAAACTTTCCACTTCAAGCCTTATTTTAAAACCATTTGCCTGGACTATTAGAAATAAATTTTTATAGCATAATATAATCGATTAGGCTAAAAAAAAAAGGATATTAAATCTTGTTAAAAAAATAAAAACCCAAAGAATAATCTAGCAAGCAGCAAATAGTATTTCTTACCCACTGAATACAACATATGAGCCGATTGCAGTCCAAATAATGAACAAAAATAATTCATACCAGGAACTGCTGTTAAAGGAGTTCAAGGACACAATTGGTTCAGGATTTTATTTACTCGATAAGTCAAAACTTGTTAAGTCGAAAAACTCAATAAGTCGAACTGAACTCATTTTCCCGATTACGTTTATGTGATAAATTGTATTCGTTTTCTCGAAACAACAATCGTTAAGTCGAAGTAAAATTTTTGTCTACACAACTACTGAGGCTATAAGACGAATTCCTAGAGGCGGGGGGCTCTATAAGTCCAGGTTTCCTAGAACCATGGACATGTACAAACCAGTCAATCTCAAACCTATCCTCGCTTATCCTCAGTACCGCTTCATTTCGGGGACAAACCTGGCGCAAATTATGTTAATTGTTTTTTTTTAGCCATGGTTATCAGGTGAAGAAGCTGATGTCTTAGCTGCCATAACCCTACATATATGCTTAAGAAAGTAACATACGACGTAAATTTGTTCACCCTGAAACTTCGACTTATCAAGTTTTGACTATAAGAAAGCGCGAATGTTCAAATACAACCTTTCACAAAACACTGTAGTTGACAGGATGCATTGTACATTTCCTAAAAAAAATTATTTTAGTAGCATATTAGAATTAAAAAAAACAGTTTGAACATTTAATTAAATGAAAAATAATCTTTATTTCAGAATAACAAAAACGTTTAATGAAATGGTGCTATTGTCTGGCCACATGGGAATATTTAACCTATTTCTTCATTTCCCAATAGCGAATACGTCTTCAAGCATTTCATGTTCGACTTGCAGTGGCAATGCTTGACTTTTCGAAAGAATGTTTTAATTCTTTACCGAACAGTGTTGATGAATTACATGAAAAATCACATTATTATAAAATATATTTTAAGATTAATCATCACCATCATACAAGATTGAAAAGATAAGAAGCTGCACGTCGATTTCGACTACTACAACACCTACTTGACAAACGTTCAAATCTCCCGATTCACTACTCATCTATATGGCGATTATCAGACCTATTTGGACTTACGGAATAGAGTTATGGGGATCCACCAAACAATCGAATTCTTCCCGCATCCAATCACTCCAATCCAAAATCCTTAGAAAAATCCTAGATGCTCCTTACTTTGTCACAAATGAATTGATCCACAATGACCTTAATATCCCATATGTTGCTGATTTGGCACGAACCAGATACCTTTCCTTTCATAATAAACTCACTGCTCATCCAAATCCACTTGTTACACAACTTGCTTCCCATTCCATTCCTGGCAATCCTCCGAGGCGTCTGAAAAGAAGATGGCCTCGTGATCTTCTTTTGTAAATATTCTTTAGAGTACTACCAATGGGTAGTTCCTCTACAAGTTTTATTCATGTCATTCATTATATCTCATATATACCGCATATTTACTAGATGTGTTTTTTTTTTAATACAGTTGTAAATTTCTATTAAAAAAAAAAAAAAAAAAAAAAAAAAAAATTAAAAAATCGATGTATGTATAATAATTATTACAAAACTATCTCCAACAGTATCGATCTGTTCGTAGGAATCGACTTTGACTCATCGATTCTTGATACTGATAATTTTTTCAAGAATCGATGAAAGCGAGAATCGATGTTTGGAATCGGTACATCCGTAATATTAGAGAATAAACTTTCAGCATTGTTCTCGAAGAATACCGCATTCTTCCCTCGCTGTGCTCCTGGGCCTGGATCAAGTACAAGGACCTAGCAACCAGATCGCGTGACGGATTATCGTTAGTATTACCAAATGTCTTGCATACATCATTCGCCTTTCGTCGGATGGAACCGAGGCCAAATATTGTTCTTGCTCAAGTAACTTGCTGACGATTATGGACTGGGAATGCAAATTCAGGAAGCTTCCTAATCTCAACTAATGGTACTACTGTCTTATGCAAGGGAGGGGAGGGGAATGTAATCGTCTTGAGATGGAATTGAGATCGTAGGAGCGTATATTTACAATAAGCCTTAAAGGGTAGTCAGTAGAATGAAAAGTACAATCAAAATGCATAGAAATTTTATAAGACCACAAAATGATTTATGATTGGTGAAAAATGTATCGTATAAAACTTATAAATATATAATGATAATTGGTTTCTCTGAGTTAATCAAATAAAGAATCAATTTAATTTCTCTCTGTAACTAAAGAAACTGCATTTAAAGCAATTCTTTATGTACTCGGAGTTAATATTAATGTAGCGGTATAATAATAATAGAAGTTCAATCTTATCATTAACAGCTGTTTAATGTGACTTCTAATAGGCATCCTGGGTAAAGGTGGTCGTATTGCATCATGGGTAACTTTTCTTTGAAAATATTTAAAAAACTTATAACGACCAACTTAGTAAAATATGTGAACATAGCAATGTAAACTGTGATTAATACTTCTGACCATATAAGTCACTGTATATTTAACCTTAGATTAGTAACACATTTTGGAGGATGACATAGATCACATTATATCAAATGCATTTTTTTTTTTTTTTTTTTAATATTACAAATAGTAACTTAAAATTGGTAATATATAGTTATTAATTATTGTAAAAATATTTTTTATGTTATATATTAATAGTTATTTGTTGAGTTAGATTTTTTTAGATGTTGAACCTTGTAGATATTTAAAAAAAATATGTAACACATCTTATACACAAACACATATGTGTTTGTGTGTGTGTGTGTGTGTGTGTGTGTGTGTGTTTGTAAACTTGTAACTATAGATTTATAAAAGTTATTATCAAATAAATATCATAATTATCATAATTTAAATAAGGCTTTAAAAGAAGATGATCTCGAGACCTAATATATAACTTTACGGAAGTAATACCATTTGGAAATTGCTTAGCTAGTCATTAAACTCGTTAACTTTCAAGTTTACTCGATGTATTTGTTTTTTAGAGTAGCTCCTAACTTTCAATAAATACATTGCCAAAATGGCAGGATATAGTGTATGCTTATGTTTTGTACACTTGAAATATTTTTAAATAGTTGAAGAGCATACTTGGTTTCATTGTTCATATTTTTAGTATAAATTTTGTAAGATAGTAAAGTTGTGCTCCAATATGATTTTTAATGGTGTACCACTAAAAATTCTGTAAAATGATTCTTTAAAAAAATCTAACAATTTTATAAACTTTTTATTTTAAAAAAAATAGACATAATCCCACAAGATAGTGCAGATATCACTAAATAAAAACATTTATTTATTTATTTAGAGTTTTCTTCAACTTCCAACTACATTTTTATTTAAATAAAAATTTAATTTTAGAGTTAATACCTGGAAAGTAAACAAAACAAACTTTGAAATTTCTTTAATTTGAACCTAATAATTTTGAGCGTATCGATGGTAGCCATACAATTATTAATAAATATATATATATAAAATAATTAACACAAAGATATTATGGTTATAAGTAACTTAAACATTATTAAACTATGTATTTGACAGTATATTTGGTAATCAATTTAAAATTTTGATATGTCATTAAACAATAACTTTTTTTTTTTTTAATTATTTCATATTTTTGTCAACCGCTGAGGAAAACTTAGTTTTCAATATAAAAACAGTTATGATTTCTTATTGTTACTTTGATTATTGATATATAGAAACAAAAACACTTTCATTTACTTTTTGTTAATGACGATTATAAGTGTATAAAACACATTTATAAAAAAATATTTATAAAACGTAAATACTATATATATTTTTTTTACCTTACTAAAACAATTTTTTTTTTGACCATATTATTTACTTAGGAAAATTATTACTAATAATTCTTATTTTAACACAGGGGATTCAGTATCTCAAAATCATAAAAATTAATCTGATACATTTTAGATTTTAATATTTAAAAAAAAAAAATTTTTGTATATTCTCCCATATTGAGTGTAACAACAAAGTTTTCATCAATTCATGTAACAGGTAAGAATACTATAACAAAGGAAATTTTTATTTTTATTTTTTATTAAGTAACGCAATAATTATGAATTATTGATTATTATTTAATAATATTAACAATAAATAATAATTATAATGTTCTATTATTAATTAAAACATAATAACAAATCATTTTTTCTCCATATTTTTGTTAAGATCAAAATGAAGTTCATATCTTTATCACTAGATAGGGCTAGTCTCTCACTTTGGCGTATACTGCACTCTGTCGGATTATATGAGAAGCTTAGACCGACATTTTAATACTAATATATCTTTCTCTGCTTAAATATCCGATTTAGAAAAACATTTATTCAAGTGCTATTTGGAAGTAGTTCTTAACAAGTTATTTACATGTCATTGTAATCGTTTTCCACAAATTTACTTGAAATATACTGTGTATAGTTGTAAAAAAAACAATAAATAGTTTTAAAAAATTAATAAATAAATAAACAAAATTGATAACTAGAAATGTTATTAAATTATTGAATAAATTGATTTTAGTTGTTTAGTTATTAATTAATTAATTAGTTATTAATTGTGAAATGAGTTTTAATGTTCTTAACTGAGAAGATCTATATATTTTTTTTAATGTGTGTCTTTTCAGCAGAACCGTAAATAAGTATTTGTATTTAGTTGTTTGTCTAATTTTTAAATATTAAGTTTTGGGGCTCTACTAAACCTTCCAATCCATCTCGTATCCAATCTTTACAATCCAAAATCCTTCGAAAAATCCTCAATGCTCCTTACTTTGTGACCAATAAACTTATCCATAAAAATCTTAATGTTCCTTATGTTTCTGATTTAGCCCAAACCAGATACCTATCCTTCATAGTAAGCTCCGTAACCACTCCAATCCACTAGTCTCCCAACTTGCTTCCTCCTCCATCCCTGATAATCCTCCGAGGCGTCTGAAAAGAAGATGGCCTAGAGACCTTTTTAGAGTAGATTTTATTGAAGTGCTACTAGTGAGTAGTTCTTCACAAGTTATTTACATGCCATTGTATTCACTGTCATCACATTTACTTGTTGTATATTATTTTGTACAGTTGTAAATATCAATAAATGAAAAAAAAAATATTAAATTTACATTGATGGGTTATTTGTTGAATGAGAAACTAATTAAGATATAGTTTGTTGGGGTATGCAGTCATAGATACACAACAATTAAAATTTGTTTTTAATTGCTGTGAATCTATGACTCCATACCACAACCACCTACATCTTCATTCAATTTAAAGTTTCCTGAGTTTATTAATATGATAACTTTCCGATATTTTTTAGACAGATTTGTCGATAAATCGATAGATTTAGCTATAAATGATTGCATATAATTAATTATTTTTGATTCTATTTAAAGTTCAACTTGAGTTAACTTCAAACTCGTATTTAAATAAGTCTTAACTTAAATAAGAAGTAGGCAAACCCTTACTACAAGTAGAAGCCTCTTTAATAAGATTTACAAAAATCGATTCCCAACTGATTACTTTTTGTGTTTTACCGAATTTTGTATTCACCCTCCGAAATCTAAATCCCGTTTCGTTACCAATTTGAATCGAATAAATGAGCTTTGTTGTGTAGCAAAGGGTGTTAACTTATTGTAATTAATTATTAACTATTGGATTGATGTTGAATATATTTTAAAACTGCTAGTAGAATTTCGTATTATAATTGTTTTAGATGAAGGATTGGTCACCGAGTGTTCCATCACTTTAATAATAATAAATGACAAACTAGCAACAAAGTCACAATCTTTTCATAACGTTCAAGATTAGTGTCGAGATTAAAGGATTGGAATAAATTCAAATGCATATATATTTTATCAATTAACCATTACTGTTCGTCTTACACTTGCAACCTTTTGTTATGTTATTATATTCTTTAATAATATGCAGTCTCAGTTGAACCAGCCTACCCAGGACTTCATCTGAAAGGTCATACATTCCAATACAAAGCTGTGATATCTTGCATAATTAACTCTAGACCTATCAATTCCTAATAATAATTCAATATTTATTAAAAAAAAAGGTGGCCTTCAGACCTAAATATTTTATTGAATTGCTGCCAATGGATAGTTTCCTTACAAATCGTAATATAGATTTATAATTGTTTTCATATAGAGGAAAAGGTGTAAAAACGAGCACTGGTATAAATATGGCACCCCTCCCTACTGGCTAAGGGAGACATTGAAGACAGGCGGCGAGGACTGTCTATGGAGCCATTTGATAATATAAGATAGCAGTGAGCAGTTGGAACCATTCTTTCAACTAGTGTGGATGTAGCTTTAGTTATTTTGCGAATTGTTCATTCTGGACTGTAAACTTTTGAAAGACATGTGAAATCGTTTTATTTTCATGTTCTTATGTTTATTAAAAATAATTTAACAATGATATCTGAATCGGAGATCTTAAGCTACTTTTTGAAGCACACCTTTAGTCACGCACGCTTTTAGGTTGCATGTGATAGTGACCATCTTTCTTAGGTGGAATTAGTGTAAATATGGGCACCCTCTCTTGGTAACAAATATGGATCCTTATTTCCCAAGGAACTTCGACACATCTTTTATGGAAAGTTCTCTGAAGACACTCGGTGGGAGTTGTGAGTAAAATGTTCCAAAGTGTGGGATAATTTCCATCTCAGTGATCGGGCCGGGGCTGTATGAGCCAGTTATGATTGCGATTTCTGTAATAAATAAACTCTCTACCGTTTCGAATTGTTTTATCCTGTTTTAAGCTATTTTTAGTGACTTTTTTAAAGAGAGCTCTTACACCCCAACTTTTCTGGTGCTATTTTGAAAGCATTTTGTAAATCGTCGTTTTTAAAATGAAATAATTGATGTTTTATTTTGCCTTCTCGCATTTAAGAAACTTGTTATAGTTGTTAATGAAAGACAAAAATCAAGAATTTTTTAAGTTAAAAGTAAATTTAAATAAAAAAAACAAAAGAAAGTGCCCATTTTTACAACTTTTCCTATACTAATTTTACTTCAAAATTAATTTTCAATAGCAAAACTCTCTGTATTTTTCTTTTCTAATCATTAAATACCTAAATCATTAAATTTCTTTACTATGCCTACTTCCTCTAAAGCCACACACACTGGTATTGGGTTGGGAAATAAGTCCTTTCAGTTTTTCTGTTCTTTTTATATCACCACTGTCCATTTCTTATCTGATGAATTAATTCTTAAGGTGGATTGTTAACTCTGTTTGTAATATGTCAACAAATATTTCAGCAAATTCTTGTTTACATTAGCTTAGTATTGTGATTGCTATATGTGAACATGGAAAAAATATCATTCATTAGCGGCATATTTTGCTGCATTATTTAAAAAAAAAAAAAAGGTCCTGCAGAAGCCCATACAAAAATGTTCACTGTTTATGGGGTGATTCCTTAAGTGAATGCAACTGTCAAAATTGGTTAGTCAAATTTCGTTCAAGAAATTTTGACATCAACGACGCTCCACGGTTAGAAATTGAAACGAGCTATTGTCATCAGGACAAACAATTGATTCAACTCTGTACTACTCGCAATGAACAAAGTTGGATCAATAAATTAAAAAAAAAAAAAAAAAAAAAAAAAAAACCAGAACTGGCATATCGAAAGGTTGTGGTTTTCCACCAAGAATAAGCAAGGCCCCGGATCTGGTTGGGGCTAATTAAATTATTAAGCTTCGGATGGGACCTTTTGCCCAATCCTCCGTATTCACCAGACCTAAGAGTGACTACCACTTATTCCGGTCTCTGCAGAATTCCATGAATAAAAAGCAATTATATAACGAACAGGACGTCAATAACCACTTGGATCAGTTTTTTGACAATAAACCCCAGACGTTCTTTGAACGTGGCATTATGCAATTAATCGAAAGATAGGAACATGTTATACTAAATAATGATGAATATATTGTAGATTGAAATAAGTTCTAAGTCTATTATACACAGAATTTTAATTCACTCTCAAAAACGGAAAGGACTTATTTGCAAATCCAATATTAATATACATTTCATGCTTGACCTTTTACTCGTTAAATTTTTAATATTCCAACAAACACTTTTCAATTATCTCAAACCACTTGGCTCAATTATTGACCGTTTCCCGGTATCTCTATAATCCTTCTCATATGTTAAAACGGTCTTTCATGAATATCTATAATGGATTCCGGCTAATTCACTTATGCTTGTAATAATCACATTAACTCACATATCACTCATTTTCATAATTTAAATTTCTACTAAATACAATTTATTATTTTTGAAAATATAACAGAACAATGCAAAGCCTGTTATTCGATTGGATATACTACTCTTATGATATTTAAACCTTTTGAATAATTTCTCTTGTGAAGGATCATACTCATCCTACTTTGACCTATTGTCCTAACTCCTCTGAACTTTTATTTTTATTTTATATAATCTGAAACGAAGGAAACCTACGCAAAAAACCTAATACACCCCATCGCCTTTGATATTATACTCCCCCCCTCCCCCGTACTATTTTTTAACAACAGTGAGCCGATTGAGGACGCCAGGCCACCTGAAATCCTGTTTTACTCCCACTAAAGCCTGTGGATAAGTCTTCGTTGCGGAACTCGATTGTTGAGTGCGTAGGGGGGACAGTCTCAGACGCTCGCGGTTTCGAATATTACATTCATGTTTATTGAATTTTGACCTTTCCACCCTTGGTAGAATAGGTTGGTAACCTGAAGAATAACCCGTCCTTTCTTAATAACAAACAACATGCTTGTTTCCGGGTTTCCAAAGATTATCGTGTCTACATTGTACTAACAAGGCGACGTTTGGAGTTGTAACTCACAGATTTGAATGGCGATTTGTGTGTGGGTAGTAGGGACCTATAATAGTGCAAAACAAGAATTATAGCCGCCAATGGGCATTAGGAGCCGAGGAAAAAAATAAAATAAGAAAAACACGTTTAATTTTTTTTCTCAGCTTTCACGTTTAGTCGCAGTTATGTATGTTATTAGCTATGAAAGTACTTACGTTATGCTCAAGACACCAACCCGCTTTAGGGTGCTCAAAAACTCTAAAAAAATGACTAAATCCCAATGTAATCCGCTGTAAATTAGTAGAAATATTTTTTCATGAACAAGTGACATCAAATCTCCATTCAACGCACCATAAAACTCTCAATGTGAAATTTTATAAAAAGCAAAAAATATTGATTTTTTTACCCCTTTCGAGGAGGTTAAAATTTTTAAGTTGGGATTTCATTAATAATTTCTAATGACCATAACAACTGCGTTCAACTGATTACAATAGTAATAACATCACTAGAATCAGCATACATTCTGCTTTTTATCCATGTATATAATATTAGGATTACTTCTCACTTTAGTGGACAAAACTGATATGAATGAAAAAATCCGAGGTCAGCTATAACTTGAGATATCTCAATAATTGGAAATCCTGCGACCTCCGGCTTTGAGCTAAACTATGCAGTTTTACTCGGGTTTTTTTAATCAGTGGCGAAATGTGTGAGATAGCGCAAATTATTTACATTTTTTTCAGAAATTGACAGAATCTTGCCTTCTAAAATCATACAAAATTTTAAAGGTAATCACCCATATTTTTATTTCAAATTGCATAGAAACCCTAAGATTGATGAATAATCTTAAATTTTGGTTAAAAAAAAAACTCGCCTTACCTATGTTTTTTTATAATTGTTTATTTGACATATATTGTGTAAAAATTAAAATAATAATAGAAATAGATCATTTTAAAACAACTTATTTATATAATATAGGTAAGTATTTTTATTATTATTCTTTACTTGTTTATTTATTTTTTTTTAATTTATCATTTCTGTTTCTGTTTGGTATATTTAGATAACTTTCGTTATATCTTTAGACCAAAAAGAGGCCCTTTCTTCCAGTTCAATCCTTTTGATAGTTTCAGATAACAATTTAGGACCGCTCGCTACCTTCGCAACAAACTAATTGTCGTCCTTTTGATTTTTGATTAAATTTTTACGATTTTTAAAGGACACCTCACTTTAGTGCTTATGTATGTATATATGTTTATATAAGCATGTGAATATAGTGTTGAAAAGTTATGTCTTACTTACGTAGAATGTGTTAACAACAGTGGAATATCCTTCAGCCATCTTAAAAACAGTTAAATCACGAATATTTTAAAATAATATCGCTAAGAACAAAAATTGAAAGGACAACAATGGCGGAGCATCCTTCCGCCATCTTAAAATCGTTAAATCCTGGAATATTTTGCTTTGCTTATTACAAATACAAAATTTAATGAGTTGCAGTATTGGTAATTATATTATAAAAATAAATAATTTAATTTAAAACTATTTAAATTAAAGTTTACAAAATAAAAACATTATTTCAATAAAATGCAATAGTGTATCGATCTTCTTTTTAAAGTTCATCGCTTGGAACAAATTTCCTCATTTCTGAAATATAGGTTTTGAACAGTTTTTTTTTCTGAAATTGGCCATTCTTCTCCAAGTAATATTATATGTTTCATTAAACAAAATTTGTCATTGTCAAAGCGTTGTCAGTTATATGGTATATGATTAAATGTATGTTCGTCGCAGTGACATGCTTTGTTGTCTGAGAGGTGAAAACGTTTAAATAGTATTGTTTAGGTCTATGCTTTGTCAGAAATTGTGTCAGTTAATGAAGTGTTATTTTCAGTTTGCTGTAGTTTTTTGGATTCCCGTCAGGTATAAATTTGTGGACTGGTCGTCCTTTATTTGTGTGTTGCCAGTGTGTATGCCAGTAACTAATAGTGTCGTTTTTGAAACTTTTCTTAATTTTTGAAAGAGGCTTTTTAGTGTTTTCTAAAGGTTATGAGTCGTTTTTCGATGCGGATGTAGCTAGTTCGTAAGCCCGTTCATTCCCATAAATTCCAGCATGTCCCTCCATCCATGTTAGTTTAACTGAGGTTACCTACCTCACTTAATAATTGATGAAGATTCAATTTAATTTTGTTTATGCGTGTGTCGTGTATTTCGGTTTATTTTTTTATAGAGTCTGTCAATATTTCGTCATTTGTAAAAGATTTAAAAGTCTTTCTCTTGTGTTAAGTTCGTTGTTTGTATCCAATCGCTTTCGTAACGGCTAATTGTTCTGCTTGGTTGATCAAGTAGTTTAGTGCTAAGCGATATTGTTCGTCGTGTAGTTTATCTGCTACATATTTATATTGTATTAATAGACTCATTATCAACTCTAGTATTAGGTACTTATCACCGAATTGATAATAAAAAAAGAGGTTTTTAAAAAAAAAAAAGAAAAGTTAAATCGTTTAAAATATATATACTCGTATTTTTCTAACTGTATATATTTATTCACACCTGTCAAGTAAAATTTGACAACCAGTGAGTGTTTTGTAAGAATTTAAATGGCTTGAAAGGCATGAGGGGGAGCAGAACCCAGGATCTGACGATTTTTTGAGGCCGAAGGACATCCTAGGCCACTCTCCTTCCACAATTAGAATTAGTTTTCGTTCTAAAGGATGCTGTTTTAAGATGGTGGAATTTAACGATTTCATTAGTTTTTCGTCCGTATTTAAAAATATTATATATATATGAAATATTTAACGGTTTTTAAGTTATCTGAAGGACATCTTCCGCCATTGTTGTCCTTGAGGATACTGTTTTTTTTTTATTTTGTTATTTTTTTTTTAAATTTATTTATTTATTTTTTTGATATATACATACTCGTACATTTATTGAAATTTACAACTGTACAGAACATATACATCAAGTAAATGTATTGACAACGATTATAATAACATGTTAAAACTTGAAAAGAACTACTAATCAGTAGCACTTTATTAAAAATTCTACACTAGAAGGTCTCTAGGCCATCTTCGTTTCAGACACCTCGGAGGATTATCAGGAATGGGGTGGGAAGCAAGTTGAGAACCTAACGGATTTGAGTGATTATGGAGCTTACTATGAAAGGATAGATATATGGTGTAGGCTAAATCAGCAACATATGAAACTTTAAGATCTTTATGGATAATTTTATTGGTGACAAAGTAAGGAACATTGAGGATTTTACGAAGGATTTTGGATTGTAAGGATTGAATACGAGATGAATTGGATGGTTTAGTGGAGGTTCAAAGCTCAACTCCGTACGTTCAAATAGGTCTAATCACTGTCAGGTATATTAGTCTTTTGAAATTAATTGGAAGCTTTGAACGTTTGTCTAGTAAGTGTTGAAGAAGTCTGAAACGACGGAGGATACTGTTTTAAAATATTTTAATATTAAACGATTTTAGGGTGGCGGAAGGGTATTCCGCCATTGTTGTCCTTAAGGGTACTGTTTTAAAATATAAGGCGCATAATGTAAGTTTTTAATAACAACTCATCCGGGACATGATATGTATGAAAGTCTGCTCCACATCTTCTTAAGCTAGTCACTAGTTTTCTATATTGTTTTAATGATATCGATTTAAAGAAGTTTCAGATATCATTTTTAGTGGTGCAGTGCGTTCTCAGAACGGAACGCTATCACAAGTGAACATCCCTTCCCCTCCCCCTCCAGTAACCACAGAACACGTTATGTATTCTCTCCATGACGGAGATGGATAATAATAAAGAGATATCGCAAGCTGGATGTTATGGCTTTATGCGAGTCCTGGTGGAGCGGATCGACTTTACGATCCTACGGGACAGCCCTCCATCAAAGAGCTCTGCACTAACCGGAATAATTACCACTGGCTCAGGTCCCAGTTCTCCGATTCCTTTCCGTCTCCACCCCTATCTCTACTACAAACTCCTTCATCAACTTCCCATCCCTTTCAGGGTATTCAGAGTCGCTCTTTAGGGGTCTGATTCATATAAGTCATGTGCATTCCTAAGGCTAAGAGTTCCTCAACTTCTCATGACCCTGATGAATTGGAGTTTAATATGCATGGAATTTGAGAATAATGATTCAGAATTCAGTTCGGAAGCAAACAGATAACTAATAAATATCAGGCAATTTTTGAAGTATTATTTAGTACCAAATATTACAAGATTAAACGTAAACTTTAGTTCTATAGGTCTACCTAAATTATTCCTACGATCCTGTCACCTTCTTCCCCATTCAACTTGTAAGCTTCTAGTATCCTTCCTAATATTCCCTTACCTTGATTATGGTTGTCTAGTTCATGGTAGTCTCTCGACGGTTCTCGAAGACAGATTGAAACTAATTATGAACTGCTTTGCCAGATTTGTCTTCGATATACCGCGGCGCTCCCACGCTTCCTTCCTCTATTCCGAATTAAACTGGCTTTATCCCATATTCCGTAGAAAATATTTCCATGGGTCATTCCTTTACCAAATTATCAGCACCCTTCATCTTTCCTATATTTACAATACGCTTCAATTCAGATCTGCAATCAAGTCACTGAACACAAGATCTCGTCTTTCTGATCTATATACCCCATCCCATAGAACTACTACATTCCAGCGCTCTTTCCTATTCCGCTCAACCATCCTATGGAATTCCATTCCTTCTCATATTAGACAAGCGAAATCTTTAAAAACATTCAAATTCCTCTATTTTCAGTACCTCCTCCTAATCGATTTGTCGGACTCGTTCACTCTTTATAAAAGCAATATATTGTCAATAATTTTTTAAGAAGATAAAGGCCTAGAAGAAGATAATTCAAATATAAAAATAGTCCTTTTCAATTTCCCATTTTTTTCTATTAGTAATAATTTAATATTTTTTAATAATTAATAACTCAGGTTCAACGGATGCCGGACGAGAGACTGCCGAAGAGGATGATGAATGACAGACCGGATGGTACCGGATTAAGAGGAAGGCCTAGAATAAGGTGGCAGGATAATGTGGAGGCAGACCTGAAAAATCTAAGAATAAGAGGATGGCGAAGAAATGCTATGGATAAACTCCAATGGTCATCTCTTCTGCGTGTGGCCAAGGCCCATCTTGGGCTGTAGAGCCAAGCAATAAATAAATAAAAAAAAGAAAATAAAAAGGTTCACAATAAATCTGAAACTTCCAGTTTTTTAAATTAAATTATGATATATTTATTTTTTTATTTATGACTGTTATTAGACCTATTTGGACGTACGAAGTTGAGCTTTGGGGCTCTACTAAACCATCCAATCCATCCCTACAATCCAAATCCTTCGAAAAATCCTAAATGCCCCTTACTTTGTCACCGATAAGCTTATTCATAAAGACCTTAATGTTCCATATGTTGCTGAGTTAGCCCAAACCAGATACCTATTCTTTCATAGTAAGCTCTATAACCACTCAAATCCATTAGTTTCTCAACTTGCTTCCCACTCCATTCCCGACAATTCTCCGAGGCGTCTGAAAAGAAGATGGCCTAGAGATCTTCTAGTGTAGAATTATTAATAAAGTGCTACTGATTAGTAGTTCTTTTCAAGTTGTTACATGTCATTGTAACCGTTATCAGCTCATTTACCATACTTGATGTACACACTTGTATAGTTGTAAATTTCAATAAATTTCAATAAAATTGTTGAATCAATATGGAAAATACAGTTTGTTTTAAATTATGTATTGAAAACTTAATTTTAATTTCTTCTCTTAAAGGTAGATGAATATATATATATATATATATATATATATATATATATATATATATATATATATATATATATATATATATATATATATAATTTTTTTTTTTTTTTTTATCCCGTAACGGCCAAAGAAGACCACGCGAATATCATTGGTTAGACTTATTTGAGAATCTTTATTTTCTTTCTTTTCATCGCAGTTTCATGATTTTCGACTGCATTTATTTTCTTTCTTCGGACCACTATTGACCTTTTTTTTTTTTTTTTCTCTCTTTTAATATTGCTGAGATTTTTCAGTGTTTTTCTGTATCTTTCCCTATCCAGATAGTCAGCCTTTGAAATTTAAAGGTTCTTTAATTCTTCTCTTATTATCCTCCCATGCTTTTGTAGCTAACAATTTTGTTAAAGACCTTTTTGTTCGATCTTTTTTTCTTTATCCTTTTCATGTGACCTAAGAACATCAGTCTTTTGATTATTATCTCGGCCTTCATGTAATTATTGTATTATTATAAAATTTTATAATAATACATTTAAAAAAAAAAAAAACTATTTACAGTAATATTTTAATTCTAAATATCTATCAAACGTGTTCCCATTACAAACCTTTTGATACCCATAATGTAATAGTGTTCTTCGTAACGCCTTTTTATGTACCCGATTTTTAGTTGGTGTTCCATAATAGGAAAAATTTTCATATCCATCTCACAGAATGAGTGTTCCTGTACTTCTTGGTATTTTGTAAACGTAGCAGAAACATATTAGATTTTTGAGTTTTGTTGGCGTATTTATTTTTTTTTAGGATGTCAGTAAAAAAAAAAAAAAAAAAAAAAAAAAAAAAAAAAAAAAATATATATATATATATATATATATATATATATATATATATATATATATATATATATAAAACTATCTTTGAAAGTATTTCGTGTTTATATTTAGTGTTTCGAAAAAAATAGTTTTCCTTTTTCTGACGTAATTTTGTAGAGCTTCATTTAGGAATGGGTTTACTCACAGCTCATAGTCTATTATAGGAAGCCAAAAAATGTACAACTGTTTTGTTTTTGCCAATATAGAGGTTTTTTAGCCTTGGAAAACGCATCACCCGCCTGTGAGGCGGGATCTTCCTCCAGGTAGTCAGGCAAGTGGTGTTCTAACCATCGAGTTAACAATGATACAACTTTTTTAAGTATGTGTATAATTAATATTTTCACTTTAACCATTTCTGAAATAATCTATTTTTACGTAGCATTGTGTAAGAAATCGTGTTAATATCGTCGCACTCTCATAGTTTCCCATAGATGTTAACATTCCATTTTAAAAAAAATAATAATTAAACATTATTGTTTATTTACAGCAATCGTTTTCTAACCTAGAGCGGTGGTGAAGAGAGAATTTACTGTATGTATCTATAAGTATGTATTATTATGATTCATGGTTACAATCAAATTAAAATATTTGAAGAACTCATAAAAACCTATTTTACACGTTGTTCTTATTGTTGCTGAATTCCTATTAAGGTTGGGGGCGGTGGATGGTTGGTATGCAGTATTCCTTGCACAATATCCAACCGAGCGGGAGGAAATTAGTTAATGGTCGGACTGAGGGTTAACTCAGCCCGGGCAGTAAAGAGGAGCGCAGGTGATTGCTCTAGGGTTGCTTTACGACGCCGGCCATTAAAAGGCCCTGTAATATTCAACGTAAACCGGTTTACGACAGGAGCTAAAGTCTGCGGCTACCAGGAGCTTCATCAGTCTAATTGTACCAGCTCCTGTCCTCCGGCTTCTGTCTTCAGCGGCCCAATCTCGGCCAACTGTCGGCTTTAGGGGCTTCGTCCCGACTAGATCCAAGGTATTGCCTTTGTTAATTGAAAGTAGAAATTTAATTCTGCTGTAGATTGGACTCATCCTAATTAACGTTTCTGGTTCTAACGAATATCCTTTAGTTCTGGATTAGTTGAATAGTACATATACACGGTAGAACCCCTGTTATCTGGGGTTTGATATTCTCCGATAATCGAAAGCCCCGGATAATCGAATTACATAATTTTAAGAAGAAAATGAAGAAGAAGAAGAAAATGAACCTTATTCTGGGACAACTTGTCCCGTAAGAATAATAAATGAGTACAATACATAGGACAATCGTCTGGCTATGACAATTATTAATAATAAATAAAAAAAATAAAATAGAATAAAAATTTATTAATAATTAATCAGGAGTTACAAAATAAATTGGAAATCTTCTAAAAAGGATAGATCTTATGTATACTATTATAATTTATATTACATAAATATTCATGTTTTACATTAATTCGGAAGATTGAAAATCAGATGACAGAAATAGATGATGTTTAAAGAAAGCAAGCGTGGAGCTTTTTTGAATTGAGATGGGCAATGAATTCTATAAAAAGGAAGCGCGCATAATAAAGGATTTTTCGAAGGATGCAGTTCGTTGCGCCGGAGTGCACGTTTCATTAACTTAATGTGATAGATAAGGATTTTAATTTTAAAAAAAAACTTTGAAGAAAATAACTTTAATTAACAAACAAGCGTTTAATATACATTTATTAAATTAAATATACAAAAATACATAAGAACGAATGCATGGACATATGTAATGAATTTTATAACATCAGTTCTCATTGCCCGTAGCGAGAAACTTCTGCTTTAATCGGCGTTTTCGGATTAAATGCACGATGGTATAGAAGGATAAAAACAATTAGGATTGATGAATTGATTGCCACTTCTATTGGAATAATTTTATTGGAAAACTAGTTTCGAATGCTAAACATTCATCTTCAGTTCTAAATAAAACATACAATTTTTTTTCAAAACATCAGTGATTCGTTACAAGGTTTACATTTACTAAAGTTTTCAAAAATTTAAGACAAGAAATCAAATGTTTTGGTACTCACCTGAGGAGATCTAGCAGATATCTGAAATATATCCATAGTAGAAGGGGAAGTGCCAGGGCCAGATAGGTTAAATTTTTTTGTTTTGTTTTTCTATTACTAATTAGATTTTTCCGTTCCTATTGGAAACAAAATTTTAAATTGGGCTATTTGAAATGATTTTTGTTGAATCAATATTGTAATATTGTTAAGTGCAATGGGTTCTTTATGTCTAGTTAATATTGCTGCGTTACCAGCATATGCTGCTATTAATGTATCAGGGCTAAGTGGCATATCGTGAGTGTAAAAAATTTATAAAAGTAGAGTTAGTATAATCCCCTGTGGTACTCCGGCATTTAATGAATGAATAGAAGATATATCTGTGCCTTGTCAGGGAAAAATCGATCAGGGAGAAAAGATTGAAGAATAAGGTAATAGATTTGGCAAAGAAGTTTCGGGTTTGGGCAAGGATGGGGGAAAAGGGTTGAAAATTGTATATGTTTAGCTATTTTGTCAAATAACTCGGAAACCGTTACTTTTAGCACATTCTGTGTTCTATACATTATGAAAGTAAATTAAATTTGCAAAAAATTTGGTTTTATTCCATTTTTTTCTCAGATTTATAGTTTTAGTGCGGTAAGCCGCACTTCTCCAAGAAAAGACTTTGTCGGTACTTTTTTAGCTATAACTTTAAAATTATTTGTCCGATTCAAAATTTCTTTCTTTTATCTGTAAGCTGGTTAAATTTTCTATAAGAACCTATGTATGAAAAGCTCCTTAAAACACTTTTGCCAACACGTGTACTGTTGTGAAATCCTCGTTTTTTCGGCACATTTCTCGCTATAACTCCAAAAATATTTTTCCGAAACCAAATTTTTTATTTTTTTCCAAAGCTGGCTTAATTTATAATCAGATTCTATATATGAAATTTTAATTAAATCCCATAGAATACGGATGCCAGCGCACTAAATGTGTATGGTTTGGCAAAATACGACTATTTCGATATATTAAGTGGGCTGGCGTAAGTATTTCGTGGGATTTAACCAAAACTTTATATGTATGACCTAATAGCAAATTCAACCAGCTTTGAAACGGAAAAAATAAATTTGGAATCGGAACAAGATTATTGGAGCTATAGCGAAACATGCTAAATTAACTTGAATTTCACAACAGTTCGGTATCTTGGTTTCTACCTAGACAAAAGACTTACATGGAACCCACATACTCGACTCAAAAGGCAAGAACTTAACAGACGCTTCAGTCAATTGTATAGACTACTAAATAGGACATCCCACCTTTCCATTAAAAATAAACTTCTCCTATACCAAACCATCATTAAACCTATTTGGACCTATGGACTTGAACTGTGGGGGACAGCAAAAAAGTCGAATATCATCATCGCATTCAATCCTTCCAATCCAAAATCCTCCGAACTATAGTAAATGCTCCTTACTATGTTTCCAACAAAACCCTACATAACGATCTCAATATACCACACGTCCTCGACCTCATACCTCTTAAATTTTCGAAATTCCATCGCAACCTTTCATTTCATCCTAACCCTCTGGCTCAATCTTTATCCAGCTCCACCCATCCTGATAATCCACCTCGCAGACTAAAACGGCAGTGGCCCCGAGATCTTTTGTAAAATTTATTTATTATGGAGTTCTGGCAATGGCCAGCTTCTCCACTCATGTCCGGCGTGAATGTACTATAGCGCTCTCACTCAGCCTCCACTGGGTTTTTTTACACCAGTGACGCAGCTGAGAGTGAAGAGCTGGGACCTCTCTATGCCTGGCTTGTCCCTCCATAATTGGAGGGAGGGGTCTGGCTGGGGGTCCCTAGGATGAGTGTGTATTGTAAATAAAGTACGATTGTGTTTTTAACTTATAATTTAATTTTGTTTTATTTTTTATTACTACTATTTATTTATTTTTACTTACTCAATATTTTTTTTTTTCTTATTTTAGTATTTAATTTTATTTATTTGTATATTGTTCATGTATTGGAAGTTCTTTCTGTTATCTTTATATTTATTTTATTTTGTATATATAATTTTTTTTTTTCTCTCTCTTTTTGTACATAATGTATGAATGTAATCACATGCCATCTATATTACTTATTGCCCACATTTGTGGCAGATTGTAATATTTACTCAATAAAAGTTCTAAAAAAAAAAAAAAAAAAAAAAAATTTCCTTGTACTATTATGGCTGGACCGTGCCCGTTCCATTTAAACTTTCTATTTTTCTATAATATTCTCACTTGAAGGTACCTTAAGTTGCTCTCTAAAGTACTCAATGATTGAGTATTTTTTTATTTTTGTCTCTTGTTAAAAAAAACAAAAAAAACATTAAAGCTGCTTCATAAATCTAATCTATCCATAAATATTAGGACATGAAATTTCAATCTGTACATTTGCAGAGGATTTTATTGATAATCCCTCTATAAATTGGATCGCCTGCTATAAAACGTGTCGTCATTAATAGAAATTAAAGGTCGTAAGGACAAGGTTTAATATTTTTACTGCGTGTAGGCTAATTACAATAGAAGGGTTGGAAATAATATCCCAGAGCCTGGCAGGCCCTCCCTCAATTAAATATTTTATGGCGCCCAATCTCCCCGAAACTACACTTAACTTACCCACGCTAAAGTCACCAATAAAGGTGCCAATCACCTCTAAATCTGTAACGTATTTATTGGGGACAATTAAATGTTAATTATGTAACAAGACTAAAACGACAAGAAACTACCCGTCGTTACAGTCTACAGAAAATAAATGTTAAAAGGAGCAAGCCACTTTGCAAGTTATACCAAGTTTTACTTTTTTTCTTTCAATTAATTACTTTTTTTCTCCCTGAACCGTATGTATATTACAAATATTTCAATCTGGAAAACAAGGACCATAAGTAATGTTGTCATGTAATGTCATGTAAGTAATGGTACACATTCATTCCTCATGAAATTAAGATTTTCTAAAAACTTTGTTATTTATTAAATAAAGTATTTTTCAGTAACTTATCCTTAAATATATAAATATAAATTTTTGCACAAACCGGTATAAGTAGGTATGTAATTTTTGTTTATAAAGATAAGTGCAACTAACAAAGGCCTTTTCCAAAGCTAGTTAATCGTGTTAAACCGATCCCTTTGACGACAAAGACAAATTAAAACGTGGTAACACACCCTCGAGGACACTGCACCACACCCTGTTGTCCTAAGAGGCACAAAGACTGACAGAGGATAATTATCTAACTGGCTGTGGAGAGGCACAATTAATATTTACATTGCCCTCGTGGAGTGTTGTGCCTCGCAGGAGGGTATTAAAGAGCTGTGGCAAAAAGTCTAATATCCTTGGTTGGTTCTTCACAAAGGATTCTTGATAATATCGGCCGTGTGGCGAGGTTTGTTCAGCCTCCTCCTTCCAGTCTCTTGTTTTTCATTAAGCGGCTCGTCCGACGGCAAAGCGCCATCGAGTGAGCTCATGGCAGGCTGAGATCTGTCAATATGGGATCGTGTAAAGTTGA
This sequence comes from Euschistus heros, assembly GCA_003667255.2. Lineage (NCBI taxonomy): Eukaryota > Metazoa > Arthropoda > Insecta > Hemiptera > Pentatomidae > Euschistus > Euschistus heros. The sequence continues at coordinate 810,902 of RCWM02000146.1, forward strand.
TGTCATCAGGGGTCTGAGGAGGGTATGCATTTCCATACGGCTTTAAGAGTAAACTTTTTTCATTTCTTACAATGCGATGTAAATTTCACTCCAATGTTGCATACGAATGACACTGCTTCAGCATTCAAAACGCTTAACCTTTGTTCCCGTTTACAAAATCTTATTTCTTTGTTCAACATTTATCTTTTCCAAATCTTTTCATATAAAGCGCTTCGTACAGAAGTAATAGTCATAACGAAAATTGTTGAATTATCTTTTTAACTTTATAAAGAAAGATTAACATGGAACATGTCGATTTAGGATTTTTTTTTTTCAGGTTTTTATTTTAAAATAAAATCCTGCGTCTAATGTAAAAACCCGAATACGCAAGTTCAGCTTGAATCAATTTTTGACGAAGCACTTTTGTAGTTTTAATCTAATTAATAATTACACATCCGCATAAAAGAAAACTTTGTATTTAATGTGATAGAAGGTGCTAAAATGCACATAGCGGAATAGGCAACCTCACCAACGATATGGTTTCTATTTTTATTTTATTTTATTTTTTTCACTTATAATACTTATAATATACTCTGTTTTCTGTAGGAGATAAATTTTCTAATGGAATAGCTTAATCCTGCTGACTGTCTATCCACTTATGTTCTTCATTTTTTTTGTTTTTCCTTTCCTGTATGATTGTATTGTTTATTTCCAAAGGAGAGTAATTTTTTATACATTACAGCCGAGAGGGATAAAGCAAGATTCATTAAATCCAGGTTAAAATTTCTTATTTCGTATTAGAAGAAAAAGAGTCAAAAGCAGCTCACTCATTCGTGTGCTCGTGTAATTTGATATAACAAGAGTTGAGCTGTTAACTGTTTCTACTGTCCTAATATCAAACTATCAAACTACTTGTAACGCCCTAGCGTTCCCATAAAACATATTAGCAATCAGGTCACCGGTAAAACATGTTACATGTTAAAAAAAAAGTACCTAATTAGTATTTAGCACTTCTCTTTGAAATATAATTAAAATTATGGCGATATTAATTCATATTATCAATTAATTAAAAACAAATTTGATTCTAAATTAAATAATTTTTATAAAGATTTTTCAGTTTGGCATGCTTTAATGAACATTTCAATCTGGTTACAGGCTAAAATAGAATAATTTAGTAACCCATTTTTTATTATTCCAATATAATTATGGAGATAATTAATGCACACTATCAAATAATTAAAAAAAAAAACATATTGAAGTTAAATTTAATTTAACTAACCAAGAGATTAAAACTTCTGTACCCAATGCTTCATAAACGGTTGATATTAAAACTCCGACAACGACTGAATACATACACTTACTTACTTAAACCCATATGGACATACGCCAAACAAATATACGGGACTGCAAAAGATACACACTTTAAAAAAATACAAATATTCCAATCAAAATTACTCAGACTAATCACGAAATCACCTTGGTACGTTTCAAACCACACACTTCACACTGATTTAGAAATACCCACAGTAAAGGAACATATACATGACCTTTATAGACGATTTCATGTCATTTAAACTCATTAATGACATGGCCACGACTGACATACCTGGAAATACTCTCAGAGGGCTTAAAAGAAGCTGGATGAGAGATTTGCTCAAATAAATCTCTTTAACCCATGCCAGGAGGAGGTACTATTGAGTGCTAGTCTCCCACACACCATACAAGGCCTGTAGTATTCAATTTCACATCACATTCACTGATTGTTACCCTAATAACAGGTGTGAATTAAAATCTGAAAGAGAAAAAAAAATTTAATTAATTATATGCTTTGGCTAACAATTCAATTTAGTTACAATGTTGGATTAAATTAAAATAGAGTTAGGAATTTTGTCTCTTTTATGGAATATTTTCGTTAATGAAAATTTATTGAGCTCACGCACGCATTTATAAAAGGGCTTTGAAATTTTAATTAAAAAAATAAAAACGTAAAGAATTTTTATATTAGAGACGAAATAAATGTGAGGGTATTTTTGCTCTGTCCATATTTCTCGATCTGGTTCACCTTTATTTTAAATAAGTTAAGATTTGATTTAATTCAGCCGTCAAAGAATATTAATTTCTAGCTAAATATCGTTCATATATATGGAAACTATGAAATGTGAAAATCACCACTTTTCAAGAGAATGTAAAAATTTCAGGGTTAAATAAAAATCACTTTGACAGAATTATTCCTACTGTCAGTTAGGAGAATAGAGTTACTTACAAGATTGATTCAGATTAGAAAGTTGGCTACAACGTACATCAGTTCCTAAAGAAATCGCTTTAGATGGGGCAAAAGGTCCCATCCAAAACTTAAAAATTTATTGCGAGTGACCAACAAAGTTGGGGCCTTGCCTTGTCTTAGTGGAAAACCACACCCTTTCGATTTGCCTCTTCTGGGCGTTTTTATTTAATTGATTGATCCGAATTTGTTAATTGAGAGCAGTATAGAGTTGAATCAATTATTTGTCCTGATGACAATAGCTCGTTTCAATTTCTTCAAAATTTCCTGAACAAAATTTAGGAAACAAATTTTGAATGGTACGTTCGGTTAAGGAATCACCCTTATAAACACTGCAATTTTTTTTTAATAGGCTTTTGCAATGGTCACCTTTTTTAAAAAATACAGCAAAACATGCCGATAATGAATGATATTTTTATCCATGTTCACAGTGCAATAGCAATCACAATACTAAGCTCATGCAAACACAATTTGCAGAAATGTTTGTGGACATATTACAAAAAATTTAAACAATCCACCTTAGGGATTAATTCTTCAAAGAAGAAATATAACGTAATGATATAAAAATAAACAGAAAAACCTAAGGACTTATTCGCCAACCCAATATGAATACAAATAATTAATTGAATACATTTTTTTATTCCTGCGATCATTTTGACTAATTTTTATTTATTCTTTAGCGGATTAAAAAATTAGTATTTTTTTTTCAAGAATGGAATTATCTTAAAGATTGCAGGAATGTTAAATTTTTAGTAAAATAAAAACTACTTTGAAATAGTACTTTTATAGTTTAACGTCAGAATCCACATGAAACGTCGCACATTTGGAGGATATCTATTTGATAATATCTATTTAAATTAAATTAAATATAAATCTTGTAGTAAAAATGCAATTCAGCTTTTGCACAGTTGAACAAACTTTTTTTTTTCTTCTTTAAACCGAGGACCAAAAGAAGATCTCAGTTGTCAGTGTCCTGTTTCCATTTCCCCGCTGAATACGAAAAGTGTCCCGAAAGAGCTGCTTTCAGGCCAGAGGTCCACCGAACACTAATCTTTTGGGTCATATTGAGGGTAGCCTACAGTAGTCATATTGAGGATCTGAAGCTATAGTTATCAATATTAATGCTACATTAACTTTTGTTTTTTTTTAAAATAATAATGCATTTTGAAAAATCTGAATCAAAGTGTCAACAATAACCATTATAAAATAGTCCATTATCGTGAAGAAAATTTCTGGCAATAGTAAACGAATTATTATGAGATCATTTAAATTTATTTATATTTAAATTTTTTTTTTTTTTTTTTTAATCCACACCTTTTAAACAATAAACAGACGAAAGAATGCATTTAGTGCAATTATACCGAAGTTTATTCCTGGTTCATTCCAAGCATCGAACTTATAAATATTAAAATATGAATACTAAAACAGCTCGTCGACTTTTTCAGCATTTACTATACAATCGTTCAAACATTTCGATTAATTACAAGAGACTCATTTAGATTACAGTGGTTAGACCTATTTAGGCATACGGATTTGAACATTGGGGGTCCACTATACAAACTAATTCGTCTCGTATCCAATCCTAACAATCCAAAATCCTTCGAAAAATCCTCAATGCCCCTTACTTTGTCACCAATAAACTTATCTATACAGATCTTAATGTTCCATATGTTGCTGATTTAGCCTAAACCTGATAACTATCATTTGATAGAAAACTCCATTAACATTCAAATCAATTAGTATCAAAACCTGCTTCCCATTCTATTCCAGATAATCCTCCGAGATGCGTGAAAATAAGATGGCCTCGGGAATTTCTTATTTAAAACATTTATTTAGTATTAAAAATAATTAGTTGTTTTGCAAGCAATTGAATTATCATTATGAGCATTATCTTCACATTTACTAGATGCATTTTTATTTCATTGTATACCGTCGTAAATTTTAATCATTTGGTTGAGAAAATTAACATTAGCTAAGAAGATTAATGTATAAATAAAATGTATCTAAAATATTTTATTGAAAGAGATTTCTGGATGGAAATGGGCGATGAATTCTAAAATGAAGATGCACGGATGATAAAAGATTTTTTGAATGAAGCAGTTCTGTAAGAAATTGTATACAAATTGGTAGGCTTGCATTTAAGAGGTGGATAGAGGAACGCAGGGTAAGTAGATCTTGTATGTAGGTGGAGTTTTGGTTCTTGGATTTTGTAATGTATTTTTGCTTGTTATATTATAAATATAATATAATGATAATAATAATAATAATTATTATTGAGAAAAATGCCGCATATGTATGATGTACTGGTCTTGCTGGTACAGAGTACCTCCGCAGACATGATCATGTAGCAGGAATCCTACATCAAGAACTTGGAAAGATGTTTGGAATGCTCAAAAAAGTGGTTCCTTATTGTAAATATCGGTCCCTCTGAATAATGACATCAGGAAGGTATAAAATATATTGGGACGAACAAATAATTACGGACCAAACAGTTCTCCACAACAAACCGGATATCTTAGTGATGGATTTGGAAAAAAAGAAAACAAAGATATTTGAGGTTGCAATACCTAAAAATTACAACATGCACAAGAGCATCTCCACGAAAATGTGCTGGTGAGTTGAAGGCTATGTATACCCTTCAAAATATTTCTATCCTGCTAGTAGTTAAATGGCCTCAATGTAATGGCCTTATACCTCAAACGACGGTGCAATACTTCAAAGAAGGAGGAATTCCATTGAAAAACTTAGAGGTTGCACAGATGTCTGTACTACTTGACACGACTTCAATAATAAGAAAAACAATATATAAACAATATATATATATATATATATATATATATATATATATATATATATATATATATATATATATATATATATATAATAATTTAAAAACAATAAAAAATATATATGGCTGAGGTATTTTTTTTTGGTTAGTTTTTTGTTTTGTTTTTTTCTTTTAAGAGTTTCAAGGTTTTACACTTCTCGGTTTGTATTATCCAAATAGTGAGCTAATCTTTGTCATATTGCTACTCCTCATGCAGTCCTCATGTCTTGATCCCATGGGGTAGGTGGGCATCCTCTGTTACTTTTGTAATCTCGGGGATACCAATTTACAATATTCTTGGACAATTAATCGTTTGAACCATATATATATATATATATATATATATATATATATATATATATATATATATATATATATATAATACAATAAATATTAAATGAATATATAATATAATAAATTTTAAAATATAAAATAATAAATAGCATAGTATAATGAATATTTAATGTAAACCAAATAAATAATGATTAATAGAGGCTCTCGATTTGCTGCAGGTTAGAGTGGTCTTGTCACCTAATTTGTTTTTTTTTATTTAAACAGAGAAAGTGACTGATGTTCTCCAGATCGAAATCCAATCTAAACACGAAGCTCCCCTCCCCCTCCAGACCCCCGCTTATTATACCAACACACTAGGGATACAGAAAGGGAGAAGAGTTGGTTATGAGTTGGACTGCTCTGCCCTGGAGAACTCCTGGGAGATCGGGAACGGGCAAAGTTGGTCCCAGATGTCCCGGCAGAGCAGCCTTTGTGAAGAGCGAATCCTATCTGTTAATATCTATGCTAAGCAGTTGTCGGGTCTTAGGCTACTCCTGATGCAGTTCTAGATGTCTATCGCATCGTCGTAGCCTCCTTATAGTCCTTCAGGACATCTACTTCGGGCATATTTTTTAAGGATAAGATATATTTCAAAAGTTTTAGTAACTTAGCAGGATAATTTATGTAGCAAGGATAATTTTTTAGAAATATATATTTAGCTATTACTAGGGATGAGTATCGTAAGAAAAATAACAATATTTCATATCGACGATATTTTGACCTCTGACTATTGATACAGGATATATCGATAAAAAATAATCGATGTATGGAGATTTTTTCTTTCTTTTCTCTTCTTTTTTTTATTTTATTTTTTTTTAATATTCCTATAGCAAGACGAAAACGACAAGAAACTGCCCGTCGTTACAGACTACTTCAGCATTTACTAGACGAAAGTTCAAAGCTCTCAAAATGATCTTGTCCCGTATGTTTCTGATTTAACCCAAACCAGATATAAATCACTGTGATTAGAGCTATTTGGACATATAGAGTTGAGCTATGGGGCTTCACCAAACCATCCAATTCGTCTCGTATCCGTATGTTGCATATGTTGCTAATTTAGCCCAAGCCAGATACCTATCGCTTCACAGTAAGCTCCATAACCAATAAATCCCCTAATTTCTCAACTTGCTCCCCAAACCATTCCCAATAATCCTCCGAGGGGCGCCTGAAAAAAAGATGGCCTAGAGACCTTCTAGTGTAGTTTTTATTGAAGTGCTGATGAGTAGTTCTTCTCATGTTTTGACATGTTATTGTAATCATTATCAACACACTTACTTAATGTATATATTTTGTACAGTTGTAAATTTAAAAAAAAAATGATATAAAAAAATATATACTCATCATGTCCCATATGTTATAAAATGATATTTCTATTTATTTTATCGGTTTAGTGTATTAATTTAAATAGAACCACTGGTCTTCTCAAATGTAAGAAGTAACAGCGGTTAACATAGATTTAGTGTTATACATATTAATATTTTCTTATTTCCTCTTCCCTAATGTGAGAAAGTGTAACACAAGTTAGCTTTACCAAATGCAAGGATTCAGTGTTAATGATTATTTGAAGTAAACAAAGTTGAGATAAAATAGGATTTTTATTTAAACCAATATAGCTCCTAAGCGATAGGTCCCAGCGACAAATGTTACATAAAAAAAAAATAAATATTTTGTCATTACATTATTGATCGGTAAATTTTCGATAGCAACAGCAAAAGGACTAGAGCGTGACAAACTGTTACGTTTTTGAAGGTGAAGAAAAAGTTTCAAAAAATTTAAGTAAATAAGCAATAAAAACAAATTAAGAAGAAATCAGGTTGGCTGATTGAGCTGATAATGAAGTACTATCCTTTCCAAGACAAGGAACAGCATATATTACATCATCGGAACTTCCCCGTCACTTTAAAGATAAAATATCGACAGAATGGTGGTCGATGTGGGATCAGTAATTTAATGAAAATAAAAATGTCGGTGAAACCATGGCTTACCTCGAGCCAATGGCAATCACTCGACTTCGAATATGACACAGAAGACTCACCCATTATCATCTAATCACTAAAGAGGAACCTACCAGATGTCCAAAATGTGATGGCAGACTTACTATTCTCCATATCTTTGAAAAATTTGAATACTATTAAGAAGACCAGAACCAGCTAGGAATAGGAATAGATACAGCGAAGATACTTGGAGATAATAAGACGTTAGACTCGGTGATAAATTTCTAGCAAAGTGCAAATTGTTATGCAATATTTAAGTCCAATTATAAATTATAATTAACCTATTGTAAATAATCTAATGTAAATCAGAGCGTTTATGAACTAGAAGTTTAACACTCCATTACAAAATCAAACAGACAACATGAAATCTGGTATGAAACTTATTTAAGAGAGATGTTTATTTTCGACTTCATTTAATATACTAAATAAGTAAATAAAGTTTTATATTGACAGTAACAGTAGCATCATGAACTCGTGAGTAAACACTTGCACAGGTTAAATTTGTAACAGAACCTAAGGACAGTTAATGGTTACTGTTTGTAATGCAGACTGGAAGCATAAACGTTATATATCCAGCGAGTATATCTGCTCAATGGTCAATGGCTGTCACCCGCCATCGAGAAAACGTTCATTCAGCCAGAACCGGTTCGTGACAAAGCTGACTAGTCGGTGTGTCCATCTGCTGGTCAGCTGGCTGCAAGATATGGCCGTGCGTACCATCGCTCTTCCCGCATGTTTATAGTATATGTTAAATTAGAACACCTATAGGTTCCTTCCTGAATTCTTTAATTCTAAAATTCCTAATCTTTCAATGGTCGCAACAGGACATATAGGCACTAGATTCATATTTGTTGATAGAATGTACGTGCATAATAAATTTATCATCACACTCTAGGTGGGAGCTTTCCACTTCTTCTTTCTGACCTTTAGGTTCACAGGCATTAACAAGTAATCCAATGCCTACTACACATAATTGTCTCGTAGGTGTTCTGCAAAAATTATATTTCTATTATTTTAATTATTTATTTCTATTTTACTGTTGCAATATACAGCACATTTTTTTTTTAAAATGTTTAAATTAATATTTTTTTTTCATTGTTTTCCTTGCAGCAGTAACCCTGTTGGAAGGTATTTTATTTATTTCTGTACACACCATACTTAAAAGTATACAATGTACATGTCATTTTTAATTTTCGTTTTGATTATTATTTTACATATACATATGCATGTGTCGAAAGGTCAATATAAAAAATAAACAAGAAAAATAAAATAAAATAAAAAACAAGAAGTGATATAATAAAAATAAATCAAAATTCAACAAAATCAAGCAATAAAGTTATTTTATCACCAGAAATCCGTAAAAAAGAAAACAACATTTTTCTGTTGAAACATTGGATACTAATACCGTCAAAAGTCATCAAATTACAAATAAAACCAATCAAACATTGATCAAGTTACAAACACTCCCGGGCCACATTTGGACAAATAATGACAGATTAAACGTTGCAAAATAATTATTTATATACTAAAATTTAACTATTTTATACTAAAATATATATTTTTTATTCTTCTGTTTTTATTCTATCCTCTAATTATTATAAAGAACCACGTATTTGGGACCGGTTGGTGAAGAGATAGGGGTAGGTAGAAAATTGAGGTATGCTCCTCTCTCCATCATATTTTTGGTCCTCCGGGCGGGCTATGAACCGATGACCTATGAATATGGCAAAATACTAGTTTGCAACTGTATATTCTTAAATAACAGATACAATTCTCATAGACAATTGATTTTATACCATGTCAATCTCTTGTTGGGCTTTGAGTTGAGGAAAACATATTTGTATTGACAAACCTTTATAAAATATTGCTGTTATCAGCCCAGTATATCATATTTCGAGTATATATGAGAAATCCTACATATGATACCAACATATCAGTATGAGTATACAATTCCGTTGCGTTGTCACAACATTAGTGTCGAATCACGTACAGTTGTTCGCTTGGATATTGTTCTCCGGTTTACTGCCAGGGTTCGCCCCTTTATCGCAAACCGTTCGCTCGGATTGGCCCTCCAAGGGCTGCGTGGGAGGGGATTACCGCTGATATACGACACCGAAAAATGGCAGCTGGTTTATTGCAGAAGGAGGTCTTTGTTCACTGTGGACATATCTGTTAATATCTATGCTAAGTAGGCTGCTTTATGTTGCGTGGACCGTAAACCTGCCGTCACCGCCGCACTAAACTCGAGATCGGCCAGACAATGAAATTATTTAATGGCGTTTAATTCGGATTTCATTAAGGGCCATCCTCTCTGGGCCTCGTCGTAAAAAAAAATCTCCCGTCGCAGTAAAGCGGGCACTCGTAAAAGGCCCCCCTAATCACCGGCCCACCCCCCTGTTTATTTCCGAATTTAGCCCCTTCTTCTAGTTTTTTCATTGCCTCCTAAATCTCTGGCACGTTTCCTCCTTCCTTCAACGGCCCATCACATGATTGAAGCTCACCTCCTCTCCAGTTTGTTTTCCCCTTCGTCTTCTTTTCTGAAAACAAAACCATTCTGAAGTATTGTATATAATAAAAAAGAAATGACTATGATATTTCGATGGACATAGAGAATATGTTAACAAGTCAGAAAATAGCCAAAATGAATTCTGATTATCGGTATTACGTGCGAGGAGGTGGCTTGCCCCTTTTAACTGCTACTTTTTTTAACAGCTACTTTTCGTTAACTATTTAGGTACTGTTTTACCAGCGCGCATTCTAGCGGTACCCATTCGAAAACTTCCAAATTTCCCTCCTTTTAGCAAGAGATCCTCAAATTTTATTCTAGATTCAAATAGAAATCACATTACATGTTTTTTAAAATTGAATTTGAATGTATAATATTGTATTTTATTCAATAAATGTTGTTGATATAATATAAAATAGACGTGGTATTTTAAAAGTAGAGAAAAAAAAGCCAGAAAAGAAAATGAATAAAATTTAAAATTTTTATAAACAGTCTTTAAATGAAACAATCATCAATTTATAATGGAATGACAATAGCAAAAAAGCCCGATAAGTCATATTTAAATGGCAAGGTGTTAGAATATTTTAATAAAAAAATAATAATGTTATGTTATAAATAATCGAATATTATTATATACATAATATATGAATTATATTATTTATATGGATAAATATAGTATATTATATAGATAAATAATATATAATAACTTTAGTATTTATATATATTAAATACTATACTATATGGATATATGAGTATAAGGTATTTATTTCATTTTTAAAAGCGATGTAAAATAATAAATAAACATTTTGTGGTTTCTTTTGCTAAAACTAAAAAGACGAACCGTAGTGAAGAGCTGTGAGGGAATTTTAAAGGCTGGAAAACATTGGGACTAAGTTAATGTGTGGTGATAAAGGGAAAATTGAGTTCTATTTTCGAATGGCTACCGATAGAATATGCGCCGGTTAAGCAGTAACTGGTTACCGAAATGTAGCTGTTAAGAGAAACAAGCCACCTCTTTGCAAGTATTTCCCTGATCATCTCTAAGTCTCCTGCACCATGCGATTAAATTAGTAATTCTTAGGTATAAAAATTATAAGTAATTCCAGAATACTGATTTGACCCCTTAAAAACAAAAAATCTAATACCTTACCACTCAATATGAACAAGTGTAACTGTTCCTCAGAATGAAGATATGGAGGATATTAAGTGAGCACGATATGTGATGTATGAGGATAGTGAACTGCTTTATCAGATTATTTTCGAGATCACCAAACACATTTTACGCTGATATTCTGAAATATAATGGCTTTACTCTAATTTCCAAAGACAAAATTCCTAGGAAGTACATTCATATCCCTTTCCTTAAAAAGAAATGACCCACCTGTTTACATGACTCTGTGTTCCTCCATCCACCTCTATAATACAATAACCCCACCCATCAATTTGTAACTCCTGCCTATCAAAATGGATCCTTGAAAACATTATCCGTGTTTCTTGTTAATTGAATTATTTGCTTATCTTGATTTCAAAATTTTCCAACCTTAATTCTTTTAAACAGAATTTATCAGCTTATCCACATCTATCAGCCTTATTTCAAATTCTAAATGTACATTTAGCGCTTCATATTCCGAGCTCCCATAGAATACAACTACTGTCCTGTTCGACTACTCAGTTTTCTGATACAAGAAATATATATCTACAAGATTTTATAACATCCTTTTTTTTTCATATCTGGTTCCAAGTACCAAGATTGCATACTTATTCTTAAGGGACAAGATGCCCCCAAAACATTTTTTTTTTTTTTTTTTTTTTTTTTTTTTTTCAAATATTCCAACTTTATTTAATACTATTATAAGTTACTAGAATATAAGAAATAAAGAATAGGAAAGTCAGGTTCTTATAATCATCTAATCGAGAGACTATCTCTAACTTCCCGACAAATATTTAAACACTGATCACAGCAGCCTAAATCTAGAGGATTAAAAGGAATGTTTTTATGTTTTTTTTTTTTTTTTTTTTTTTTTTTTTTTTTTTTTTTTTTTTTTTTTTTTTTTTTTTTTTTTTTTTTTTTTTTTTTTTTTTTTTTTTTTTTTTATAAATGAAAAGATTTAATTAATGTTCAAACGGACGGAAATAATTATTCTGGTAGAAGTGGGTGGAGTGGTCAAGTGGCATTCTCTGTCAAAAATATATTTAACATCTTGGAAGATCTGAAACAAGCATTCTTTTATTTTGTAAAAAGGCACTCTTTTTTCACTTTTAATCACTTTTGGAGGAGACGGTAGGGTACTGTTTTCAGATCTGCAACGGACGAAGAATTTAATCACTCCCTCCTGTCATATTAAATTTTATCCTTTTGAAAATCGATTGAATCTTTTCGTTTTGAAAAGCACATTTTCTCTTTAGTTATAGATAAAGTCTTTCCCTTCTATGTGTATGTAGTTATAGGTGAAGCGACATCTTAAGAATGACAGATGAGTTGACCAATCGAGTGGCTAAGATTGTACTCCTTCAAAGAAGAACCTTGGCCGAGAAGTTGTTTAAAGTTTTGAAAAGGAGTGGGTTGAGTGAGGTTTATTATAAAGGGCCTAATAGAGGGCAGCAGCTGTGAGGAGGGGCAGGTAGGGGGGGGGGGGGGGGGTCCTACCCCGGCCTGTCACGCTCAGCCCACTCTGTCACCCGACCTCTTCCGAAAATTCATTGCCGTATTTTATCCCATTCAAGGCTACCTATCCGGCTTTATTTAGCCCACTTGTACTTCTGTTTAAAAATAATTATATTTAAAAAATATAATATTTTATAAATTCTCGTTTTTAAAATTACATTCGGGTAGGATCAGTATGTACAATCATTTTTTTCGATTATAGCTAATATAGGTTTATGATAAGTAAAGAAGTTAATGTAGTTCTTACTGGTAACGTTGATATTACCTGTAAACACCAAGTCTATACAAGAGCCACTACGTTTAAAACTAGAACTTTTGTTATCAATAATTTACACTATAATGATTTATATAAAAGGACAAGCCACTTTTCGTTTGTGATCACTAGGGCAGTGAATTATATGCAATAAAAACTGAAAAATATGCACATATATATGCAGAGATATTGGGTAAAATATGCAACTATCTGTATTATTAGAAAAATAAAAAAATCGCAATACATATCTATACTTAAGTACAAACTCAAGTTTAAATAACTAATTGTGTTGAAAAGGGGAACATTAGGAAGAAAAACATAAAAAAGTAGTATTAAAAAATAAAAACCTTTATTAAAGATAAATAAAACCCATTAAACAGAGAACATTAAAAACGAAAAAAACTATGACATTAATTTCCAGAAAACTTGAACAACAATCACAACCAAAATACTTATACTTTAAAACAGAACAATACACATCAAAAACAAAAGCAACGACCATAAAGAAACTCTCCCGACTTATTCATGCCACTTATTTACTGTTGTAGATTTGAATTGCAGACAACCACTTCTTCAGTTTTTCGAACAAAATAGATCGTGTATTGGGCCTCAAAATAGATTTGAAACGCTCTACACTAAACGACCGCTCTACATCATATAAATATAAAACGTCTCCATCACTCTTGAATGTCTCATTTGAATGTCCACCTACGTACTTTCCAGCAAGATCTTTTGTCTTTGAAAGAGTGACTTTCGGTATTTTAGGTTAACACAAAAGAGCAGTTTACAAATGATATGTCTCGATGAAACGCTGTGTGAGATACCATGTAATGGATAGATGGAATGAAGAAGGGTGAGATGAAAAGTGAAGTCATAATATTCTACGTATTTGAGCAAAGTATAAACGAGAAATTAATCGGATTAAACAATTCTAAGAGAAGCAAATACGATCGAAAGTTCGCGGAAACCGAAGAATGAGCACTTCGACACATACAAACGCATTGATTAGGCGGGAAAAAAAGAATGGGAGGAGTTCTTATAACTATTTTTCGGTTTTTATCTATATTTTATTTTTTTTTCTGCTCGGAAACATAAAAAAAAATCAAATGTCAAATGCTGATATGCCGAATATGTAGATAAATATGCAAGTCTAGTTCAAAATATGTAAAAATACGCATTCATGGCAAAATATGCCCAAATATGCAAATTAAAAATAGCTCAAATTTATTCTAAATGCCTCAAAACAAATATATTTTGATAATATTAGATGTTTTAGTTAGTTAGGAGAAATATGCAAATGCATATATTTCACAACCTTAGTGATCACTAACAGCGAAAACTACTAAACTAATCTGTACCAAATTTTAACTAAGGAAGGTTTAGGAATAATTAAATTTACACATTTTCTATCAAATGGTTGTTTAAAAACGATAAATATGTGGTGCGCAGTAAAGTTTGAAAAATTGACCGAAGTGGCTAAATTCAAGAGAGGTTTCAAATACGGTGTTATATAGAGCTAGAAATGTATGATAAAATTTACTTATTTTCAAATAAATTGTTATTAAAAAAAGCTATAAATATGTAGTGCGACTTGTGGATAACAGTGAAATTTGAAAATTAACTGATATGTGGTAAGCACCGTCCTGTACAAATATGCACCCATCTTTACAAGATTTTAACAAATTCATTTTCATAATTTTCATGGTTTAGCAATAATAGAATTTACAATAATACAAATTTAAATGAACACTGTCGAGTGGCAGAAACGAAGTTTGCCAAACTTTCATATACTTTTTGTGATTAGAAATTAAAATCCAACCAGATGGAATAAATAAAAATATCTTTTGCTGAACCGGAATTATTAACAATTTAGAATGTCGACCCTTTGCTTTTTGATATTGTTTGCAAAAATATGAATCATGGGCACTGATAAACACTGATAATGCAGTACATTTTATCCATACGAGTTTCTTAATAGTTTCTGTCCATCTGGATAACCAACTCATAAATTAAAATTAAAAATTGAATGTCCAATTATGATTTCACGTGAACCTCAACCACCTCATCACTCGTGTGGTAGCTGGTCAAAAATTACAGCTATGCGTGAAAATATTAAAAAAATAATGTTCAATTGCATACTTCAATACAAAATTTCTATCGATAAACAGATATTAGTTAAAATTATTTGAATTCTTTAATTATGAGAGTGGGCGAAGCCGCGAGGGAGATGCTAGTTTTTAATAATTATATTAACAAATTTATTATTAATATTTTCATAATTATTATTGATAAAAATTATAATAATATTCATATTAATTAATAATATTATTTTTTGTTAGAAATGAGTCACTAGACTCTAGTGTGAACTTGAAGCGGAAGAGAAATTTGATAAAAATTATCATTACAGAAAAAAACTTGTTTTTAAAATTTTTATCTAAGAACACTAGCAATATTAATATTTCTGGGCCTTATTTATTCCTTTTAGTATCACAAATGTTTCCAGCAGTACTAAACAATATTTTACTGACCACATGGGGAGATACCCGATATTTCACAGCAAGTTGTTTTAGCTGTGTGTGGGCTTGAAAACCAATATGAAGGTTGTTCTCCATGAGTTGCATCCAAGTTGGGTTCTTGCAGGTACCCATTAAGTTCAGATTCCCACCCTGCTTTCAGTGAAATGGAAACATCGGTTAGGAGGAAACTAAATCTCCCTTTATCCTTATTTTCATTCTCATTATAAATTGATGTTTCAGCTTCAATGTGTTCAAGTTGCTGTGCTACTTAATTTCCAGGATTTGCATGCTGGTTATATTAAATTAAATTACCAAAAAATCTATAAATGATTGTATTTCGAATTAATTAAATAATCATAACAAATAAACAAAAATTACTAAAATCTAAATTCTTAAACTATACTTTATTTAATAATGCTTATGAAACGTATTTTAATGAGGCTGAAATTGTCAATCACCTGTTGAACAATTTATGAAGATGAATAAAAAAATCTGGATTTAAAATGTTTAAGAAGAAAGTTAGAAAATTAAAAGAGAAGAGGGTGATAACAATAGAAGACAAATGGCGCCACCCTCCTGGAAGTCGCTGGGACAATGCTTCCTTGATACATTCCCTAATTCCGGTTCCACCGCACCCTGTATCCAGCAACAGTTCCGACTCCCCTCTTATCTACATCCTGTCTTCTTCTTTCAACTGTTTCCTGAATCCGTTCTTATGTGTGGGCCTAATGGCTGTGTAATGTTTACCGTATTCGTTCTGTGCGTCTTGTTTGTTATCTTTATGGCATGGCAAGAAGGGATATATCCATTGTTAAGAATTCTTCACACATATGGCAAAAAAAATATTAGTCTTCATTCGTGAAATTATATATTCTTTTTGTCATTATGACTAATTTATATAATTATAATTAAGAATTCGAAAAATAACGTCACCTTTATAAATAAACCTTCATGTTAGATATAAAAATAACTAAACCACAAAAACATAAGCTAATAATATAACTATATCTATATAAAAATAACTATGTCTTTATAATAAGTAAGCTCTAAACTCTGAATAATAAAATCTACACTACGTTCTGCTTTAACAAAAATTGAATCAAATTAATTTTTTCTCTTTTTTTCTTTTTTTTTTTACTGCCATCCTTTAGGCAGGAATGATCTGTCCTGAGGCAGTATTATTTATTACTCATTCAGTTGCTAATATTTTATAATTCCTGTCATCTTCATGTACAAATATGTATTAATTTTTAGATTTAATTACTCATTTTATTTTAATAATATTAAGTTTTAATTTATTATACATAGATACAGAGTCTTCTAATGAACATTCACACTCCAGTTATTTATCGCAGGGTTGGAAAATGTCCCATAGTTTAAGATCTGGCATTCTTTTTTATTTAATTACATCATATTGAAACCATCTTCGTTTTCTTTTTGAATGAGATCACTTTTAAACTTAATTAATTTGTATTTAAAGATTTTTTTTTTTTTTCAAAGAAGATATTTATTTGTATGTACTATAATCAGTATGTTTGTTGTTTGATGGTTAGGGGTCCAACATCCATATATGCACTCATAAACATATAAAATAACATACTCGAAGACAAGTATTTGAAGTAATTATTTCGGGTATACAGGAAAAAAAGAATTGAATTAATAAAATAAATTCAACTAATTATTTATTGCAAACTACAAAACTAAATAGTAAAGATATAATTACACATACTATAATATAATAAAAAATCTCTACTATGCATAGAAAGTAGACATTGTAAAAACAACTATGATTGATACTGATACTTAACATATGAAGACAAACAATACATAATCTATAGAAACGAAATGATGTTTCGGTACATGTACATTTTTCAATACATTTCGATTAAATAAGAAAAAAAAAGAAAGATTCCGTGAATCTATATTGTACGTTCTAAAAAAACTCCGTAATAGATCCTAGTGAAATATTTCGCTAAATTTATATTATTATACTCATAATTTTACAAAATAAATACTAAAATAAAATTACCTGTAAAATGTTTTGTTATAGTTGCCTAATATTGACAGATCTGCCTAGTACCTCATGTGTTGCAATATTTCACAAGCTCTGAGAGTTGCATCATGTGATCTCACATCCTCTATTCAAATTCCCATTACTTTTAGTTAGATATCTATGAATCTTCGATATAGTTTGGTGTCTATGAAAGAGGGTAAACATTTTAAGTATAATGACATATAAAATTGTTTACAAATATAATTTTAAAATTGCTGATAATTTTAAAATTAATAATAGCATATATTTTATAGTAAACTTTGATTTAGTTTTTAATACAATTATCAATTTTCCTTTTTGTTATAAACTCGTTATTTTACCTGCTTTATAATTTACAATTCTTACAATACAAGGCCTAGTACAAACTAAAAGACAATGTCAAGCTATTGTCTTTTGGTGGATACATATATATTATAAAAAGTTATATACAAATATTGTAGACACTTTGTCTCGTATCCACAAAATGTTTTTCAGGTATACAGCTTGTTTGTAGAGATTGTAAATATTGCTGATTGTGCTGTTGTTATTATTATTGATGGTTTCATAAGAAAAGAAAGTGTTAGTAAAGGTAAGAAATTTTATTGAAAAATAAATTAAAATTTTTTTGCTAAAATGCTAAATTGATGTACTATTGCCTTTTCTATTGAAATTCTTTTTATTTGAAAACTAGTTTCGAATGTTAAACATTCATCGCTTGTTCGGACTATACCATTTGAAATACTAGACCCTTTCTGTAGGAACATAAAAGATAATATTAGATAATGTTTTTGAGCCATAATACACTAATAAATCAACAACCAGGACGATATTGGGCCAACATTCCACCTGAAGTATTTAGTGATAGATTTTAGTACAATTTCTGATTCAGTGATAAAAGAAACACAGCACCTACTTAATATGAATCTCCTCAACAATTTGTAAAATGTAGTAATTTTTTTATTTTCACATTGTGTGAATTGTAATAAATTTAAAATTTTAACTCTTAAATTGAAAATTACTCTCTTCTGTTTACTAATTTATTTATTTAATTTATTTATATATAATATATATATATATATATATATATATATATATATATATATATATATATATATATATATATATATATACGATACCTAGATATAATAATAAATAGATATCCTATAAATTATGAATAAAACTTTTTAACTTGGAAGAATATTGATACGTGCCTGTGGCAATCTAGTTAGAAGAATAAAGATATAATGATTCACCGAAATCACCTTGTTTCATAACCGTCGGTGCAGAAATAGATTACTAAGAGACAGTTTTTTTAATAACAAAAAAATAACAAAGACCCTTCATGGGCTGCGGTAGGAAAGTTATTTATTTCATTTTTTTCTATGGTAGGGGCATAATCTTTAGACGATAAAGAAAAATCCGACATTTTAAATAGTAACATATTTCAAACGGTCAATGTCTCCCAATTTTCTGAGCAAACTTGTATAATTTCTTTTAACTTAAGTTTTGTTTGTAATAAAAAATTGAAAAAATTCCATGGAGGGTGGAATAAAATACCTTTAAGTTTTTTTTTTTTTTTTAATGTTTGTATTTTTTCAACCGTTTTTTTTGGGAATTTAATAAAATAAAAATAAAATTGTTACATATTTGTATGCTAAAATATTGCAAAATGATATGAAATTAACCTAATCTATTACGGTTTATATTAAATCCTCTTGGATAATCATTAATGAAATGATGAAATCCTGGAAGTCGACTCAATATTACCAGTTATGAGGGAAACCAGTCGGATCATTTGTATAATATTGGCAAACTGTAGTGATTTGATATTAATTAAAATTAATTAGAGTTACCGGCTCATGTGACCATACCAGGTCCAAGGCTCCTCTTAGTCTAAATTAGGACCACCGGGTTTTGACGTCACTGCTATTGCAACATATGACATAAATGAATTAAATGAATTTGTAAAATTCTATCTTATTTCATATGCAGTTTATTTATTTTATTTACAACGTAGATTGTTGAGAAGGATCAGTAAAAAAAAAAAAGTAATGTTGAAATTGACAAAACATATTTTTACTATGCCAACATTTCGGCCATATCTTCCATAGAGTAAAAAAAAAAAAAAAAAAAAAAAAAGTAATTTTGAAATTAATAAAATATTTTATAATTTTCCTACCTTTTAGCGTTGGCGAAATAAATGATTTAATATGTAATTTTTCTTGATATAAATCAATATTATTAAATATATTATTTTATTTTTGAAGAGAAAAGATTTGACCCAGTCGGGATTCGAACCCAAGATGGATCACTGAAGAGAGAAGATTTGCCTGGTTCGGATACGACCCCGGTGGCCTAGTTGGATAAGGCGCCACGCTAGAGAGGTGGAAACTTGGGTTCGAATCCCGACCGGGTCAAATCTTTTCTCTTCAAAAATAAAATAATATATTTAATAATATTGATTTATATTATATATAAAAATTACATATATATATATACCGGTGACGGATTGTCAATAGATCCAAGTTAAATGTAATGTTCAATATGAACATTCATCCCCGGAATCACATCGCGATTTACATTTATATTAAGAAAAATTACATATATATATATACCGGTGACGGATTGTCAATAGATCCAAGTTAAATGTAATGTTCAAAATGAACATTTATCCCCGGAATCACATCGCGATTTACGAGTGCCCGGGGGTTATGGATCACTGAAGAGAGAAGATTTGCCTGGTTCAGATACGACCCCGGTGGCCTAGTTAGATAAGGCGCCACGCTAGAGAGGTGGAAACTTGGGTTCGAATCCCGACCGGGTCAAATCTTTTCTCTTCAAAAATAAAATAATAAATGATTTAATTATTCCAACTTTACTTATTTTTTAACACATCAAGGATATGGCCGAAACGTTGGAAAAATTTTGTAAATTTTTTTCTAATTATTAATGATATGGCCAAAACTTAATTCATTAAATGAATTTTGTTAATTTAAACATTCCTTTTGTTTTAACTGATCCCTCTAAACAAACTACTTCATATAACTCATTCTGCCATCTAACAGAGTTTTTCAATTTAATTTTGTTTTTAAATAAATAAAAATGTTAGACATTCAAAATCTTTAAAATAATATTACGAACAAATTTTTTTTGTTGTATTCTTGTCAGAGGTTTGATCCATTTTACTATCACTAGCAGCACTCTCTTTTATTCTTTTTTTTTGTTATTTATCATTTAATATTATTAATATTTGGCCAATTACGGAATTTCCTATTTCGATTTCATAAAATTATTGTTATCTTAATACTGAAATTATATTAATTACGATTACCTTTTACTTTAATGCGTATTACTGTTATTTATTTATTTCTAGAGTAATTAAGAAGACGAAAATACAATTTTATTCTGGGACGGATTTCCCTCAAAGAATAACATAAGAATACAAAGTTAGTACAATACATTGGCAATCGTCTAACTATAAAAATTGATTAATAATTACATTATGAATTACAACATTAATGAAAAATCTTGTAAAATTATAAAACCTACGTATACTATTACAAGATATACTACATAAATATTCAAATTTTATATTTGCTCGGAAGATTGAAAATTTAGGAGGTGAAGAAATAGCAAGTTTAAATGAAGTTAGAAAGTAGCATTTTCGAATTAAGTTGGGCAATTAATTCCATAAACACGAAGCGCGGATAATAAAGGATTTTCTTTTTTGTCCGATGCACAGGAGTGTACAGGTTGAGGGGTTGGGTGCTAGTATTTAAGAGGTGGATGGAGGAGCGCAGGGTAAGGTCATGAATGTAGGTGGGTTTTAGATTTTCAAGGATTGAAATATGAGTTCACTTAATAAGGATTGACTTCGGAAATTGGGGTAAAGACACCCAATTTCAGAATACTTGTTGGATATTCGGGATTCCGAAAATTAATCTGATAAAACATTTCATTAAACTTTTACATCTTATTTCGAACTCACTAGACAGTCCTCTCTATAATGTGCATCCGTATCAAAGTAGTGTGGTATGATCTCTTGAAAAAAAGAAAGATGATACAAAACGTTGTCGACCAACACTTAGTGGTAATGCATCGCAGTAATGTAAATGTTGCCTAAGGATAAAACTAGATTTCCTCGTAATTTGGGAAATATGATTATTCCCAGAAAGATGTTTATCAAAAGTTACTCCAAGGTTTTAAATGGCATTTCGGAAAATAATTTATGTGCTTGTTTAGTGATAATTAATGATAAAACATGATCATTTATTAATCTTTACATACAACACTATAATAATAAAATAAAGACATGTCTGTATAATAATTTTCTTAACATATAATACTTGGTGATAAAATAAATAAAGAAGAACACTGTAAAACATATTCATAATTTTTTTTGACATTACTTTAGATTATTTGTTTTTATGCTTATTAAATTAAAAAACAAATTCAAATGTTCTGAAAAATTCATCAACAAATTAAGAAAATTAATACAGCATGTCAGAACTTTATTTAAAAATTACTGATTCGTAATATTTTAAAAATGTTCTCTAATAGAAGAGAAAAGATAGATGCCTTGTAGTAACCAGACATCTCATTAGTTGGTAACCACGTTTGGCAGTGCATATTCTATATATTTTTATATCCTTATTCCAAATTTTAAATTAGATTCTTCTCTAAAGATGAGCATATTTATTTTTTTTTCATTTCTTATTGCTGTTCTGACTAAAAAAAAATAAATTATAGGCAATTTAATTTGGTTGATGTCAACCTAATTTTGTTTTTTTATCTTTTATTTTAAACAATAGTTAATAGAAATGAACTGTTGGTCATTAGCTCCAACATACCGCTCCACATTTTTAATTTTAATATGCATTAGATTCTAAAGAGTTGCAATAAAAACCTAAACTAAAACTATTTGTATTATATTTGTGTTTATATTTTTAGTTATATTATATTTTAAACGATTTTTTTCAAATAGAAAAACTACAGAAATGTGCTGTATTTTATTATACCCATAAGTTAGTCATAGGGGCATCGTTAAAAAAAAAGGTTGATTCAGTCTTATATAATTATACTATAATTATAATTATTATTATAACTATAATTATAACTATAATTACTATATCATTATATATTTCTTCTGATTTACTATGAATTTTTCACAGTTATAGATAATTATGTATATACAGGGTAATTCCCGCTAAGTGTAAATAAAAAAGAATAAAAAAAAAGAAGGTTAAACAAGACTTAAAACTAAGCAAAACGTCTCTGACCGCACCTCTTTATTCCAATCCGTTGCAGATATATGAAAATTCAATTTTATTTTTTAATGAAACCACGTTTTTGTTCTAAAAGCTGTAATCTCTCCCCTTGGCTAAAACATTTTTCATAAAAAGCGAAAAATATGCTACAAAAGTAGCTAGCATTGATGTTGCAGAATCAAGGATTCTGAATGCAGAACCAAATTACATCAGTGTCAGGCGTTAGAAGTGACCGTATGCGCTGTGAGAAACAGAGGAAGAAGCTGCATTCGAAACAAAAGAGGAAATTTTGAAAATCTAACAAATAATGGACTCCATTGATTTCGCGGCACTTTATTGACAGTTTTCATTTTTTTCTTATAAATAATAAATTTTTTCTTTGCTTTTTATTCCAATGAAGAGTTTATTTTGCTTAAAATACAGATTTATATCAAGTGATTACTGTTTTATTAACCCAAGTATATAATTTATGCCTAATTAAAACACCATGTTTTTCCGGTTTCAAAAGTATAAAATCAAATAAAATCAACAAGCAATCATTTATTTGAACATATCATTTGAAAGCTGGCTAAACATGCAAGATTTTGTGACATTTGCAGTTTTGTGGATCGTTTTTTCGAAAAAAAGGTGAGCGTTGAATTATTATAAGAAATTGTAACTTTCATAAATAAGTTGAGGATCAAGCTGTTCTGTATGTCCCATGTTTGTTAAAATCTGGGCTACTTCTTATAGGAAATTTAATGCTAAATCCGAAAATTTAAAAAAATAATTGAGCCAAGTGGAGATATTTTAATTTTTATGGCAAAAAACGTGGTTTCTGAATAAAAAAATCTTTGAATTTTCATATATCTGCAATGGATTGGAATAGAAAGGTGCAGCATGTTTCTCTTACAACTTTTAGTCTAGTTTTATTCATTTTTTTTTTTTTACACTAAGAAAGAATATAAATAAATATGTAGGATAAATATATAAATGTAAACCATAGTAGAGTTCATTTGGATCATTAAATTTCTAAATAAGGCAGCTAAATATGAATCATTTTTAAAAATACAGTAAATATAGGCGCAACCATATTGAAGCATATAATGAAAATTCAGCTTCATTAGGTAATACCATGTTGTGAATTGAAAATGACAAAATTTAGCATGTTTTTATAAAATCAGTTAGGATTGAAATAAGGTACTAATTATATAGAAGGAATTTTTATTATAGGAATCCAAGTATCTACCTCAAGTGTAAATTTGATTTGTAAAAAAAAAAAAAAAGAAAAAGAAAACTTTAACTCACTATCAATTTATCTTTTATTGTACATATGTAAATTGTTGATCACTACATATCTTCTTTCCGTTTAGGCACTGTTACCTACGTTCAGAATAAAACTTAGTTATACTCTATGCTAAAAAAAAAAAAAAAAAAAAAAAAAAAAAAAAAAAAAAAAAAAAATAAATAAAAATAAAAAAAAAAAAAAAAAAAAAAAAAAAAATAAAATAAAATACTTTTCTTATTGCATTGTCGACTTTGACTTTTTTTTTAAAAATGAGCCGAGGTCTACCTAGGAGATATAACAGGTCACCAATGGGATGGATGCTTGGCAAACGATATTATTCTTGTGTGCTTTACAATGTCATTTTTGAAATAAATGCGACACAACCCTATGTTTACACTTTATAATTTTTACTCAAAATTATATAATTATATGTTTCAATACTAGTTTCCCATTTCTTTGAAGTTCTTTAACGTGTAACATTACATACGAAGAAGAAACAAAAACAAAATAAGATAGACCTAATTTTATTCTTGCAGACAAGAAGAGTTGGACTTGATAAGATAGTTTTTCGGATGATTAAAAAGGGAAATATTATCATATACTTATGATAAGCACATAAATGCTTGCTTTATGTGCATCTGGTTTGTGTTGGCGTTAAAAAGGCACATGTATATGTTATGCTTCTGCGAACTAAATACTTGAACTTCATTTCTTTTTTATAAACATGCTGTACCGTCTAAAAAAATAATTCAATTTTAATATAAATATATTATCATTTTTGTTTCTACGCTGATTTTTTAAAAATTTAATAGGGGTTTCAAAAATTTTTTGGTCTTGTTTGTATTTTTCTTTGTTTGATTCTAGTTAAAAACATAAAACCTCAAAGGTCAGCAACACCTATGGTTATTGATTTTTTTGTTTTTGTTGTATAAATTTCTATTTTTATTAATAATCTATTTTATTTGATATTCTTAACCTTAAAAAAAAAAAATGATTAATGTTTTTAAATTAATTTCTTTATTGGTAATAATTTTGTTGACATTGGTAGTGAGTAGTTTATTGTCCTTTTCTGATGTTTTTTTTTTATTTGTTATATATATATATATATATATATATATATATATATATATATATATATATATATATATATATATATATATATATATATATATATGTTTTAACAATCCATAGCAATGTTATTAAAATAAAAGTAGGATTGATTTTAAACTAATAAGGATGCAGTAGTTCTGTTATTGCATGGAGCATATGCAACATATAAAAAAAAAAAATTGAAGAATAAAAATTGATAAACGAATAAATTAATTAATGATTGATATATATTGCATTTTAATATTTTTAATAAATATATTATTTTTTATTTAATTATTTTTTCAAAAGGGAAAATTTCAAACAAACAAAAATTTGAAAATCACATAATGATGTCAAACAGTTAGTTATATTTTTAATATAACCAAATTATAAATTATTAAATTAACATTCATTTATGATATATTTTCAGCTATTTTCGTATTAATAAAGATAAAATATAATCATCTCTTTAATATCATTATGTGATTTTATTATATTTATATGTTTGAAATCGTCCCTCTTGACTAAAAAAAACAATCATTACAAAATCAAAAAAAAAAATTCAAAAATTAAATCAGTACAGATGAATGGATAGAAACCGAACCCTGATGGAATGGGAATGCTCAGCTGTGGCGAGTTTTATAAATCGGATTATCCTTCTACCGGGCCCAGGACAGAACAACAAAAGGAATGAGAAGGTAATAAAGGAGGGACATGTGTAGGAAGGATTTAGAGATGATCGGGGGGGAGGGAATAGATGGTGGCCTGTCGCCATGATAGAGTTCACAAAGCAAACAAGGGAATAAATTAAAAAAGAAAAAAAAAAGACAAAAAAGAAAAGAGAAAGATATAAAGAGGAGCTATCGAAGACTATGGGGGTGGGCGTGGCGGGCGAGCGCTGATTGGCCGATAGGGGGAGCTGATTAGCTGTCCATTACTGGCCGCGGGCCAATCAGGTTCGGGGGGCCGGCCCTGGTCAATATGCAGTTAGCTGGCTCCGCTAAAAAAGTTTTAAAAAAGTCACCCCTTCCATCCCCTCCTCGCCTGTCCTCGCCGGACAATAGCCTTCCGGGGGTCACTTTTTTATTTTTTTTTTCTAATTCCCGAATTTATATTTTTCTGTCGCTCGAGCGGTCGTAGTTAAGTATCGCTCTTGCGGAACATTTGCCTGATGATACCGTCACTGAAGCAGGTAATTAAATTGGAATATTTTTGAAGGATTTAGAAAAGGCAAGCGGAGGTAAAATTGATCAAGTGACAGTCTTTGGCCGTCCTCAGAAGAAAAAAAAATTATATATGATTTGTTTTGTTTTTTTATCAAATATTTATATTTCAAATTGGTCACATTAATTGCAACACTAAAGATAAATCTAGGACCAAGTTGTAGTTTAAATAAGTTAACAATAGGGACCTAATTGCAAGTTATATTAGATATTTTTTTTTTTTTTTTTTTTTTTTTACTTTCTTTATTTCTGATATAATTTGTTTTTACAATTCACAAAATTATATGCTGTACCAAGAAAATAAACCAGACTCAACTTAAAATATAATACTAATAATCAGCTTAAATATATGTGATGTGATCATAATAATTAATGAAAGAAAAATATATGAAGAAAAAACTTTCAACAAATAAACAGAAAAATATAGCATCCTAATAATAAAATAAACAAAAATTCTGACTATACATTCTTAAATATCCATATATATATATACACGTACTCACAAACACATATATATACACACACAAACATACATTATATATATATATATAATATATATATATATATATATATATTCACACATACATACTCATACATACCTACATACACACATATTTACATACATATGCAAATTTTTATACATATACATACTATAAGCATATTTAAAATAACAATAAATAAATTAGATTGATATATTAAAATAATAAATACTTAGTTCTTTTATGTACATTTGGCTTTGTACTATTTTTTGTGTAGTTCCTTATATTTTTTATAAGCGGGTTTTTATTGTTTTTACACTTAATAAAAAATTGTTTACATATTTTCTCAATGAACACTTTAATATAAGGTATACGCAGTACTTTGTGTAAAATCTCAATTTTTGTGTAGAATGCATAGTTTCCTGTGATTCTAAGGCATTTTATTAGATATTATATTTAAGTACTATATGTGGTACACATATAGATTTGTATCTATATATGATTCAGAGTTCTAAAGAAACAAACAAATATAGATATATATATATATATATATATATATATATATATATATATATATATATATATATATATTTATTTTATTTTTTTTATACTTAAAATTTTAAATAATTTTACAAAAAAAAAAATCAAATTATCCCTGACTGGGAAAAACAAAAGATCATGGATATCTCTATCTTTAATCTTCTGCTTTTCTTGATTTATATTTTAGAATAAATTGGATAAAATTACTTAAATTAATGATAACTTAAAATTTAAAAAATATTGAGAGAAAATAGGCGTTTTAAACTCGTATTTTTTTATTCAAACCAAAATAGCTCCTAAACGGTGGGTCCTAGCGACAAATGTTAAATAACAAAAAGTATTTTCAATTAAATGTCGTCAAATTTCTGTCCAAGCAACACCTAAAGTTAGAGAGTGCCAAAATGTTTCATCTTTGAATGAGAAAAAAACGCTAAAAAAGTTTAGGCTCTCGTCCAAAAGACATATATATGCCAAAAAAAATATATAATATTTCGTATACGATTCTTTTCTTTTATTTATTGGTTGATAACGACGACAAGTCAATACCTTGTGAACAGCTGCCCATTAGTGGTACTTCAATAAGTGTTCTACATCAGAAGGCCCCTTGGTCATTTATTAAGATGCCTCGAAGAATTATCGGGAATTAGTGAGAAGCAAGTTGGGGAACTAGTGAATTTGAGTGGGTTTGTATGTTTTCAACGTAGGATACGTATCGGGTTTGGGCTTCGCTCACATCACAAACAAACGGAACTTTATAACCTTTATGGATAATTTATTTGTGGCATAATAAGAAGCATTGAGGATTTAACAAACAATTTTGAATTGTAAGGATTAGATACGAGAAAGAATGAAAGGTTTAGTGGATCCCCAAAGATCAACTCCGTATGTCCGAATGGGTCTAATTAATATCAATTGAACAAATCTTTTGTTATCAATTGGGTGCTTTGAACATTTTTATAGTAAATATTGGAGTAGTCGAAAATAAAGAGTAGTTTCTTTTCGATAGGAAATTGATATGAAAACATAAAGCTAACCGTGTAGCACATAAGACGTTATTTATTTACCATGTTTTTTTTATCTATTTGTAGCTGTATTGAACAAACAAAGAGCACAAAATAACATTGCACTGAATTTAAAATAAAATAAGTTAATTAGAGTATAAATACACTAATATTTCCTTAATAATATTACCGCTTAAATAAAATAAAAATATTACCGCAATATTGATTTATATCAAGAAAAAATTACACAGAAATAAATTTTATTATAGTCATTAAAAAAAAAAGGCAGAAAAATATTATAGATAGTAATTATATAAATTTATAAATATTTGCAATAGCTAACATCTATATATTCAAGTATATACATATAGGCATAAATATAATAATAACACTAGAAGTACAAATTTATAAAAAAAGGTTTTAATAACACGGATCATTTATTTCAAAAATATTGTTATAAAAAATAAACGCGATGTTAATGTAATATAAAATGATAATATATCATTTAATGGTATAATTTATTATATATTTTTTGCTACAGAAAATAAATACTTATTTTTATTAATTATTAAAATACCAGTATTTATAAAAAAAAGCAGATAAGTGGCTATATGCAGAATTAATTACTTTAAAATAATTTTAATTCAATTTTTATACAGTTCATTGATTTTAGGAATATAACTTCTAAAGTTTTAGAAATATGTGCAACATATGGAACAAAATTAAATTATATAAATAAAAATTAATTTTATCACGACACTATTATTTTTATAATGTTTTAGACTCTGTAAGAGTAATAAATCCATATTTTAATATTTTAATTGTGAGTTTATTGCATTGATAAAGTCTAAAACAGTAGGAATTTTAATATTTATTTAAGGAGCTAAATATTTTTTGGCGGTTTTTATGTTAATATGCCAGTTTCATTTAATTATATTATTTTAATAAATATCTAAATTTCTATATCTCGTTCTATTTACATGAACATTATATAGCATTCAATGTCTTAAAAAATAATTGAACACTAGATAAAACTTGACTTAGATAAAAATATTTCAATTCAAATATTCAAATATAATTATGATAATTATTAGTATAATTCAATAAATTAAATAAAATAAAACAATAATTCTAAGGAAAAAAAAAAAAATAGCCTGAAAAGCATAAAAAGAGAATGAGGACATTTAAACATTCTAGAACTACTTTTCTTTTTTTTTAATATATATAATTACTTTATATAGTTTTGAATTACATTATTGCATTAATTACATTTTGACATATTTTTTATTATTATTTTTTTCTTCTTCTAGGTTGTCTATCAATGATCAACTATAAACTAATAAAAAAGTCCTTGTATTCAAACACTTATAATTTTATTAAATTGTAAATCAATATTAACTATTACAAAAATAGTAGAAGTTTAGTAATGACTTGTTTAAAACTTTAATTCAAATAAAATAATTTAATAATAAATAAAAACAAGGAATGAATTACAATATAATTTGTTATATTATTTGTATATATTTGTATTTATTTATGTTCAATATATAATGTCATGCAGTTTAATTATATTTTTGTAAGACTTCTAAATCATAAAAAGTAAATATTCCTTTTTTATGACTGCGAATATATTATGTATACAACTTTTACATAATATCATATGGCAAGATAAGATTATTATTTTTGGAAAAGATATTTTTGAGACAATGATTGATTTTTTTATATTTATAACTTTTTTTTTTTAAATAATTTAATTAATTAAATATAATTTTTATGGGGCGTTATGTTACTTTCATAAACTATAATAAGATCTTAGTTCTTTATATAAAAATTTAATGCCCTATCAACGCTCATAAAAAGCATATATTTTAGTTAATTATTATTTTATTTTTTTATTATTAATACTTATAACTACAATTTTTATGGGTATATGGTTTAATAATAGTTTAGTCTATAAGAACTAAATTTAATGTAAATAATTAAAACAGGAAAATTGGTTTAAACATTCTGATTTATAGGATTTTAAACTAGATCTACAAAGGCATGTTCAGTGGAATTTCAAATATTGACTTATAAAAAGAATAAATTAAATTATCTAACTAGTATAAAATTTTAATTCTGTTATTAAAAATTTAAATATTATTTTAAGTTATATATATTTATATATTATAGATTTTAAAAAAAAATATATGTGTATATTTATATTATATGACAGGCATTGAAAACTTGTATACTTATAATAAAAACGCTGCAAATAATAGAATAAAAACAAATATAGGTAAACAAGTTCAATGGCTTTCATAAAAATTTGTGTTTATTTATTTTCTTTAACAGAAATTACTAAATAATATATATTGGGAAAATATTTTTTCTGTGTTAACATCTAAAATAATAAAATTGAAAATAACATAATAGATCTGTGAATAAAATAATGTATTGAACAATAAATTTCATGCATTAGTTCTAAAATATTTTTCAATATTTACTCCTTTTTTAAACTATTTTTTTTTATCACACATTAAAGAATGGCATTGCAGAATACTTTTATTTATATCACTTAGAAACTTTGAATGAACGATTTGCAAATAAACTATTATTGTAAAATAAAATCATAATATATTTTTACAAATAAGTTGAACCGAAAAAAATAAATAAATTTGAACATAAAAAATATGAATTATGACTGAAAAATGTTACTTTATTAATTTTAATATTTGATTATACTGTAAGCGGAGAATATTTCTTTTAATTATGAAAAATACCGGTCTGATCAAATGTATTTAATCGATTACATTATTACAATGTTAATAAATACTCAGAAATTTAAGCAATCACAAATTTCCAACCTACATTAAAAATTACCTAAAATGTTCTTTTTCAAAATTATCTCTTGATTGGTTTTGATGAAAATATTTTGGATTGTTAAACTGGAATTCTAATAAAAATTATCGGCGTGTACGAACAAAAAAAAATTAGTGCAAATGCCCTCTACTGTAATCAATTTTAAAATAGAAATAAATTTGCTCAAAATGATATGTCAGATAAAAAAAATAACGGTTGCGAATCTATTTTCAAATAAATTTTAATATTATAGTTTTATAACACTTAATAAAAATCATATTATGTACATAAATTAAAATTATATTTGGGTTGAATTCCACATACTAAATGGAATCATATTGGCTGCAAAATGGTAATTTATATAATGATTGCATTATTTAAATGTTATATATTAACTTTTTAGCATTTACTAATATTATCATAAACTGCTTACCATTTTTAAAAGTCAGTTTATTTTTAATGCACAATCTTAAAATGCAAGCCTTCATTTGTTGTCTTCCAAATATATTCGTCAGTTAAAACAGGAGGAAAATGTAAAACATATAATTCACGGTTCGAAGATGGATGGGCATGTTCTAAGGTAATCATTATAAGTTCCTTAATTTAACGTATTAATAAAATAAAACGAGCTTCATCAATGCGAAGATATTGAAGTACGTTACACAATCGTCGTTTCGACTGTAGATGTATTCGATTTAGATATATGTATTCGTATATTAGATATGTGTAGTAGATGTATTCGATTACCAGAGAGAGAATAAAATTATGGTTGGCTTGACAAATCTTTGTTTTGATGCCGAAGTTTTGGTTATTACATGATTGTTGCGGCTATTATCTGGGTCATCTTTCTTGTAGCCGTGACGGTGGCCCTAAATGTAAAAAAAAAATAAAGTATTGTTAAACAAACAAATGTTAATCGATTCTTGGGAAAAGTATTGGTATCGACAATCTATGTTGAGCACTAACGTTAAGATACTTGCTATTAACAAGCATTTTATTGGTTTTATAGCGGAAATATTTCTTGACACCTGAATATGTAATTATTATATTTAGATTCTTCTCGCTGATGATAAAAATAAAAATCGATTTAATTTAATCTGCAGTGAGAGATCGATTTCGTGTACATGAACTACGCTCTATAATACGGGATTCTAAACAACTTTACACCTTATATTAGGTTGATGCAAAAATAATGCAGGTTTTTGGTATTCAGTAAAAACATCGATTCTTTTTCCAATTGCCATGAGATGGCGTACGATTGTTGACTGATCCACATCGAGTTCTTCCGCTATTTCTCGAGTAGTTTTGGTGGGGTCAGCTTCAACTATTGCCTTTAACTGGTCGTTGTCAATAGCAGGGGGACGGCCACCATCTTCTTTGTTTGAATGGTCAAAATTTCCACTACGGAATTTTTTAAACCATCGCTGCACTGTAGATTCATCAGTGGTACCTGGCCCCCAAACTTCATTAATATTTCGAGCTTGCCGAAAATCGCTCCTAGACGTCATTTTGTCTGGAGGCACTGAATAGACTGAATTAAATGTAAAAAAAAAAGAAAGAAAGTAAGCGAGATAAAAAGGCTTTAAAATGATATGTATAACTTAGCATTGTGGATTAGTTTTGTTTACACAATTGGAATTAATAATGGAACGGAAATAAAATCCTGCATTATTTTTGCATCAACCTAATAGTTCATGGACAGACATTCGCTGGCATATAGACATTCTGTCTTCACCACGGTGCTGTAGTGTTTGGTCTTTTATCAATATGTTATTTTTTTTTTTTTTAAATAAAACAAATTATTTAAAATGTTATCTTTTAAAGGACTCCGAGATATTCCTTGTTCGAAAAAAAAAATCTTGGAAAGAATTCTGTTTTCTACACCTATTGTTTGTACTAGATTTTCTTTTTATATTTCTAATACAAATTTTATGTTGGAAAATCAATGTTTAAAATAGCATTGTTTAAATTATTTAAAAATTATTGAAATTTATTTGTTTAAAATTATTGAAAACAATTTAAATACATTTCTTTAAAACACAGATAGTTTTTAAATGCCTTGGCCTACAATTTAAATCTATGTTGAATTTAAATATATTTATTTTTCACAGAATATTACGCTTTAAATTTATCGATATCGTTTCAGGGTTGTAATGGTATACAAGGAATGTTTAATTAGAAACTAGTGTAAAATTAATGTACATAAGTTTTTATTATTATTATCAATTATGGCAGGATTGTATACAGTGTTGTCAGTATCACGCTTCCCAACAACGAGCGTGTATCAGTTATATATTCAACTTGCATCGTTGGTACCATTTAAAAGACGAACCGGGCCAGCCAAAACTTCCCTCAATTAGGGAAAATTTCCATAGGAAATTCGACTGTTGTGAAGGTTCGTTTAACAACAAAGCAAAAAGTTGGCCGTTTTGGAAAGCTGCTGATTGGGAAGAGGAAGAGGATTCAATAAAGTGTCGGTGGGACATCATGAGCCTGTTGCAACTGCAATTTCATCGTTTAAAGTGCAATCGCCCGGAACATGGTTCGCTATAACTCCTCTAATTGCCTTTTTTTAATAACACTTCTCGCCAATTTGTTCAAACATTATTGCCCTTCATCTGTGGAGGCCGAATTGTTTTCATTGGCACTATAATATTTTCTGATAAAACAAATACAAAAATGTATATAGGGGTGACGCAATAACGGATAATTGGAATAATAAATATTGGAAAGTTCACTTAGGAGGGAATTTAAGTAATTTCTGGCTCTCTTTATCAATAATATAATAAGAGCTGAGATGAAAATAAAAATACAGTACAGCTTCGATTATCCGAACTAATATTGTCAGGTGTGGTTCGGAAAAATAAAAATTCGGATAATCAAAATTCATTTTAAAAAATTATTATGAGTAAACAATATCTTCCAACAGTTCAATTTTCGCTTTGTTTTCAAAATTTTACGACTCAAAATGCGCATCTCACTGTAATGGGTACCTGATGATTGAATTGGAATTATTTGCGATTCCCGTTCTTGTTGATTTACCAACCCTGAAATCGATAGCTAATGTCTGAACCGATTCACTTTTCTTTAGCCACGTAATGATTTCCTATTTGTCTTTAATGAAATAAAATGAAAAAATAAACTTTATTCTGGGACTTATTGTCCCCTAAGAATAAAAATAATGCACAATTATGAGTACAATTGTCTGGCCAATTATTTATAATTTAGATGCTTCAGTAATTACAGCATACATTTTTTACAGGAAAAAAAATTATATTAAATTTAAAAAAATAAAAATAAATAAATATATGAAATAATAATTATTACATAAAATACAATCGTATATATGAACTTGTAAAAGAAAGAAATAGAAAAAAAAAAAAAAAAAAGTGATTCTAAGTATTCATTAGATTATTGACATCTTTGCGGAAGATTGATTGTCTAAAAGGTACAGGAGTAGACTATTTTTAAAGGAAGTTATGGAAGCTGCTTTACGAATAGAAGTGGGTAGGGAATTCCAGAAGGAGGTAGCGCGAATGATGAAGGATTTTTCAAAGGAAGCGGTTTTATGTGAGGGGATATACAGGTTAAAAGGTTGGGATCTAGTGTTTAGGAGGTGGATAGAAGAACGTAGAGTTAATAGATCAAGAATATAGGAAGGTTTTTTGGTTTGTAGAGATTGGAATAAGAAAGTACCCAGAATGTATTGCCATCGGAATTTAGGAAATAGCCACCCAAGCTCAGAATATCTTTAGATGAAAATAACTCTCGTTTCCTTTTTGTTAGCATGAATGATGACATGTAATATTTAAAACAAAATGTGATCACAAAGACGATGTATACGTCACAAAGAATTTAAGACTTAAGGTGAGATTTATTATCAACCAAATGGTTAGGAAGATATTGGGAGAAACGAAAAATAGTCTAATTAAGTATATACGTAAACGAAAATGTAGGTATTTATAGAAGTTAAT
The DNA here is from genome assembly GCA_003667255.2 of Euschistus heros. NCBI lineage: Eukaryota > Metazoa > Arthropoda > Insecta > Hemiptera > Pentatomidae > Euschistus > Euschistus heros. Next base: position 845,969 of record RCWM02000146.1, read on the forward strand.
TTTTTGCCGAAAAAATCATTTTGTTTTTCATTTAATTTTTTTTTAAATAAATAAAAAAGTAATCAGATGATCAATTTAATTAAAATTACATTACAATATAAAAAAGGTTCCGTTAATTAAACGTTCCGATAATTAGCGTTCGGAAAATCGACGCTACTTATAACAAACATTTAGGTCTCATTTAGTCTATTTAAATAACATTTTTGAGCTATCTACAATCGAAGCCATTGATGGAAGAATGTAACCCTCCTTTATTGAAATATTCAGCATAAACATTTTCGTGTAACGCTAGGTAAACTTTATCATACCTTAGTATTTTCTTTACAAAATTATTACAATTTGTTACCTATAGGCAATTCTGGTCATATTAGTAAAAATAACCTGCTTTAACGTTTTTGGGTACATGTGTACTCCAGATCGCAATTTTTTTCTATGAAATTCACATGCGTTGTGCATGGAGGGTAAGAGTTTCTGTATTTTGCAGTCCCAAACAATTGTTCATTACTTTCAGTTTGTTTTAGCTAATTTCTGAAGTGTTTATTGAAAAACTCGTTTAGAACACCAAAAGAAAATATTTTCTGAATGTGTTTAAAAATTATTTTTTGTTTTTTGTATCTAATAAAAAAAATGTACATAACTAGGTTTTAATAAATATTTTTGTTAGGAAGTAAAATATTTTTCTTCTTCGGGTACACCTGAAGAAGTGTAAATACTGAAGAAGTATTACCAGTGTAATTATTTTTAATTGCAGTCTTTCAGGGTTAAATAAATCTGTTCATTACTCGAGAAAAAATACATTCCCTTTAGTTGACCAATTTTTTTATGTGCAATTTAAGGTAATTCGCTTTATCCATTGACATTTATATAACGATAATGATAGATACGAAAACGTGAATCAAAAAAATAACTTTTTTAAAAAACTGAGTCAACACCTTTTTCCATGAATGGCTTAAATTTTAGTTAGACTTATCTAAAGTACCAAGAGTATCCTGACTACTGCACCATGAACTTAAAAGTTATCTTGAGGTAAATTCATATTATATAAAAACTAGTTTTCCTAAAATTACGATTCAAAATATACTACATTATGTAATAATAATAAATTTAAAAAAGCCTATACTATTACAACTCCTTTAGGGTATTGGGTTAAATACTTAGGTAAGTGTGTACTGCTACTGGGCAAACGGTTATGAAAGGAGGAGATTTTGTTGAAATCACTATCAAACCCTAGTCTTCCAGTAATTAAAAGGGTGCATGACGTGAAGCTCACTTTACAGAAGTTGGGTGTGCCCTAGGAGGGTCACTTGAACTCGAAGTCTTCCGTCGGATTTGAACCAAGAATGGCCATTTCATTAAGTTTTGCACTCCATTGTTAAGGCGGTTACTTAATGTTATCGCGATTTGTATATGGTCTGCGTAATAGCATGTATAGCAGTACAATCGCTTTAGAGTACATATTTCAGTATAGGTTTTATGAAAGCAATAAAGAGGGTTTAAAACATTTACTATACCGAGATTATTTGATTTGATATATTTTTGGTCAATTGAGAAAAAGCAGCTTTTGAGACCTCTATCTTAAGCTTTACTTATGCCTTAGCCTAGTATTAACAAGTTCAGTGCTTTTACTTGGAAAAGATTTTATTTCGTAAACATTAGAAGGTGCCTCATGTAAAAAGAACTTTTTAATTTGTTGTTTAAATTGTCAAAATTATTGAAGTGGTCACCTCGTCAATTGTAATAAAATACTTAATAAAAACAAAACAATAATTTTAATTGTCACACTAATTTTTGAAAATTTCCCAGTTGTTCTTTGGATCCTCCATTTCTTCAGATTATCCCCAAACCTATCTCCGATATCTCCACACCGGGGTTATTATTCTGGGTAACTACAGAACGTATATGGTTAATAACTGATACCATATCAAGGTTCTGCTAAGTCTCTATAGTCACAGTTTCACTTGGCCTAGGAACTTCTCACGAAATTTGGACTGGTTAACTTTCAGTCCATTTTTGGTTTCTTGACAGTCTTAAATGTCTTAGCCATGTCTTTACTGTTGAAGAGATTATGGACGATATAATAGGGAGTATAAAAAAAAAAAATGAGCGTTTTATCAAATTCAAAAGTTTTTCAACAGAGTTCAGAAGAGTTCTGACAGAGTCAGAATATCTTAATGCTATTTATTATTTACCAATACTTAATAATCCCTTTGGAGCATTCTCTAAGATTGTTTACTAACACTGGACTTCTTAAAAAAAAAGCCTCAGTTCAGTTATTATTTCAAAGAAGAAAAATGACAGTGTCCTACGAAATTCTCGTGATTTTAAGGCATTACTGGAAAAAAATTTCATAGCCGCTGAAGCAACTCGTGAAATTATGAATATGAAGGGGAAGGTGTCCTTGAAGAGCGCACTGTGCGGCGTTGGTTTGAAAAATTAAAAGTGGAGATACGACGTTGGAAAGGAAGAAGGGCTCCGAGTGGTCATTAATGGATATGGATGAGGTTCTGAAGGAAGCTGTTGAGTTAAATACGTCCACAAGTACTCGCGAACTTGCCAGGGAGTGTGGTGTGCCAGCAAGTAAAGTTGAGAATCAAGTAGCAAAAAATTAGCAGAAAAGTTTACAGAACTTCATAAGTTTGAATTCCTGCCTCATCCACCATATAGTCCAGACCTCGCACCTTCGGATTACTACTTGTTTCGATTCATGGCCCATTTTCTTCAAGGCAAAAAATTTGATAATTTTGCGGAAGTTGAAAATGCTGTCCAAGAGTTCTTTGACAGCCATCCCAAAGAATGGTATCATCTTGGCATCGAGCAATTGGCTAGCAGATGGGTAATGACGGTAGATAACAATGGACTATACTATGAGTATTAATTGTATTTTATATCAAAGAAATAATAATACAAATATTTGTTTAAGAAACGGTCATTTTTTTTTATACACCCTATTACTAAACTATAAAATACATAGTAAACTATTGATTATTTTTCATTAGCAGAGACACAAAACAAGTACATCAACCTCCCAGTTAGCTCTCCCTACCTCCTCTCAAGGACTGTAGATATGACTTATGTACAAATATCTCAGTAACAGCGAGTGCTTATAGACCCCATCGCAAGCAGGAACCCCCTCGTTCGCTCCCTAAGAGAGACGGATGCGGCCCCCTAAGGACCTACCCCCCCCCCTAAGATAAGGAACATGTAGCCAGCACTAGGTCAAGATTAGTTGCCGCACTAACTGCCTGGCTTACTCCTTATCAAGTGTCCACAGGCTCTGTTCCTTCTCTCCTTTCACTTTCCTCAGGATCTTATGAGCAGATTTTTGGTGTTGTTATCCGAGGCGGAGTTTTCTGAGCACGCTTCGAGCATTAAGAGGCGAGGCTTGTTCGAAGGGATAAGTAAATCTTAAGACATAGGTCTCGAAAGCTGCTTTTTCTCTATTGACCAAAAATATATCAAATTAAATAATCTCAGGGTGCAATTTTTTAAACTCTCTGCATTGCTTTCATGAAACCTGTACTGAAATATGCACTCTACAGCGATGACACTGCTATACATGCTATTAAGCTAGGGTTGCCATACGTACCGGTACACCGGGACATGTCACCGGTATAGAAATTCCTTCCCGGTTGTCCCGGTTGACCCATCATCAGTTGACCCAGTCCGAGAATCTACAGTAATTACGGTCTATTTGGATAAACCCTTCAGCGGGGTAAAATTCAGCGGTGTAATATTACATCTTCGGTGTAGTTGTAGTGAGTTCATAATTCATGGAGTGATCTTTGATGTTATGTGTGAATAGCGTTAAGTTTATACTCTATAAAATAGTGTATATCTCTTGTGTATAAGAGTGTATACATTCTTTATTTTCCTTTCTCTATGCTTTCAACTCTCTTCAATCTGTCAGTATCCATTGTAAAGTTCATATCAGGCTGCGTGGAACCCTTTGTACCTACTTATTTTCTTGAGTTCTGAACTTTGTCCCGGTCAATACCTAGACTGTTATAGCAACTCTATACCAAGCAGACCATATACAAATCTCGATAACATTAAGAAACTACCTTAATGTTATCGATGCAGACAGATGCAAACTATAGAACTGAAAATTAACTCTGACAGGTCTCGACATGTTACATTTTTTTTGCGACACGACACCTACCCTCTGTTTGTTAACCATAACCCAATACCATAAACAAACACACTAACACTCTTTTTAACTTTTTAACTGGGTCCTGTCTCCCTCATGCCAACCCGTTTTATGATTATTGTATATTTTACGACATTTGCTGATTGTAATACTGTATTGCCATAAGATTATATAATTCGACCATTCCTTTATTTCCTGTGAAACTTCCTTATGGAGTTCACTGCCCCATAATATCCTTAATGCTCCATCTCTTTCCACACTTAAATCACTTCTCTTTTAATTCCTCCTTTCTCTCCAGAATGATACCGACTAGCAGAACCTCATTAAGAAAACATTCAGTATATAGATTTATTTCTTCCTACAATTATTGGATTCTCATCATTTTTATTTCATCTATATATGTTTTTGTTCTTTGTAAAATTGTAAATAGTTATTCAGATTGTTAATTTTTTTTATTTCATCTTATAATAACCAGACTCATTGTATTTCTTGTACATTATTGTATCTATTGTATTTCATTATATTATTGTATCTGTATTTATCTCTGCACATTATATTATTGTTAGGGTACATCGTCGCAGAATAAAGTTATTTTCGATTTTATCAAATTAAATTTTTATTATTGCTGCAAATAATTTTTGCATTTTTAAAAAAATTGTAATAGATATTTTGCTTCTTGTTTATAGAAAAAGGGAAAAAAGAAAAGTTCAAGAAACTACTGTAAGGATGAAGTAACAAGAGATTCGGCGAGGCTTGGAATTTGTGACTGGAGGGTCTCTGCAGATAACGAAAGATAGAAGAAAATAGTTTGGAAGGCGGAGGATCACAAAGACTTGTAGAGCTAGGGAGTACGTAAGTAAATAATAGTTAGTAACTTGAAATTTGAAACTTTAGGAAAATGTTAAGATTAAGGTATTGTTTCTTGGGAACATTACATAAAAAAAAGAAGAAGAAAATGCCTAATTTTTTTCTGAGTTTGGATGTTTCAAATAATGAACCGTTTACAAATTGCCCGAAAGAATTAACCTAGATATTAAACAGGAAACTTAAGGAACTTCTATAATTGAGTTTTCCACTTTCTTTTTTTCACTCTAAATTTATCTCTTTGACTACAATCGGGGGAGAGGATTGTTTCCTAGAAGGGAGATATAAAAGAGAGGATGAAAGAAGAGACAGAGCTCCAGTTTGTTAACAATGTTGTTGCTCCTTATTGCACTGGCCGGCAAAACTTGAACCTTCTTTTTCTTCTTTGCCCAAGTTACTGCGGCGGCAAAGTTTCCTCACAAGGAGTGGAAAGTTGCCTCCTGAAAACAACTTCACAGGACAAATAATCTCAAAGGCTCGAAGAATTCCGAAATTAATTGGTTTTTATTTTAATTGAACTTTCTCAGTCCTCGACTTCGTTACTAAGCCACGGTCAGCTTTAATGATCTTGTGATACTATTTCATCAGAATAACAGTGGTTTTGTTCGATTATAAAAAAGCTAATCAACTATATAGTTTTATATTGCTAATTAAAATTTAATTTTAATAATATAGTTGACTTTAAAGGAATACATGCAGAAGATAATCTGGGATGCAGTCTGTTCAAAGAAAAACGCGTACAAGTAAACAACTTTTTATGTTTTTTTGACGTTTCGACCTGTCTTGCATGCCATATTCATGGTAACTGTACCAGGCAGGAGAGAAGATGATCGGTATCTCTTTCATAGTCAAATGAAAATAATAAACATACATTAATCGCCTTATCTTCTGATTGGTTAAAAGTTTTTGCATGAACATGTTTTTTTCTTTCTCCTGGCGGCTCGCAAATCATCTTCTTCTTGTTAATTAAAACATGTAGTCAAATCAAATAAAATTATGATTCACGCTTTTTTAAGAAGAATAGTAAAAATTAGCAAATACGAAGCTGAGGTGATTATAGCAAGGATGGAGAAAGCCGTTACTATACACATATATATATATATATATATATATATATATATATATATATATATATATATATATATATATATATTTTATTTTTGAAGAGAAAAAATGAAGAGAAAAAGTGAAGAGAAAAGATTTCCCTGGTTCGGATACGAGCTCGGTGGCCTAGTGGATAAGGCGCCACGCTAGAGAGGTGGAGACTTGGGTTCGAATCCCAACCAGGGTCAAATCTCTCTCTTCAAAAATAAAAAAAATATATTTAAAAAATATTTATTAACCAAGAATATTTCATAATTATATATATATATATATATATATAAAACCATAATATAGAAGTGATAAAAATATATATATATATATATATATATATATATATATATATATATATATATATATATATATATAAAACCATAATTCTAGGAGATCGCGTATCTGGCTTCTTATAAGATTCCTACATATAATATTTCATGAATAATCGAAACAAATTACATATTATGTTTTCTTCTTGTTTGTTTACTTTGGCTTAACGTCTTTATATGCTCTGACTTGAATATTTGAATGGAGGTCAGATGAATGGGATGGTACGGACAGGTTAAAATTATGAATGATAAATAAATTCCAGAAATGGCATTATTTTAATGGGAAGCAGAGGATAAGATTAGAAGAGGTAGACCTTCAGGAGCGACTGTGTGACTGAAAGTATGGCTGGGCGGGGAGTAGCGGAGAGGAAGCGATAGACAGGGCGGAGTGGAGGAACCGACTGAGGGAGGAGTTTGGTTGAGAGAATATATTAGGCCTTCGTTGCCTGTGTAGTGCTAATTTAAATGCGATAGGACTTTTAAGGAAAACTAATGATTGATTGCACTCCGATATGATTCTGTGATACAAGGCCAGATTACTTATTATCAGATCCTTGAGAATAGAACGGTAAGCAAGTAGAAATATTTTTAACTTTGAATGTATATGCAATTTATAAGGGATCGGTTTTAGGAGGTCATCTGGAGACGTTAATTTATTAGACAAATAAAAAACATAAAGGATTTATGATCGCAATGATTGGGTAAAAGAGGAATAAGACAATTTTTATGTCCCTTGAACATTGGACTAACTGGACACAAACCCGAATTGGACTAATTATGACTAGTTGTTTAATTAAATGGAAACGTTATCTAGTTTACAGTTGGGGGCAACCAACAGTTTAAATTAGTTACAGTTGCATATGAGAATTTTATGCAAGACTTTTATCCATATGGAGTCCTGTTCGTTCTTTTATGGTTGATGTTTACATGTAAATAAAAAAATCCTATAGCAATACAATTATGCTACCCTAATCATGCTTAAGATGATACTAATAATACAAGCTGTAAAATCATTTTGAATTGACTCTCCATCAGTGAAAACCTCCTTAAAGTTATCTCTTGGCGATTTTCCGTTTACCTGGAATACACTCCTTCCGAAAACGTAATATCGAGTTATATTCCTTGTAGAGTGTAAAATAAAGGATGGCTAAGAATGTGAGGGATGGAAGCTATATTTGCCAGACGGAGTAAATCCAACAGAAGTGCCCTAAGACGGACTGTAAACAGGGGCAGTGGCTGGAGCACTTGATATGTCGCTTTACAGCTGCTCCTTTATTGCCCCGGGCGCCAATTCTGCAATGTCGCTGAGAGTTGCGGGTCTGCCTAGTGCCTTCTACTGCAGGCGCACCAATCTTCACTTTCATTACTTTCTCCTTGGCAAAATTGACATCCCTTTTATACGAGTTATATGGAGCACATCTGTGCTCTAGCTGCTATTATATATTTAATGACATTAATATTGTCTAGATATATGTTCACATATTATATATATATATATATATATATATATATATATATATATATATATATATATATATATATATTTATATATCCAACTAGCTCACTCCTATATTAAGGTATCATTTAGTCTTTTCATAATGCTTCTCATGAAAAAGTATTAAAAATTCTTCTCTTTATTAACAGTTGGAGCATGCGATTTAAATTTATAAAATTCATCATTTATTTGACAAACTTTTAAGCCAATTTGAAAAGGAATGCAATTTCCAAGGACTATTTTTTGTAGTAATTTTTTTAGACTTTATATATTTATTCACATCTGTCAATTACAATTAGACAACCAGAGAACCTGTTGTGAGAAAGAAAATGGTGTGGAAGGCATGAGAGGGCAGAACCCAGCAACACCTCCAGTCCTGATCTTTTTTTTAATTTTAATCTAGGAGGTCCCTCATCCAGCTCCTTTCTAGTCCTTTCTGGGTGTTGTCAGGAATATGAAATGTGGCAATGTAATTTTTCGTGGAATTGTTTATAGTAGTTCCGTATTTGCTCGTGCGTAGGTCGATATCTAAAGTTATGTTAAATACGCACCAGGGTGCTTTTGTAATTGTCCTGAATGTTTTAGCTTTGGATAAATAGAATTTTAAAAGGATTATTTATATGACAATAACTAGACCTAGTTGGACATACGAACTAGAGCTTAAGGGCTTCACTAAACCTTCCAAATCTTCTCCTAACTAATCCTTCGTAAAATCCACAAATTTCCTTATAATATCACAAATAAAAGTCAATAATGATCCTTACGTCCCATTCGTCACTATGTTTTCCCAAACCAGATTACTACCCTTCCATGATGAGCTACACACCCAATCTAATCATCTTCCATCTCGCTTTTTAGTTGATATATAACCCTGCGAGGTATCTAAAGAGAAGATAGACTAGAATGATCTTCTAACGTAAATTTAATTTATTACAAATTATATAAATATCATTGTAATCGTAGTATCATTCAGTTGTAAATAGCAACAAATGTATAAAGAAAAAATATACGAAGTTTACGCTCGATAAATCTCAAATAAATAAATAAGATAAGATTTAAATTAAGTTAATGATTTTAATTATGGCCTATAGGTGTATAGTTGATTTAATTTTTATTGGTTAATTTATTTATTATTGGTTTTTGAGCTTTTCAATATGTCTGAGTGATACTCTTATATATCGACTCTTTTAACATCATCAAAATTCATTGCCTCCATAAAGCAGATATGTATTCTTAGGCAAAGTGGCCTCTCGTTTTCAATTTCATCTCTCCTAAAGTAATTTCAATATCGCTCAAGCCCCGGAATATCCTTCGATCCGGAAAAAAAGAAAAAATGAAAAAAAAAAAGGAAAAATAATTAATAATTCATAGGGATTACTCAGTGAGGGCATACGTATGAAGAGTTTATGGGCGCGCTCAGTCAGCGGGTTTTTCAATATTTAAACCGCTCGCACCCTATAAACCCCCCCCCCCCCCATCCCCACCTACCCCCCGTCCCTTAAATATGGAACAGCTGAAAGCCATTCTTTTAATTATAATAAAATCATTTAACCTTAGGAATCTACTGTTACTTGCAAAAAAAAAAAAAAAAAAAAAAAAAAAATCCTAAATGACATCAAAGATTATTATCATTTAAATAATTTAAGTGAGGGCTCATAACAAACATGCACGTATATATGTTTTTCATATGAAACACCTTCAAATTGTGATCTAGTATATCAATATATTGCTCCTTAAAATGCTACGATACACGACATACGATAAGAAAAGACAATTCAAATTACTATATCATATTTTAGACAGTAAGGAGTAATATATTGGTAAAAAAAGAAACTAATTCCGTAGTTTAATAAGTAGAATATAAAAAAATGCTTACTATAATTTTTTACTTTTATTTTTTAATTTATTTTAATGACTTTATATATTAATTCACACCTGTAAATTTAAATTTGACAACCAGTGAATGTGTTGTAAGAAAGTAAATGACTTGAAAGGCATGAGGAGGAGCAGAACTTAGCGGCACCTCTAGTCTTTACTTTCATTTTATTTTAGTCTAGGAGGTCTCTCATCCAGCCCCTTTTTAGTCTTCTCTGTGTTTTGTCGGGAATATGTGTTGTGGCCATGTTGTTTATAAGTGTATTATAGTGTATGTAAAGTTATGTTGCTTACGTACCATGGTGCTTTTGTGATTGTCCTAAATGTTTTTGCCTGGAAGATTTGGAGTTTGTTAATATGTGTCTTTTTAGCTGTCCCGTATATTTGAGAACCGTATGTCCAAATAGGTTTCAGTAAGTAAGTATAAGTTTTAATTTATAAATGTTCATTTGTTTTTCTTTGTTGAGTACACAAATGTCAGACATAAAAATGGCAACCACCTAACGGTTACAAAATATAAAAAAATATTCTGGCATGAGAGGCATAATAAGGAGCGTTGTGGCTGTTCTATCTTTCTTGGTAATTATATTTTATTTTATCACTGTCAAGCTTCTACGGGCATTGTTTAACATCATTGTTGTGCTCGTCTTGTATAAGATTATTAGGATGACTTTGATGTTCTTTGATGGTAGACATGTGTAAGACTGTACAGGTTAATGTTACTTACTTATCAAGGGACCTATGATTGTACTATCAACTGTATGGTAATGACAATATTTTTTGCCTGAAATGTTTTTAGTTTCTATAAATACATCCTTTCGACAGGTATAAATACATATTGACTTTTCGTCATAAATTGTCATTTAAATTTAGAATGTCGTCCAATGAGGGAATTAAGTAGCCTTAGCCTACTTAGCCGTTGATTTCAGGTTTTAAGTTTGGCCGAGATGTGTGTGTCACGTGTCATCATTAAAATTAATATTTTTGGCCTAAATAACAAATATTTGTCTATAATTACATTTTATTAAGAACCGATAATAGAAACTACCATTCATTATAGGCTTATATACATTTCTATGGCATATTACATTACCATAATAAAAACAGGATCAGGATACGGCAATAGTAAAAATTCAAGATATCAGTATATGCAAACTAATAAGCTTGATGAGGAATCTCAAGATCACTGAGATAGAACCAGAAACGGTAAGCCACATCACCCTATTATTTTTTAAATTATGATAGATATGACTTTTGAAAATTCTAAGAAGCATAGAGAGGAAAATGTGTCTTTTTAGATTAGCAAGAGGAATCTCCAGCAAAAAAATAAAAATAAAACAATTGAATCACAAATAATGTTAATTTTAAAAAGTGTTTATCAAGTATAATGAATGATATATAATAATGAGACATAAAGAAATGATAAATAAAGTAAAACAATATACATAAATAGATATTATTAAGATTACAAAATGCAAATAAATAGAATACATGAATGAAAGCATTTATCTGAACCCTTTCTGTTTAAAAGAAGTTATTGATTATTCGGACAAAGCTCCTCTCTTGTTACTGCGGTGAGTCACTTATCAAAACGGCTCCAATTTTTTTTTTTTTTTTAAAGCTATTATCGACCTTGTGTACGCACAGGCTGTTATTATGACTCTGAAATATTATATAAATTATTTAATAAAAATATATTTCTACATTCTATATACTTTTTTTTTTTTAATATTCTAAGTAAGTAAAAATATATAGTGTAAACTAGTTATATTTATTCTATAATAAATAAAATCTGTTAAAATTTAATTTATTGCTATTATAATTCAATAACATTAAAAACTTTTCCTTCTAATGTAAAAAAAAAAAATTATAAGGTTTTATTATAAAACAGATTTTTTTTTTAATTCTATATTCCTTCGTCCTAAACCTATGGCGTCCTGTCCTACAGTATCCTTCAATGATATTCCACTAATTTTTGTTGAACAGGTCCGCTACCTAGTTCTCCACTTGACAAAAGTCTTACTTGGAATCCCCATACAAGACTAAAGCGACAAGAAACTGCCCGTCGTTACAGACTACTTGGAATGGAAGCTTAATTTGAGTTGGTTACGAAAGACTCGTTCGTTCGGAGCCTATAGTCAAATATTTTTAACAATTGTAACTGTCGCCCTACAATTGATTTTGGCAAGGGTGTAAAAGTTTGAGACATATACTGTAAAAATAATATTTTACATCTAATTTCATTCCACAAAAGAAAATTACACACTTCCTTGGTCTGTTAGGAGTACGACATAGGGTCCACATAGGGTCCACTTAGGGGCCACATAGGGTCCACATAGGGGCCACATAGGGTCCACATATCAAGAAAAAAAAAAAGAAAACTCTTATTAATGGTTATGACTTTTATACTCACTTTTTTTTTTTTTTTTTTTTTTTTTTTTTTTTTTCAAAACATTCAAAATTATAGCTTAGGCAAAAAATAAACAATTAAAGGAAATGAAATTAAAAAATAAACTTTATTCCGAAATTTAGTGCCCCCTAAGAATAATCATAATGCACCATTACAGGTATAATTGTTTGGCCGTATTATTTTCAAATTAAATGCTTTAGTAATTACGGCATATATTTTCGACTGGAAAAACCAATTTAATTACATTTTTTTAAAACATATAATAACTTACTGAAACCTATTTAGACTTACGCATCACAGGTATACGAAACAGATAAAATACTTATAAACAAACTCCAAATTTTTCAGGCGAAAACATTCAGGACTATCTCGAAAGCACCTTAATTCGTAAACATTAAGCTACATACTGACTTATGCATGCCAACTGTTAATTAATAAATAAGGATTCTTTAATTTTAAAAATACATGGACATCTTAATACACTTATCTATGACATGGCCACAATGTATATTTTAGACAACATCCAGAAAAGGCTGAACAGGAGCTGCGTATCCTGAGCTAAGTAAAAAAAGAAAATAAAGTTGGGAGGTGCCGCTCTTTCTTTACATCGTGCCTTTCATACCAGGTAGTTCAGAATTTCATCAAATTCGCTGATTATTAGTCGCTTTGATTGACAGGTGTAAAGAGAGTTAAAAACAAAAAATATTATTTCATTTACCTATCTGTATATTAAAACGTATTTGTTATACGCAAATTCATATTATGCAATATGGCGCAATGGCTAATATTTTAATTCTTTTTCATCTTGTCTACTTTTTTTTTTTTTTTTTTTTTTTTTTTTTTTTTTTTTTTTTTTTTTTTAAATGTGTTGATTAAAAATATATGGCTTTGCCTCGACGGTATACAATGAACATGCGAGGACTCTGCAGGAAAAAGGGAACTGAAAGAGAAGGTAATTAATGAAACAATCCTTTTGCAATGTTGGAAGTTGCACTCGGAAGAAAAGGCCTTGCAATTGAATAATTGTGGGCGAGAGCTAAACTTCAAAACTTCAAAGGTCCAGTCCGAATTAATTCCACTCCAATGCCATTCCCTTGATTACAATTGAAGCAGTGACAGAATTAATTTTAGCGAGATAAAATTGTCTTTCATTGAATTATTTGCTATGTGCCCTCTTGAAGCGAGTACTTAGCCATTGTGGAGGTCGCTTCTTCCATTGTGTAATTGGACCTGCACTATTTGAGCTCAGGCTCTTTGATAGAACACTGTTATGTTATTAATTAAAATTATTTAATTATCTGAAATATTTTGTTAGTATAGTATCAAAGTTACTGGTAAACCACTCCAAATAAGAGAAATTATTGCATTTATGTTATTAATTTTATTCTTAATTATTTTATATAATAATTTACCTATTTAATATAATTATTTTGTTTATATATTTATGCAGTTAAGTTACTATTTTATTTTTAACCATCGCAAGAACCCACTATTGCCTGCAAGTGCTCATATCATTCAAATTTTATTCAAGAACGCAGTTGGTTGTAACCTATTTCCAGAGAAACTTTAAATGAGAAAGCTAAGATATTCAACAATAAAATAATTCTAAAAGATGATTTGAAGACTAGTGATGGATGGTTAGACACATTAAGAGTTGTGATAAAGTTTCTGGCTATTACAGGAGAAAAACTGTCAATAGATAATTCAGCTGCCAAATCTTTCCATGATAAATTTGGGTCTAAAGTTTAATAGTTTGGCCCAAAGAAAGGTAAATTAATGATAAAAAATATATATCTGGGCTTAGAATAATAAGTCTGTTCTTGGCCTATCAAGTTTTTTCCTACAAAAAAAAAAAAAAAAAAAAATATATATATATATATATATATATATATATATATATATATATCAAAATTATATTTTGAATTATTAAAAAATAACTATTCTACAATATTCGGGATATAGGTCCTCCTTTATGTTTAACAATATTTTGTTTAAAAAACAATACATATATATATATATAATCCAAGTCTTCATACTTCGATTTTTTTTGTATGTATTTAGGACTGATAATGAATGAATGTTTAACATTCGAATCTAGTTTTCAAATAACGAAATTCCAGTAGAGATGCCAAATAATTCATCAATCCTAATTGTATCGATCCTTCTGTAACATCATGCGTACCTCAAGTAAAAATATTTTGTTATAAATAATTATATATTTATCACAGATAGAAACAATATTGGCAATAATTTCAAAAGAATTTAAATATTATACAGGATAACGATATCTTTTTGTCCATAAATCCTTCTTCAGGTTTATGTAAATCTAAAGGATTATTGTATATCTTCTGATATTATTACTAAGTACATAATAATAGTAAGATCACGATTATGAATTAATTATTAATACAAGATGAGGACTACTTAGTGTAAAAAAAAAAAAAAAAAAATTGGGTGAAACTAGATCAAAATGTAGAAAAATGCCGCAGACCTCACCTTTCTATTCCAATCCGTTGCAGATATACGATAAATCAAAGACTTTTTTGAGGAAACCACGATTTTTACCATAAAAACTGTAATATCTCCATTTTATTTACATATTTTGATTATATAAAAACTTTGAACTCATTTTCGGATTCAATATTAAATTTTCTATAAAAGCAGAGTACATGTAACCTTGAATTTTACAAACTTGGGACCTAAAGAACAGCTTGATCTTCACCTTATTTAAGGAAGTTACAATGTCTTATATTAATTCCCCCCGCTCCCCGTTTTTCGAAAAAACTATCGACAAAACTGCAAATCTCACAAAAAGTTGCAAATTTAATCAGCTTTCGAATGGTATGTTAAAATTACTAATTCTGTTTCGATTTGAAAATGTAATAAAATAAATCCTAAATAATAATAATAATAAATAAATGAATGTAATAACATAAGATCCTCTGATCTGGTGTCGCTTTATTGACAGTTTTCCTTTATTTTCCATTAAACAATAATTTTTTCCTTTTCTTTTTATTCCAATGAAGAGTTTATTATGTTTAAAATGCACATTTCTATTAATTGATTATCATAATGTTTTATTTACACAAGTAACTGATTTGAATGCCAAAAATGTTTTTTCGGTTTTAAAAGTAAATTTCTTCATAAAATCGAAACGGAAACATTATTTTTAACATATCATTCGAAAGCAGATTAAATTCGCAGGTTTTTGTAAAATATGCAGTTTTATCTATAGATTTTTCGAAAAACGGGGGGTATTGAAGTAATGTAAGACATCGTAACTTCCCTAAATAAGGTGAAGATCAAGCTGTTCTTTAGGTACCAATTTTGTAAAATGCAAAGTTACATGCACTTTGCTCTTCTAGGAAATTTAATGCTAAATTCGAAAATGTGTCCAAATTTGAAAAATATTTAAACAAAATGGAGAAATTACAGCTTTTATGGAAAAAAACGTGGTTTCCTCAAAAAAGTCTTTGATTTATCGTATATCTGCAACGGATTGAAATAGAAAGGTGAGGTTTGCGGGATTTTGTCTACATTTTTGATCTAGTTTTCACTAATTTTTTTTTTTTTTTTTTTTTTTTACACTGAACAAGTTCAACTATTGTTTACCTTACCTGTATACTACCAAATGAATTAAAATCATTCATTTTATAGGTTCTTAAATGAAGAAATAGGTCAATATTACTTCAACAATATTTTTACAATTTCAATATCTTGTATATAAATATATTATAAAATTTCATAATTTTTAATGTTATACATTAATGAAAAACATTTTAACGCTTTTCAGTCCCTAATAGTTATGTATACCTCAAAATGAGCAAACTATGCACCGGTTCCTTTATAACATTGTAAAATCACCTATTGACTTTTGCTCATTGTAAAAAAGTAACTATACCAAGGTTAATAATAGGCTATTTGAGGTTAGAATTCCGTTTTTTTTAACATTTTATTTGTTTGTAAGATTTAATTTTTTTGTATAAATTCATTAAGGGTTGGAAACAATAAGGAAACGATCCTGGAGTAGGAAAGGATCCGGGTTGCTCTTTAAAGCTTTGAGGAAAATACATCCTTTTCCTTGTCTCCGTTGAGTCCTGTCGAAGAACAAAACGGTATTGTACTTCCTCAATTACCGTTATGAAGTAGTTTGAATCGTTATTGTGTTTTAGAATTGATTTCAAAAAGGTTTTATATTTGTAAGTATTGGATATATCTGTAATTTTGAGTACAAAGTTGTAGAAATAGAAAATTTAATTTCTGTTGAATTATTATGTAAAGGAATCCCAGCTCATAAGGATATTGAGAGTAACATATAAAGTTATTGTAATGAAATAATTTTTAATTTAAAATATTTAATATTTAAAAATATTACCAAGAGATTTTGAATTAATTAGGTTCGTATCCGCTTTTAGTGCGCCTTGCTTTCGATGAGGTGCCGGTCTAATGTCATTTTCAGTAAATTCTTAAAAGATATGCCCCACCTAATGCAAAATTAATAATTCATTAAATTCAAATTTTGCAACTCCAATTTTTATTAAATACTACTTTTTTTTTATTTGATTATTATTTTAAAAAATCCTAATACGTTTTATTTGCCTTGGTCAAAGTATTTTTGGGAAGTTAAAACCTGTAACATTATGAATCATTTACTATGCCTACTTCATCCAAATATAGAATATTGGTATGTAAGAGTAAATAACGGGGAGCAATTTAATAACAATTTTAGTAGGAGATTTTGTTATATTAATATAATTTTATAGCACAACTCTTCATTTATTTCGTTTATTTCACAACATGTTTCGCGACTTTAATCCCATCCTAATGTTTCTAAAATTGTACAAGCATATTAATATCGCTTAAATAACGCCTAATTAATTCTAAAATTTACCATACAATTAAAAATCTTCCTCATTTACTGTGGTTATACGTATTGTCTTTCATTTTTGAATGCTTGTCATACATTTAATTTTTGACGGCCGAAGGACATCCTTGGGCTCTGTCTTTCTTTACAAATTAGTTTTCGTTTTTTAAAATTGATTAAATTGTTTTAATTTTTAAAAGGACACTATTTCTGATCTACCAGGATCTAACGATTTTGAAGAGGGCCGAAAGATATTCCGCCATTTTTGTTCTTTAGATAATCTGTTATTGTTACATTTTTTGAAAATTGAATAAATCATTACGTTTTTTATAATGGCACAGTGCTTCAAAGCGACGGAAACGAAAATCAAACTGAGTTTTTGGTTTCGCTCTATTACCCAAATTTTCTTCTCGTTTATTAATATAATCATGTAGCACGATTCCTAATTTATTTAGCTTATTTCACAACATGTTTCGCGACTTTATTCCCATCCTAAGGTTTCTAAAATTGTATAAGCACATCAATATCACTTAAATAAGACCTATTTAATTCTACAATTTACAATACAGTTGATAATTTGCCTCATTTACTGTGGATTATGCGCATTGCCTTCATTTAAGAACATCAGAAATATCAATTATTTAAATCACTGATTTTAATAGGCTTGGTTGGTAAGTGTGAAACCGTAAGGTAAACAATAGTTGAACATTGTTCAGTGGACTGAGAGTGTATACAGGGTGAGTATCTCTTAGTGTAAAAAAAAAAAATTAGGAGAAACTAGATCAAAAATGTAACAAAATGCCGCAAACCTCATCTTTCCATTTCAATTCGTTGCAGATATACGAAAATCAAAGACTTTTTTGAGAAAACCACGTTTTTTTCCATAAAAGCTGTAATATCTCCATTTTGTTTAATTATTTTTCAAATTTTGACCACATTTTCGGATTTAGCATTACTTTTTCTATAATAGCTGAGTACCTGTGACCTTGAATTTTACAAACTTGGTATCTAAAGAACAGCTTGATCTTCACCTTATTTGGGGAAGTTAGAATGCCTTATATTACTTCAACGCTCACCGTTTTTCGAAAAACCTTTCCACAAAACGTCAAATCTCACAAAACCTTGCAAATTTAATCAGTTTTCGAATGATATGTTAAACGTAATGATTTTGTTTGAATTTCATGGAGAAATTGTGTTCTCATTTGGCATACAAATCAGTTACTTGTGTAAATAAAACATTATGGCAATCCCTTAATGAAAATGTGCATTTTAAATATAATAAACTTTTCATTGGAATAAAAAGCAAAGAAAAAAATTATTGTTTAACAGAACATAAAGGAAAACTGTCAATAAAGCGACACCAGAACAGAGGATCTTATGTTATTACGTTTATCTATTTATTATTATTATTTAGGATTTATTTTATTAGACTTTCAATGTAATGTTTAAAGTCCAATGATAATAAACATAGACCTCAATTTCGCCGTTAGCTTCTGAATACAGATGATAGTAAAGTATACCACTTTTTTAGGTGAATTTATGGACAGATGAGTTTGTTTTTACAGGGGAAGGCATTTCTACCGTTCCATGTGGGGTATCTTTGGTTTATTGATTTTTTTAATGCTTTCGAATAGTGTTGAAAAATCATAGTTTGCCCAACAGATTGAATGATGAGATTACTAAGATTTGTTACAAAATATCCTACCACAACTTCATCACAATATTCCACCTGAAGTTCGGCAAAATATGATTTTCCAACACCATGGTGCTCCTCCACATTATTCGAAAGCAATAAAAATATAAACCAACGATATACGCGGATAGGTAGAAGTGCCTTCCCCTGTATAAACAGAATCATCTGCCCATAAAATTCACTTAAAAAAGTAATATTCTTCAACTCAATCTGCATTCAGATTGACGGCAAAACTGTCTATGCTCATTATCATTGGATTTTAAACATTACATTGAAAATCTGATAAAATAAATACTAAATAATAATAATATATAAATGAATGTAATAACATAAGATCCTCTGATCTGGTGTCGCTTTATAGACAGTTTTCCTTTATTTTCTGTTAAACAATAATTTTTTTCATTGCTTTTTATTCCAATGAAGGGTTTATTATGTTTAAAATGCACATTTCCATTAAGGGATTGTCATAATGTTTTATTTACACAAGTAACTGATTTGTATGCCAAATGAGAACACCATGTTTTTTCGGTTTCAAAGGTAAATTTCTCCATCAAACCGAAACAGAATCATTACGTTTAACATATCATTCGAAAGCTTATTAAATTTTCAAGTTTTTGTGAGATTGGACGTTTTGTGGATAGGTTTTTTGAAAAACGGTGAGCGTTGAAGTAATATAAGGCATTGTGACTTCCCCAAATAAGGTGAAGATCAAGCTGTTCTTTAGATACCAAGTTTGTAAAATTCAAGGTTACAGGTACTCAGCTATTATAGAAAATGTAATGCTAAATCCGAAAATGTGGTCAAAATTTGAAAAATATTTAAACAAAATGGAGATATTACAGATTTTTTGGAAAAAAAACGTGGTTTCCTCAAAAAAGTCTTTGATTTATCGTATATCTGCAACGGATTGAAATAGAAAAGTGAGGTTTGCGGCATTTTGTTACATTTTTGATCTAGTTTCACCCATTTTTTTTTTTTTTTTTTTTACACTAAGAGATACTCACCCTGTATACTTTAAACTCTCAGTCGATTGTATAAATCACTGAGTGAACAATGTTCAACTATTGTTTACCTTACGGTTTCACACTTACCAACCAAGCCTATTAAAATCAGTGACTTAAATAATTTATATTTTATGTTCTTAAATGAAGAAATACAATAAACTCAATTTGTTTCACGTTTCCGTCACTTTGAACCACTGTGTTTTAATAAAGTCCTTATAAAAAACGTAATAATTTATTAAAATTTCAAAAAGGATAACAACAAATTTTCAAAAGGACAGTGTTGGCGGAATATCTTTTGGCCCTCTTAACAATCGTTAGATTCTGGTAAATCACAAAACAGTTTCCTTTTGTGAGTTTTAAAAAATTAAAACAATTTAATAAATTTTCAAAAAGAGGAAAACTAATTTGTAAGGAAGGACAGTGCCCAGGGATGTCCTTCGGCAATCAAAAATTAAATGCAAGACATGCGCTGCGCTCAGATCCGTCAGTAGTGTGCGCTTGCCTTTAAATATACTTTTCAAATAAAAATTAAAAAAATCCCATAGAAGTGGCAATTAGTTCATCAATCCTCATTGTATTGATCCTTCTATACCATCATCGTAGTTAAAAAAATAATAATATATAAGAGATATGATATTGTAATAATGATGACATGTCATCTATAAAAAACCTGTACAACTTACAACCCATGAAAGGTCTCGGGTTCAGTTCTTAGGTAGGCTCTACTGTTTCTGATCCAACGGTTATGAAAGGAGGTAATTTGGCCAGAATTCACGCTCAACCACCAGGTTTTTTCCCCTAGGGTACAAACTTTTTAAGAGGCTGGGTGTGCCTCAGGAGGGTCTACCAACCTTGGCTGGATTCGATCCATGGCTGAAATGACAGATAAATTTTTTTCCGTCAGTCGGACTCGAACTCGGGCCCGGGAGCATGGTAGTCAAGCGCTTTACCCATTGAGCTACCGCGCCTCCAATGTAAATGTAAGACAAGCATTCAAAAATGCTGATCTCTTCTAAGGAGGTACACTGAAAAGGAATTCTAAAAGCCAGCACACATCACTGACGGACCGGAGTTTCTATCAAATTTGGTTAAATTGGAAAATGCGCTCCGCTTCGTGCCTACATAGTGTACGTTGCCCTTACCTAAATAATCTAAACTATCGTGTCGGTAGATCTGTTCCGCTGCGCTGCGCTCTAATTCGTCAGTAGTATGCACTTGCCTTAAAATATACTTTTCAAATAAAAAAAAATCCCACAGAAGTGGCAAATAATTCATCAATTTTCATTGTATTGATCCTTTTTGTGCTATCATGCGTATTAAAAAAAAAAATTATATACAAGAAATATAATATTGTAGTAATGATGACATATCATAGAAAATAAAATACGGCATTAATCTATTTCTACAATTAATTTACTCAAAGAGAGCTTTGTTTCTCTTTAAGCAAAGCAGTGATATCTTTATTCATTACCTCATAGCCTGAAGAAGGACCATCCACTCGCAGATCCTGACCATGACTGAGGAGGCCAACTAGATCGAGGATAGCCCTCCTTGCGGTGTTGCACAAGGGCCGAGAGATGTTACGACACAGGACCTGGTCCTAGTCCTTGCACAACCCCCGAACCACAATGCCCTTCGTGGACCGGACTGCCCTTCCTATCTTCCTTTGTCTTCTCCTTCCTCCTCAGTTCTTTTTATATGCCAATTTCGTTCGGCCCTGGCACAAAGAGTTCCGGAGGATCCCCTCGTGGGATCTTGCCGCTGAGAACAGCTGATGTATGTCATTCACTCACTCACTAGAGATCATTCACATTTGTTATATGTTACGTAATCAGAAGATTGAAATATGAAGTCGATGATTATCTGTTATTATAGCTATTATGAGGAGGCTAATGGAACGGGCCTAGTGTATCGACTTGCGCAATCCACTATAAGAACATCTATAGAAACTGAATACATTGTGCAATGCAGTAATAACATTTTTTTTTTTTTATTATTATAATAGCATCCTCAGTCATGGCTTTGCCCGCTCATATAAGTAAAAAAATTAAATAAATTTAACAAATATTTAAAGTTTTATTTTTTAACGATAATAATCTTGTACTGTATCATTAAGTTGAGAATTATTTTCTCACAATATTTCCAGAGATTTTCACGCAAAGCTATAATTTCTAACCCGGTACTATTACAATAATTAGGTGGTTGATATTTAAGTAAAAGCATGATTGGTTATTCAATTGTTAGTGATAAGCGAAAACTAAGGTTAGGCCGCCCATTTTTTCCATACAATATCTGAAAATAAGAAATCGATATTTTGATAATAATTTTTAGTGCGGCAGAAATAGTTTTATCAATTTCATCTGGTTGGATTTTAATTTCTAACTATAAAAGTTAACGAGAGTTTAAGAGTTTAAACCTTTATCTCTTAACACCCTACACTTAATATTGTTATAGTAAACTATAATATTTAAACCTTCCTAGAACTAGGAAGATAATGTAGTTAAATTTTTTTACAAACGGGTTTAATTGTTTTACCTTTGCAGAATGGCGTTAGCGCAATAGTTTGATTATTAAATACCCCCGGGATCCACACGTCACACTAAATATTTATAGTTTTTTTTAGAACGATTTATTTGAATAAAGCAAGTTTTATTATTAATTTATAGCTTACATTTTATTATCAATTTATAGAGGTTACAAAAGTACAGTGTTATATAAACACTGTACTTTTTTAACCTCTCTTAAAGGCACTCGCATCCATCAGACTCAGCATGGCAATGATCAATTTTTAAACTTCACTGCGCACCACATATTTATCGCTTTTAAGCTACAATATAATAGAGAACGTGTAAATTTTATTATTGCTAAACCTTCCTTGGACTATGAAGATGGCGTAGTTAAAACTTGGTAAATATTGGTTCAGTTGTTTTCGCGGTTAATGATCACAAATGAAAAATGGCTTGTCCTTATAGTATAAATAATAACAATAAATTAAAAGGGAAAAAATAAGACCAGAGAAGTATAATTATAATGATACTTTATAAATAGTGAAAAAAAAATCAGAAAAAGTAAAGGAGAAAGAAAAAAAAATACAAGTAATAATAATATAAAAAAAAAAAGTATACAAATAAATGAATAAACAAATAATCTAGAACTGAATTATATTTATTAAAGATTCAAAAATGTAAGAAATGAAATTAAATATATTGGTATTCACCTGAGGAGATCAAACGGATTTCTCAAATATATCAAGAGTGGAATGGGAATTGAATTTGGTCCCTGTTGTAAACAAATTAAAAATAGGACTATTGGAAATAGTTTTCCTGTCATTTAAACAAAAATCTGGATTGGTTTTGAAAGATTGTATTATTTCTAATGATTCATAAATATTTAATTTTAGGCTATTTTCTATTTGACATATTATTTTCACTTTCGAGCCTTTTTTTGAATTTATGGTTATTTGCAATTAAATGGATAGAGAAGTTGAATTTTGGGTTTTATTAGTGTATGCTCTTATATGTTCTTTTATTCTTTCCTTTACCGATCGTCAAGTTTTTCACAGAGTAAAAGAACATGCAGTAATAAGACCCAAAATACCAACTTCGCAATCCATCTAAATGAAAATAACCATACATTCAAAAAAGACTCGGTAGTGGAAATAATATGTTTAAATGACCAGATAAACATTTTCAATAGTCTCATTTTAGATTTTTTTGCAATAGGAACGGAAAATCTAACCCAAAAAAATCCCATGCTTTGCTCATCCCCTTCCCCTTCTACTCTTGATTTATTTCAGAAATCCGTTTGTTCTCCTCAGATGAGTACCAATATTTGATTTCTAGTCTTACTTTTTTGAAAACTTTTTTATATATAATCCATGTAACAAAGTGCTGATGTTTTGAAAATTTTGTATGTTTTATAAATGATGATGAATGTTTAAAATTTGTAACTAGTCTTCAAATAAAATAATTACAATAGAAGTTACAATTCATCAATCCTAGAAAAAATAATAAAAGTTTTATATCGATATTTTTTTTTTCTTTTTAAACGCATTTGGATTTTTTCTTGAAAAAAAAAATGGTATGCTCTAAGATATCAGATCTCCATTTCAGGTCTTCTCCCAGCTATTTACTATGAAAAGATATGAAAAACTTTTCAACGAGAATCCGATGGAGGACGCGGCTGGGTATAAACAGACGATGTGTATTCCAGCGAAGAGTAGGAGCTGTTGTGTACGCATAAACCAAGAGCGATGGAAATGAATCCCTTGATTGTTCTAAGTACGAAAAGAGAGTTGGGGAGAGGGGGGCTTATCGATTTTATCATCACGACCACTTTACGAGGAAAACGCAACTTGTCTTTAAATTGGTCGGAAGGAGGAAGCAATATTTGTTCGGTTGAGAGATTTTATTTCGGGAGTACACCGAAGCCTCCAGCCATCTGGAAATCGCTTTGGAATCACTGAAATATTTTCCGAGAACTGTTTCCTTTCAGGAGACAATAACCAGTTGGAAGAGAATTCTTTCATTACTGAACATTCATACCCTTCTATTCAAATATCTATTAAACCTTTTCAGAAAACATTCAATAGTATTTTATATAATGCTGATAGAAACAAATGGTATCTAAACATTATTTATTTATTTTTATTTTATCAATTTATTGAAATTTACAACTGTACAAATATATACATCAAGTAAATGTGTTAAAACCGTTTACAATAATATGTCAAAATTGAAAAGAAGTACCTATCAGTAGCTTTTCAAGATCTCTAGGCCATCTTCTTTTCAGACGCTTCGGAGGACTATCGGTAATGGAGTTTGAAGCAAGTTGAGAACTAGCGGATTTGAGTGGTTATGGAGCTTACTATAAAATGATAGGATGAAATCAGCAACGTATGGAACGTTAAGATCTTTATGGACAAGTTTATTGGTAACAAAGTAAGGAGAATTGAGGATTTTTCGAAGGATTTTGGATTGTAAGGATTGGATTGGAGATGAATTGGATGGTTTAGTAGAGCCGCAAAGCTCTACTCCGTACGTCCAAATAGGTCTAATTACAGTCATGTAAATAATTCTTTTGTATTTCATTGGAAGCAAGATTATTTTATTTATTTTTTTTTATTTTAAAGCTATCACTTTTAACTTCTTATCGCAGGTTAATTCTTTCATCTCATTCGATAATCCTTCATCCTCTCTAAATGAGATAAAAACTTTGAATTTATCAAGGATGGTCTTTTGAACGTTTATTACACTCGTTGTGTACGCAAACATTCTGGTCAGTCAAGCTGTTGCAGACGGCTGATACCCTCTAATAAGTGATTACTCATTAATCTCTTTATCCTCATTATTGTAATTTTAAATACTTCTTCATCTTTCACTTCTCCCTATGGTGCCTCTCGGCGCAGGGGAGCTTCCAGCCAGGATTTGAATTTGTCGCGGTCCCTCGCCATTGTTTTAGTTTGTTCCAGGGTCTTTCCTCTTTTCTTGGTTAGGAGTTCGATGTATTGGAGATAAGTCCTCCTGGGTCGTCCTCGCGGCCTTTTCCCTTCCGGCACATATTCCATCGTCTTCAGTGGGTCTAGATGGTCCTTCATACGCACCACGTGCCCGAACCATCTCAACTGTCTGATTTCTAGGGTATCCTTGAGGGGGATCATATTTAGCTCCTGCCTTATTTTTTCGTTGCGGACGCACTCTCTTCTTGTCTTGCCTGCGACTCTTCGTAGGTACTTCATCTCAGCAGCGGTAACTCTGCTTTCCTGCTTCTCCGTGAGTATCCAGCTTTCAGCTCCGTACAGTAATATCGGCATGTACACCGACTTGAAGATGTGGAGCTTGACGTTCCTTCCCACCTCTCGCTTTCCCACTACTGTGTTGCATATCTGGTAGTACACTGCATTGGCTTTGCTTATCCTATTGGATACTTCTATGTCCAGCTTACCAGAACCGTCCAACACTGTTCCGAGATAGGTGAAGTCCGTCACGACCTCCATCTCCTCTCCGTTGCAGTGCACATGTACGTCTGCATGCCGCCTTCTTTTATACGTGCCAACGTTTCGACCTGCGTTGCAGGTCTTCTTCAAGCTATAATGAACAAAATACCAGATGTGAACACCGAACCACACATGTGAGGAGAAGGACGATGACTGATTTTTAATAAGTACTATATAAGGAATATATTTACATTTTAAACAAATAATTATATCAAATCATCCCAATCCTCAAGGCCAATCCCTATCCAATCATTACCATCCTTATAACCCTCCAAGAAGGTTAAAACGGCAATGACCCCGAGATCTTTTGTTATAAATAAAGTTATGCTGGAGTCCTGGTAATGACCAGTTTCTCTACTCAGGTCTTAGCATCTGTGGCTATAGCGCTCCCACTCAGCCTCCACTGGATATTACCAGTGATATAGCTGAGAGAGCATCTGGGATCTCTTCGGGCCTAGCCTTGACTCCCAATAAGTGTAGAATAGGCTTGATCCGGGGTTCACCGGGCTGAGTGTGTTTTTATTGTATATAAAGTATGAATGTAATTGTTTTTGTATTTTAATTTTAATTTTTATTTATTTTTTGTATTTTAATTTTATTTTTGATAACTGTAAATATTTATTTTTATTTTTTTTTTTTAATAAAGATTATTTGTTTTATTTTTATTTTTTATTATTAGTAGTAGTTTGTGTGTATTTGTACATATGGTATGAATGAATACATTCATCTCTGTACCTATTACCCTTTACTGAGGCAGATTGTACATTAATTTCAATAAAAAAATATAAATAATTAAATTCATTGCATTATATCGGTAAATTCAACTTCTTTGGTCGCGCACATGAGATACCTGTTCTAAGGTTTCCTTGACTGACCAGTGTATTTTTGTGTACACGAATGTAATCAACTATCAAAAAACCAGCCTTCATAAACTTAGAGAATTCTTGGGGCTCTGGCTCTTGTACTAATATGTTTAATGTTATTCAAAAATATTATATTTTATCACAGATATATCCATACATAAAAAGAACTAAATTATAAATGATAAATTATCTGTTAATTATTCACTAAATGATGGTTATCAAGAGCTCTCGACCGACTGTACAAACACTCGCCTGTATTCAGCCAATATCCGCTGCATACATTAATTTATGGATGGATTGGGCTAAGCAATCAAATATATTCTGTTTAATTGAAGCCCACGTGGGCCGAGTTATGAACCCATATTGGTATAATTATGTTTATTTTATTGGAGATATGTTTTCACCTCAACGGGTCCTAATATCCCTGCAAGATGGAAATTTCTTCGCTTGTGTTCAACTGATTATAACTCAAATAATGAACAATCTCCTCCGAAAATTCGAAATAGAAATAATTAATGCAATCAAATTAAAATCATCAAAATATTCAGTGTTTTTGTTTTACAATTGAACGTGTTTAACCCCCGTTGCCTATTTTCGCATGTTTTACACCACTTTTTTTGGAAAAGATCTATTTTGTCTATAGGTTAAGGGAAATAAGAAGGCAATGGTTTTTATATTTTAAATGCCGAATTTAAACGTAATTATCATAATTTCATTCCGACTTAGTTGGGTATTCTGCCAATTTTTATTCAATCAACCATGGTTCTATTGTAAACACTCTTGTATTATACACAATTTATAACACCCCAACCCTCATTATTATATAGTCACACATTCCATTAACGCTCCTCGCAGATTAGAACAGCAGAGAATTATCTCTCTCTCTCTCTCTCTCTCTCTCTATATATATATATATATATATATATATATATATATATATATATATATATATAATCTCAAGCAATTGCCATTGGATCACATTCCATTCTTCATTCAAATGACAACTTTTCATTCCTCTGTTAAAAATTTAGGCTTAACCATTGATCAAACCCTCTCCTGGAAATCCCATATTGCCCAAATCTCCCGAAGGTCAATCGGTATCCTAAAACTATTTCACCGCTCCCGTCACCTCCTTCCCCTACCCACACGCAGACTCCTAGTATCCTCCCTTATCTTCCCCCAATTCGACTACGGTTGTGTGATATATGGCGGGCTCTCCACGGTTCTTGAGGACAGATTAAAAGGCATCATGAATTGCTTCATTAGGTTTGTTTTCGGAACCTCGAGACGTTCCCATGTTTTGCTTCTCTACACTGAATAAAATTGGCTTTTCCTCTCCTTCCACAGAAAATACTTCCTAGGTACCTATCTATACCAAGTCACCCTCCCTTTATTTACAGTAACCTGTAATTAAAGTCCGCTATCAAATCACTGCATACAAGATCTCATCTTTCCGATCTCTATACTCCATCCCACAGAAGTACTGCATTCCAACGTTCCTTCCTTGTCCGATCCTCTACTCTTTGGAATCCCCCCCCCCCTGTATCCGCAATGCTTCTTCCCTTAAACATTCAAATCACTATTCTTCCACCATCTTCTTTCCCTCCCACTCGACGCTCTCTAATTGTAAGGATGTAAGTACTATATATGTAATTGTCTAATTAAATTACCAAGACCGTCAGACATAAAACATAAGCATAAATTATATTTTGCTACATGCATACATATTTGTATTCAGTTTATCTATGTAATTTTATTTTTAACAGCCTCTCGGCCAGTTATGATCTTACTTTATGTTATTTAATGTTATTCTTAAGGGACTTTGTCCCAGAATAAAGTTTTCTTTCTATTCTATTCTATTCTATTCTAGATATATGTATATATATATATATATATATATATATATATATATATATATATATATATATATATATATATTGAAACGAGTATTTATAAAGATGCTTGTTTAGGTATTTATTTCTTTTAATTTATATCCTTCGAGATATTTAAAAGGTTTAAAACCAAAAATAGTCAGTATCTATAGATTAATGAACACTGTGACATATAGCTACAAGTGACATGGACAACAAAAAACATGCCACGTCTGTTGGAGAAACAGAACAAATTTCTCCAAGATAAATGGGAAGAAAAAAAAAGGAAAGGGTTGCCGAACATTTGGAACCCCATCGAGGACTATTTATAGTGTTAGGAGGTTGGCGCCAGATTTGAACAGCTTCCATCTGAATCTATAATAATTTTCTAAAACGTTTCTAAACAAGAGGTCGATTAGTAAATTACTGTGATTGCCAAAACATTCAAATGTATTCAAGAACATAAATATTTGTATTTTAAATTTTTTATTATATTAAAAAGGCATAACTCCCCATTTGCTCACAGAAAATCAGAAAATCACTGACTTTACCATACCATAGTAGAAACAATGCTAAAAACATCTAACATAATTTTAAATAAAACTTATAACAGAGTGAAATACATCCCAATACTTACAAGACAATTAATAAATAATTTAAATAATGAAAACTTTAAAATTAATGGTGCTTTATATAATAATAATACAATTAATAACATAATAAGAAATACAGAAACAATGGACAAGTGGACTAAAAAAGATCTGATTTATAAAATAAACTGTAAAGATTGTGAAATGCATTACATAGGTGAAACCAAACAGAATTTAATTAAAAGAGTGAACCAGCATAAATATGACTGTAAAAGAATAAATAACAAAGAGAAAAATAATAAGGCTGCACTGTGTGAACACACAAACAAATTCAAACATGAATTGGACTTTGAAAATACAACCATATTAAATCATGAGTATAAAACCAGAAATAGAAAAATAATGGAAGCAATTTATATAAAATAAAACAATAGCCTAGGCAGTAAACTACAAAACTGATACACATAAAATTGGTACAAACTATGCTAAATTAATAGATAGACTGAAAATATAAATAGTCCATAAAAAGAATAAAATCATTAATAAATAATAGAAATAAAAATGTAAATAGTAGTGACAATATAACTAATAGAATAGAAATGGAATGGTAAAATAGGAACTATATTAAATAGACCAGAATGCTGACAATAAATAAACAAAAAAATAATTGAACATTGCCCAGTGGTGTCAGTGTAGAAGAGATGACCAGTGAGAATATCACAGTGTTAGGTAATAAAAACCAAAAATGTTAAGTGATGTAATAATATAGTAAAGAATTGTAAAATAACATAATGATGTAGAACCTGAAGATGGAGCAACATGACAAGCTCTGAAACATGTAGTTAAATGAATAAAGCAAATGGGGAGCTATGCCTTTTTAATATAATAACTGATATTAATCTCCTTAAATGAAACATTTAAAGTGTATTTTAAATATTCTTATGATTATATGAGCATTATATTAAGCTTGACCTATCTGTCACAATAAATCTATAATCTATTACTGCCTCTGCCATTCAATGGCTGATGTATGATGTATTATAGAGAAAAGAAAATTGTTAACATATTTTAAACGTTTCTTTTTTATTTATTTTTTTGTTATGCTCTTATCTTATTCATTTTTAAATGATAAGATATAAACGACGTTTCTAATTGCCATATTCTTTCATTGGACATTTCACTCATTGACAGGAACACTGTCACATCTCGAAATTTTTAGTTAAACCCACTATCCTGTTAAAAAAATTAACCCTCTTTGATGAATAACAGTGCATTAATTGCAGTTCTTCACATCATCACTAGAGGTGCAAAATCTAGTTCAATTGAGGTTAGTAGCTGTTTATTTTAAAATGATTTCGAATCTTAAAAGTGCTTTTTTTCTAAATATAAGGAATTAAAGTAATAACAATGTTCATGCCGACGTTCGATTTCTTTGTTTTATTATTCTTTTGGAAGGCGTGTTTGCTGTTTATAAGTTCAACTAATAAATACACGTAAAAAAACAAATAAAAAAGGAGGTAGGCATTGAGTTCAAATTGTAAATATTTGATTTTGTACTATTTTTAAACAATATATATGTTTCACTTTCATGTCTTTTCTGAATTTATGGATATTTTCATTTAAATTTATTATGAAGCTGAAATCTTGTATTATTAGTAGATTAGTTTCTAAAAATCTTTGTTTTAGTGACCATCTAGTTTGATTCCGTTTACTTTCACCATAGAATTCACAAATAAATGATTAGGTACAATGTTTGCTTCTGTAATTTAATGCTTCAATTGGAATGAGCATCAGCTAGCTACATCAATCTATACCTAGGATTCTCGATAACTTTACTTTTTTAAACAATCAATTATACTGAGAATCGATAGGATTGTTTTTAGAAGTAATATGACAGTTAGATAGTATGAATGAATAACGTAATAAAGATATTAACGAATTTAACATGTTGTAATTGATCGTTTTCATAAAATTATAAAATAAATGAAATAAAATATTATATATTTGTATATGAAACATCTGAGAGATGCGGATCAACTAACTACATATATTGATAATAAAAAAAAAAAGAAAAAAACTTATATATGCAGTGGATAAAATTGTTTTCAAAATTACTTTATAATATTTGAAATAATCAAAAAAATACTACATCAATAAAAAACGAATACAAAGAAACGATTAAACCAAAACTATAATTAACACCAACACAAAATTATATTTATAGGCAATACATCAATTCGAAAATTATAAGTTTTTGTAAATTTACTTCAAATAGCTTCTTCATAATGTTGCCTTGGGCTGAAAATTATATTCTTCATTTAATCATCAACTCCAAAAGCACTACTAAATATGTTGCTTGACTCTCTTCTCGACTCCAAGTGCCTCTTCCTCAGAAAATTTATCTCTCCTTCGCTGCCTTCCTATTCTTGTGACGAATCTTTACTTATTTCTCGTGAGCTATACAATCTCATAAAACTTATTCTATTCAGACGGAATCAATAACAATTCCTGTCAATTTATACAGGGTGTCCCAGACATAGTGTAAAAAACAAAATTGGGTAATAATGCATGCTAAACGGGGTAGAATGACGCAGAAACGAGTTTCCTATCTCAATCTGTTGTGGAGATAGAATTTTTTTGTTTTCATTTTTTAAATCTTTTTTTTTTCTGAAAAATGGCAGTTCTCTCTACCTTGTTTTAGCATAGAAACAAAAACGATGATATTTTATTAATCAGCATTCAATTTTCTAGAAGAAGAAATAGGTCTAGTTAATTTTAATCCACTTTTAGGGGGCTTTTTAACGCGCAAAACACAAAACATTTATTAAAACTTAAATTTTTAATATTTTTTGAAAATTCCTCACTCCCCACTGAGTACCCTAGAAGCCGTCAAATTTCCCCAAAACTGCGGAATTTAGTTAGCTTTTAGTGGTGTAACCCATGATACAATTGCATCTCACCTTTTGAGTCTAAAAGAAATTTTTTTGATGAAAAACACGCTAGACAATAAATACTTGATTGCTTCACGTAGCTACAAGAAAAAACTACTTGATTGGATAAAAGTATTAGTTATATCTTGTCCATATGCATGAGGGGTAAAGTGTTGTGACGGTGGCAAGCCCCTCCCCCACCCCCCCCCCCCAAAAAAAAAAAAAAATCTTTTTTATTGGAAGTTCAGGGGAGGGGGTGATCCAAATTCACGGTGATTACCTAATGTCACATAAACGTACTTTTTTTTTCTTTTTTTTTAATGTAAAAAATAACAATTTAGGATTATTTGAAAAAATTAAATACACCAACAGAAAAATGACATTTCATAATGTGCCCTGCTACTCAATATGTAAAGTACGTTTATGTAACATTAGGTAATCAGCATGGATTTGGATTTTTTACACTATGTCTGGGACACCCTGTACATGTCTAGAGCTGAGTTAAAATCGAAATAAAATTCACCTAAATACAAGGGGACTCGATGGCCTAGTGAGTTGAGGAAGGGTCTCAGCGCACTGAGTACTGAAAGTCGTGGGTTCGAATCCCACCTGGGCGGGGTAAAATTTGGCGGACCCACGAATGAATCTTGGCCTTCCCACCCTTGTTAGAACAGGATGGTAACCTGTAGGATAACTGATCTTTCCTGGCCTAATTGGTGTACATAAGGACCCAAATAAACAAACAAACCTAAATATAAAATTAATGATTTACAATTCATTAACCTTAAAGCACATTTATGTATCACAGATTACATGTTTCTTGTTTACCAATGTACAAGAATATATATATATATATATATATATATATATATATATATATATATATATATATATATATATATTTTTTTTTTTTTTTTTTTTAATTTGTTAATATTTCTTTGACCCTATAATCTCATATGTTAGAATATTAATAAAAAAAAAAGCTACCTATAAAAATATTATAACTTCTTGATTTTCAAGATAACAGCGTCGCCGAGAGTACCAGCACTAACGAAATTGACTTGGACGTATTTAGTACTGTAATTATAATTTTATTTTTTAGATAAGTTTGCTTTTTCTTCTAGAACATTATTGTCTCAATAACGATAATTATTGTCATTATAATTTTCTAAATTACCTGAACATCTGATATTTATTGTTACTTTTATATTATAAGTCCTTGAAACACAAGCCTCGACTATGCTATATCTTTTTATTAACAGCTGTAAGAATCAACCAGGACGAGATACATGAACACAGAGGGATCTATATTGAATTATTTAAGTGGAGCGCTATGAAGGAGGCTGTGGGTGACGTGTTTGCGATACGGCGCTGACACGAAGATAAGCCGCTTCGGGTTCGATCCTGGTGACTATTTGCCCAGCCCTCGACCTCCGGGCTCTGTTAGCACTTTCTTCGTCTTCCAGGGGCACTCTTGTCTTGGGGGGAGGGTGTATCATAGCTGGAGTGTGCTCTCCAGTGGGGAAAGGTGCAGCGGTCAGCTTATCTGGCGAAGTGGGTGCGGTATTTGTAGAACAGTTCAAATATTTAAAAGAGAAGCGTAAGTAGCACAAAAATAATTGAATCATGAATGAATGATTAAGAAAAAAAAATACATCCACGTTAAAAGCTGACGGAGTGCTGACGTTTTGAGATGCATAGTATGACTAAAATGAACAAAAAACTAGGGGTTAACAGAACACAACAGACATATAAACTAAGTTATTTTCCAATTTTTGTTTTGTTTTTATAGTCTTGTATTTTATTATTCAAACAAAACAGTAATTTTAATTATATTAATAATAAGATCGGTCAAAGCAAGTTTCAAGACGAAATTTTGTATTTCGTATCAAGAAAAAAATAGGCAAAAGGAGCTAACTAATTAGTGAGCAAATTATTTTAACTATAAGGATAGTTGAGTTCCAAACTTTTCCTACTGTCCTAATATCGAACAATTTAAATAAGCGTTTCCCGCCCTAGCGTTCCCCTAAAACGTATTGCTTTTGACCAGTTAGGTCATTGGTAAAACATATCCCATGTTAAAAATATGTTATAATGTTTTTGTTGATACAGGTCAAACCTAATACTTTGGATCTCACAAGTACTTTTTATATTTAATAGACCAAGATTAGACCTATGAAATCGTTAACTTAAGTTTACCAAATCAGACAAACGTACATTGAATATTAGATAAATATATTTGAAAAATAAATTATTATTTTTTAAAATAGAATGCTCTTATTATAAATATATGTCACTTGATTACGAATGTTCCATAAGGTTATAGCATATTTTTGTACATAAAAGAAAAAAATAATAATAAAAACAATTAAATCAGGATTGACAGTTTTTACACGCTAAAATGGTAAGATGAAAACGTCTAAGCCATTGTTTGTTTTTTTTCTCAAGCAGTTTTCTATTTAGCTGAGTTGAATAATAGCAAGCAAAAGGCTTTGTGCAAAGTCTCATCGACGTTTCGACAACCGCAACTAAAGCTTCACCAACAACTAATGAAACCCTGCTCTTGTCACCGGATGGAGATTATCATTAAAGAAGACGAGGCCGCTAAAGAGGAGAAGAGGAGAGCAAGAATTAGCTAAGTAATTCTAAGACCGTCTTGATTAAATACCTGAGGGCTCTTTCAATCACCCCCACCCCTCCCCAACGGATTGTTAAGGACTCTGATTGCTCCGGACGTGCTCCCAAACAGCCAATGGGAATCCCCTATTCCCATTGTCCATGCTAATTGGCTAATTCTTTTCCTCGGAGGAGGGGAAGGGTTGTAGGGACAATGAATTAAGTCTTTTTGTGTCTTGAATCAAAATCAAACTTTCTTCTCATCCCTTTCTCTTTTTCTCCTCCGCTCCTCGGAATTCTAATAGCTTTTACTCCTAATGAGGGGTCGTCTTTTTAAACTAACTTACAGGCTCCTGCTATTTGTTGCAAGTATCGCTGATTAGATTTTTTTTTTTTTTATCTTTAAAAAAAACAAAACAAAGTAACCCATTAAAAGTTTACAATAGTAAATATTTTAAATAAAATTAAACCTCGACAACTGGAATCTTGAATCTTAAAACTATTTTAAATAAATCCTATGTTAGCAGTAAATGTAGAAGACAGGATTATTAGGTAACTCGAAAAACAAATATAGAATGACAAGAAAAAAGTTGTTTGTTTGTTTGGGCTTATAGGCATAAAACCCTAAGGTCATCAATTCCTGCGTAATCTTGATTAATTCTATTTATAATTTGGCCCGGAATGGATGCTGCGGATAGAGGCGCGCCCCAAGGAGACGAGTCGCGCCCGCCGAGAAGGAAAAACGCCACGGCTTGCTTATCTGTATATATATACTTTTTTTTTACATTTTTTTTTTTTTTTTTTTATACAAAGCTCATTTGTGGAATCATAAGATAAGAAGATAAAAACCATTTACATTTATTCTATATGGAAAAGTCCACATCCCCACGAGGTTTGGAGCAAAACTAGCCCAAGCAGCCGTGTCGCATTCCCCGCCAAGCGGGACCGATCTGCCCCAACCACAGGTAGCCCCCGCCCCCACAAGAGAAAAGCATAGTGAGAGCAGTAAAAAATAAACATGTCCAAGTAAAAATGTGTGCCAACTTTTCTACCTGCATGTCATCTGGGCCACCCAACAGGTAGAATCACTAAGAAGACTTTTTTTTTTTTTTTATATATATATATGTTGAAAAGGTCTTGTGTAAGAGTATTATCCATGACAAGTCCGGATATTTATAAATAAAAACCATTATGGAAGAATAAGTAGTCTTATTTGCAACAAAGTTCTTAGGATTTTAAGTAGGAGGAACGGTTAACGGGAATCTGAGGTCCCTTAGATGACCAATTGTTATTCAAAAATGAGAAGAGCATTATCTATAGGAATGTTAGTTGACAGACATTCGGCATCAAAGGAGACTAGGATAGAATCGTCAGGAATGGTAAAGGACATTAGAGGAAAAGGTGTAAATATGGGCACCCCTCCCAACTGGCTAAGAGAGATATTGAAGACTGGCGGCGAGGACTGTCTATGGAGCCATTTGCTAACATAAGATAGCATTGAGCAGTAGGAACCATTATTTCAACCAGTGTGGATGCAGCTTGAGTAATTGTAAAAATTGTGTTCATTCTGGACTGTAAACTTTTAAGATACATATGAAATCGTTTTTGTTTCATGTTCTTATGTTTATTTAAAAATAATTTCTCAATTATTTCTGGAAAGCGGAGATATCCAGCCACTTTTTGAAGCACACTCATAGTCGCGCACGCTTTTAGGTTACATGTGATAGTGGCCATCTTTCTTAGGTGGAGTAGGTGTAAATATTCACTCTTTCTTAGTGTAAATATAGATTCCCATTCCCAAGGAAACTTTCACATATCTCTTATTAGAGATCATATCTTTTATCTTTAGCGATGGAAAGTACTCTGAAAGCTTTCAAAGAGAAGTGTGTGGGTGAAATATTCCCAAATGTGGGAACTTAAATCGTCCCAGGGCTGAAAGAGCAAGTTATGATTGCAATTTCTGTAAATGATTTTTTTTCCTGTAATAAATAAACTCTCTACCGTTTCGAATAGTTTTTATTCTGTTTTAAACTATTTTCGGTGACTTTTTTGAACAGAGCCTATATTTACACCCCAATTTTTCTGGTGCTATTTTGAATGCTTTTTGTAAATCGCTGTTTTTGAAATGAAATAATTGATGTTAATCATTTTTTTGCCTTTTCGCATTTAAGAAACTTGTTATAGTTGTTAATGAAAGACAAAAATCTAGAATGTTTCATGTTAAAAGTTACTTTAAATCAAAAACAAAAGAAGGTGCCCATATTTACAACTTTTCCTCTAGTATCTCACGTAAATAGAAAAATCTTCATATATATAAAAATTACGTGTCGCTGTCTTGGGGCAGGCTGACACCTAAACTACAGGACTGATTTTAATCAAATTTGCACACCGTGTGCAGTTTGATCCAACAAAAAAGATAGGATACCTTATATCTTAATTTATAGTCGCAATATTATTTGTATATTATCTGTAAGTCACAATTATCTGTTAGCTCTATACGATTCTAAAATATGGCGGTATAAGGTTATAATATTATATAAAAGGACAAGCCATTTTTCGTTTGTGTTCACTATCTACCAAAAACTACTGAACCAATCTCCACCAAATTTTGACTACATCATCTTTATAGGATGGTTTAGCAATAGTAAAATCTAATGATTTTCAACTAATTCTTTATTGAAAAATAAATAATAAGTTGATAACAGTGAAGTTCAAAAATGGCGGCAATGGCCATCTACATGAAAGGTTAAAAGGTGCAGTGTTACACAGAGCTTGACATTTATAATAAAATTTACTTATTTTCAATTAAATTGTTATAAAAACAGCTATATGGAGTGAAATATACCAAATTTTAACATCATTTTCATAGTTCTAGGTTTAGCAACAATAAAAATTTAAATGTACAATGTTGAGTGTTAGAAACGAGATTTGCCACATTATCACATACTTTTATGGTTAGAAATTAAAATCCAATCAGATCAAATCAATAACATTATTTCTGTCGAATGAAAATTATTACAAATCAAAATGCCGATCCTCAGCTGTTTAATATTGTGTGTAAAAATATGAATTTTGAACCTTTAGTTGTAAGCACTGATAATGCAGTTTCTTAATAGTCTATGTCCATCTTGATTACCAATTCATACATTGAAATTAAAAATTTTATGTCTAATGGTGCTTTTACGTAATCTTCAACCGACTACTCAGTGCAATTATAACTTGATTAATAATTACTGCTATGCGTGAAAAAATCATTGAAGAAATAATACTCAACCACAAGCTAAAATACAAGAATCTTATCGATAAACAAATAAAACTTTAATTTTTAGTTGAAATTATCTTTACTTATGAGGGCGGGCGAAGCCGCGACGGGGATACTAGTTTTATATATATATCATAGTGATTATAATGGCTCAGGATTAGAAGAGAGGGGAGGAGGAATTTGCTAACTTTAAGAGAAGGTGAATAATTATTACAAGTTGTGACCAATTTATATGTGAGTTGGGGTCCAAGGGTACTTTTTTTCTTTTATCGAACGAAATAATATCTTCCACATAACTTCTCATCAATATATATATATTTACAATATTTACATATGTAGGAAGGCAATCATAACGGGAAACATTTGAGGCCAAAACATCAACGCTGGGTTAAGTATTTAAAATAAACGTATAGTGTTCTGTCACTATACTGCTTTGTTCGGGAGCAAAGACGGTACGGAAGTAGTTTCTTCCTTGATGGCCCACCCCACAGCGCTAGTGGCGGCCAATGCCTTACGAATCTAGGCTTACGAAGAGCTTGACAGCAGAACAAGCCGTTACACACCCCCCTCCAGCTGTTAAGTTCATTCGGAAGGACGAAATAATTTAAGTTTTGATGGATGCCATAAGCCTGCCGGTCTTCGTGCATTATCCTTCAACTTGCAAGATCCACCAGTAGTAACGAAATCGACCGTATAGGGGCCTTCGTATTTGGGATTTAGCTTCGCGGCCAATTTATCTATAGCTGAAGACAGTTGAAAGGACTTCTTAAGGACTAAATCTCCAGGCCTGAAGCGATCTGGTCGACGTCTCATATTATATCTGCGACTCTGTGATAAGCTGGCATTCAAGGAGTTTTGTTCCGCTATATGGTGGATTTCCGGAATTCTACTTATTTTAGCGGCCCAAGAGGCACGTTCATCTTCACCTGCATTTAAAACTCCCGCTGAAGATACATCATGGACAGGCCTCAGCTCTCTGCCAAAATTTAGGAAAGCAGGGCTGAACTTCGTCGATTCCTGAACAGACGAATTAATCGCGAACTGGATCTCTCCAAGTTTCTCATCCCAGCGTTGATGTTTCCTTCCTAAGTACGAGACGATAAGCTGTTTGATGTTACGATTGGTTCGTTCCGTTGGGTTCGCCTGCGAGTGGTAAAAAGGGGTTGTTTCCTGTTTTATGACGAACTCCTTTGCTACTTCTTTCACCATATTGCTAACGAAATTCTTTGCGTTGTCGGTGATTAATTTTAGAGGTGCTCCATATCTATAAATTATTCGGGACTTTAACTTCAAGATAATAACGGATGATGTGGCTTTCCTTATGGGACACAGTTCCACCCATCTACTAAATAGGTCCACAAACACTAAGAGGTATACATTGCCTTTTGAGCTTCGAGGATATGGACCCATTATATCAACTGAAACAATTTCCCAAGGCTGTTTGTTATAGCGGGGATACATTAGACCTCTTGGTGGAGTGTTCGGGGTTTCACCTTTTGACATACCTCACACCGGCTAACGTAACCGCTAACATCACGATATAATCCAGGCCAGTAGTATAACCTACCCACTCTGGCAACTGTCTTATCAACTCCCAGGTGGCCTGACTGCGGTAGGTCATGGTTGTCGTGTATTATACGTTGCCGAAGATGAAGAGGTACAACAACCTTCCATTCTTCACTGGGATCTTCCAGTTCTCCCTTCAAAGGATTCTTCCGGTGGTATAGTAATTGACCGTCTTTTATCAGCCAACCAGGATGTTCTGCCGGAGACCTTTCGACTCGGTATTTCTTTTGGTTATACCACTCATCGGAGGGTACATACATGTCTTGAGAGGTCGCCTGGTCACTAGTCGTATTTGAAGCCGATATGGAGGTTATCGTGATTAAAGCTATACGAGATAATGCATCAGCCACGGTATTAAGTTTTCCTTTGCGGTATTTTACCTCGAAATCGTAAGGTTGCATATGTAAACCCCATCTGGCTAATCTACCGGAAGGATTCTTCAAATTAAGCAGCCACTTAAGACTGGCGTGGTCAGTGATGACTGTAAAAGGATAACCCTCCAAGTAGTGCCTATTTTTTTTCAATGCCAAACAATACGGCAAGACATTCCTTTTCCGTCACGGTATAGTTTCTTTCCGCGGAATTCAATGAGCGAGAACAGAAAGCTATCACTCGTTCTTCACCATTTTGTATTTGCGTCAGTACCACCCCAAGTCCCGTGTCACTTGCGTCAGTTTGTAATTGGAATGGCTGATCAAAATCTGGTCTGGCTAGTACAGGGGCCTGAGTCAAAGCTGTCTTCAAAGTGTTGAAAGCTTCATCTTGTTCATTACTCCAAGACCATTTGGTTTTCCGTTTGAGT
Organism: Euschistus heros; assembly: GCA_003667255.2. Taxonomy (NCBI): domain Eukaryota; kingdom Metazoa; phylum Arthropoda; class Insecta; order Hemiptera; family Pentatomidae; genus Euschistus; species Euschistus heros. The sequence goes on from RCWM02000146.1 coordinate 886,240, forward strand.
AATGAGGTTAGTGGAGCAACAACTGTGGAGAAGTCTTTAATAAACCGGCGGTACCATCCCGCCATCCCAAGGAATCTTCTTAGTTCAGTAATATTGCTGGGAATCGGAATTGAAGTAACGGAACTAGCTTTTTCGGGATCGACACTCATGCCTTTACTGTTAATTAAATAGCCTAGGTAGCGTACTTCTTGGCATCCAAACTCGCATTTTTCTGGGTTTATACGTAAACCTGAAGTCTTACCATAAGTCTTTGAAACACTTCTTTAAGCATTTCCAAATGCAATTGCAGAGACGGGGTACACACCAGAATATCATCTAAGAAAACGACAACGTATGGATAAAGTTCAGGTCCAAAGACTGTATCAGCTAATCTTTGGAAGGTCGCCGGAGAGTTGGTTAATCCAAAAGGCATTACTTTGAACCTAAATAATCCTCTTCCAGGGACTACAAACGCAGTAATGTCTCTACTACTTTCGTCAGCTAGCGGAACTTGTAAAAACGCCTGTTTGAGATCAAATTTTGAAAGGTACTTTGCTTGTCGAAGTCCATCCAAGAGGGAGGTCATATTAGGCATGGGATAGGCATCTTTAGAAGTAACCTGATTAACTTTTCGAAAATCGATACAGAAACGATAACCTGCGCCTTTGCGTACCATGACTACTGGTGACGACCACGGTGATTGGCAAGGCTCTACGAGACCATCCCTCAACATACGATCCAATTCCTGGTACATTGCTTCAAGAACTTTAGGCGAATAATGGTAGGGGCGCTGCTTGATAGGTTGGGTTCCCTCGACATCTATTTATGAGTTTATACGTGTTGTTAACCCCGGGGAATCCTGAAGCACTAGCAAGCCTTCTTTAACAACCTTCTCTAGCTCTCTCCTTTCCGAAGAATGAAGTGGACTAACACTGCATGAGTTTGAAGTGTTAAGACCCAATTGGGAACCATTTTGACGAAATGAATAGATAATTTTGGGTTCATCTTCAAACCACCAAACTGCCTTTTGCAAATTCGTGCAGAAACTCGCCTTAACCAAAAATTCCAATCCAAATAAAAACTTAAATGGAAGAGAAGGAAGAATGTAAAGAGTTACCTCAAATGACCGGTCTCCTATGATGATAGGTACATAAAATCTTTCTCTAACTGTACTTGAGCTTCCATTAGCGACAAAAATCGTAAACTCTGGTATTAGCTCAATCATGTATCCCATTCGCATCAAAATCTCTGTTCCCTCCGGTCCAACATAAGATGTTGAGGAACCGGGATCAAACAGAGCAATAAGTCAGGTTCTCTTTTACTGTTTGATTTGTCTATCTTAAAGTAAATAAATAACTGTTTAGACGAGGGACTAATCTGTTGCGGTAAAGATAGCGAATGCGATAAGGTAGGTTTTCCTTCAGGACGCGTTACGATACCAGATGACTCAAGATAGGAAGCAGAGGTCTTATTCCCATTGAGAGACGATACGATATTTGATGGGTCAGCAGTGACAGCGGGAACCGGGTAGACCCTTACTTCTGGTTCCCTTGCCCTTTCCCCGGAGTGCATTTAGGACAGGCATAAAGAGATACTCCTTGGTTACCGCAACGGTAGCAAAATAATTTCGAGGAAGCGAGCATTTAGAGTAAACATGAGGCCCACCGCAGTTCCAACAAGCTAATTTCCTAGTAGATCCTTCAGTTTCATCACACCGTACTGCTCTTTTCTCTTTCTTCTTCTCAAGAACAGTTTCACCTATATTCTCAAGAGTTTCGTTCTCCGATGAGCATGATCTCTGGACATGTCTTGGAATACTACTACGGTTATTTTGGTTAAATAAGTCAGTCTCGAGAGAATTTAATGGTACAACGCTAAAAGAACCGTGATCTTTCCGACGATTTGACCGAATAGTATTTTTCGTAGAATTTGCGGTACGGGATTTCTCTCTTGAGCTCGACCGTTCTTGACCCATTTCCTCAGCCATCATCTCGCAAACTCGGGTTCGCTCCATCACAAAATCCATTAATTCACGGTAAGTGGGGATATCCTTTGATTTTATCCGCTCTTCGAACGCTCTTTTGGTCCCTGGATCTAAATTCGATAGAGCTATATGCAGTTTAAGAAAATCACCCATATCTTTTATGCCTAAAGCCGATAACGCACAGAAGTTGTTCTCATGAATGCTTAAGAATTTTTGAAGATTGGCGGATGAGGATCTGGTTAATGGGTTAAAATCCATTATTCTATTAAAATAAAATCTAGCGAGTCGTCTTCTGTTTTGGTATCGCGAAACCAAAGCATCGTAGGCCAAAGTATAATTAGCCTCTTCAAGCACAAATCCAGATATTAACGATAAAGCTTCATCCCTCAAGCTGCACCTTAAGTAATGAAATTTTCTTATAGTTGGTATGGAAGGTTCGTAATGGACCATTGAATTAAAAAGGGAAAAAAAACTCGATCCATTCTTCTAATTCCCCCTTAAATATCGGTAAATTTATTTTCGGAAGCTCCTGAGCAACCGGATGACAAGTGGTGGGGAAAACGGCCGCTTTTTCTTCCTTAGGAACGTTAGTGCTAACAGCTTTAAAGTAATTAGCTTTAGCCATGTCTACTATTTCGAAAAAAAATGAGTTCTGTACGGCAGTAGTTTCTAATTTTTCCTTCTTATCTTTAACGGTAGCGTTGAAAATTCTAATTTGAGATTGAAGCTCTTCAAATTTGACTTCATATTTAACTAATCTGTCATAGGCGGGCTTAAAACTGGCTACTGTTTCATGATCCAGAATTTGGGATTTATCAAAAATAGTCTGAACCGCCGCAAAAACGTCCTCTCTTTCTGCCAAAAGAATTTTGGGATCGCCCATGACTATTCAAATACAAGTAAAATAATAAACCCAAAGCGAAAAGTTAAAAAAAGTGCAAAAATGCAAACTTGATATCGAAGACAAAATCAAAGCAAAAACGAGATCTAGAAGAAAAATTATTTCCAAAGAACAAAGAAATAAAAAATTAAATATTCAAGATATTAAGAAAACAAAATCAAATTAAATCCGGGTAAGCATCCTTTACAAAAAATTAATTATAGAATTTTAAAATGAAATAATATACAGCTACACAATAACTTTTTAAAGTATGCTTAAAATAATATATATATATATGCTTTAAACAGATAATATTAAAAATATTATTTTTAAAAAATTTGTGATATCAAAAATTAAATCAAATACGATGAAATAAGAACTTAGTGACATAAAATGATGAAAGTTCTGGATATTATTACACAATTGAAATAAATTATTTACAAGTAAAGAAAATCCCTAATTCCATATAATATATACAACGCTCAAGAGCTATCAATATCCTTGTAACATACGTAAAGTATATGTTATGGATCAAAGTAGATACATTTATATATATAGACACATTTTATAAACAAAAAATATATACTTAAAGTTCTTACAGTATTTATAATATTTGTCAAACAAATAAACTTTAAATTTTACTTAAATTTTCTACGTTAGGTTCCAATAAAATGTGAAAACAGTTTATTTTTCGATAAAACATAAACTATGAAATTAAATAAAACATTTTTAACCACTAATAGGGTGTATGAATACATAATATTAGATAGCTAATAGTCTCTTTAATTGTCTTGAGTCATTTGTTGCCATAGCAACGCGTAACAATCAACCGTTCTACCAACTTAACTCTGCATTGTCCTTTAAATCTCACTCTTCTTTTTACAACTATTTCTATTCTAATTAAATACCTTATTTATCCTTTTTTCAATTAGAGTCCCTGTTCGGGCGCCATAATATATGTGACCAATTTATATGTGAGTTGGGGTCCAAGGGTACTTTTTTTCTTTTATCGAACGAAATAATATCTTCCACATAACTTCTCATCAATATATATATATATATATATATATATATATATATATATATATATATATATATATATATATTTACAATATTTACATATGTAGGAAGGCAATCATAACGGGAAACATTTGAGGCCAAAACATCAACGCTGGGTTAAGTATTTAAAATAAACGTATAGTGTTCTGTCACTATACTGCTTTGTTCGGGAGCAAAGACGGTACGGAAGTAGTTTCTTCCTTGATGGCCCACCCCACAGCGCTAGTGGCGGCCAATGCCTTACGAATCTAGGCTTACGAAGAGCTTGACAGCAGAACAAGCCGTTACAAAGTTAAAGGTTGGGGATGGGTATAGGGTTGGAGGATTGTAGGGAGTCCATATAATCATCGTTCGCCTCCTCCCCTGTGTGGATAGGTGGCCCTGACGATAACCTGCAATCATAGTATTTTTACTTGGACCTGTTATTTCTTTTTGATTGCATCCTTCATCATCTTCTTCTTTAATATAGAATCATAGATTTCACTTTTTACTATCGAAAGATTAATATTCCTTAGGTTAATCCCAGAAGCATAGCCAAATGCTGACTGATAAACAATTAAATGATAGAATTAGGATGATGAATTAATTGCCTCTTCTATTCGGATTATTTTATTAGAAAACTAGTTTCGAATGCTAAACATTCATCTTCAGGTTTAAAACATACAAAATGTTTTCAACAAATCAGTACTATGTTACATAGATTATATACACTAAAGTTTTTAAAAATGTAAGACAAGAAATCAAACATCAGTACTCACCTTGGGGTTCTATGAGGTATCTGAAATATAAATGGACCTCTCACTAAATTCGTGAGGAGTGGGAGGGGGCAGGTAGGTTAAATTTTTGTCATTTACTATGGGATTTCCCTTATGACTCATTGGATTTTTCCGTTTTTATTTGAAACAAATTTAAAATAGAACTATTGGATATGCTTATCTGATCATTTAAACAAAACTCTGAATCGATTTTAAACGATTTTACTATTTCTAATGATTCACAAATAATTAATCTTAGGTTATTTTCTACTTGATGTAGTATTTATTTTATTTTAATACTACAGTATTTTTTTTGTTGAATTTTTTTTTATTTTTCCCTATTTTTGTTTTCGTAGCTTAATCTTAAGATGTAATTTGTTTTTCGTGTCATATTTTAAAACATGTAATATTACTTTTAATACTTTTATATTGTAATTTAAATTCCTTAATTTAATTTTTATTTTATTTTTCTTGCTTTTATTATGTTTCTTAATTATATATACGGCAGCTAGGTCGCCATTAATTGTTCGTTATAATTGTTCTTATGGGGCAATGGCCTAGAGAATAAAATTTATTTTCATTTCATTCCATCATGCTTATATCAAGAAAAACATGTTTGAATACAAGTACTTTTTTTGGCGATTAAAAGTGAAAAACCCACACAGCCGTTGTTTAGACACCAGTATTTATTATCGGAGTGGTCCTAATGCAACTTTTCGGTTCTGACATTAAAATTTACAACTGTTGGAATGGAAATGAATTCGAAGTGAATGATTGTCGCAGATGTTCGGCCTGATTTTCTCCTCCGGCTATTTCAATCCGTTTACTTGAAGATAGGCCATCAAACCTTTAGTGCCAACCGTTTCAGCCCATTTTCAAAACCTTTCCTGTTTTGTGGTCCAGGACTAATGTTCCTACCTAGGTCTGTTTGAAAAACAAACTTCAAAGTTTGATATAAATAAAGTCTTGTATGGGTGAGGTTTTACAAGTCTTGCTTGCCCAAATGATTTGAGACCTTAAAAAAAATTATTTTTTATCTATATATCAATTTATTGAAATTTACAACTGTACAAGCATATAATTAAGTAAATGAGCTGATTACGATTATAATAACATGTCAAAACTTGAAAATAACTACTCATCAATAGCACTTCAATAAGAATTCTACTCTAGAAGATCTCTAGGTCATCTTCTTTTCAGACGCTTTGGAGGATTATCAGGAATGGAGTGGAAAGCAAGTTAAGAAACTAATGGATTTGAATGGTTATGAAGCTTACTATGAAAGGATAGGTATCTGGTTTGGGCTAAATCAGTAACATATGGAACATTAAGGTCTTTATGCATAACTTTATTGGTGTTATAGTAAGTAGCAGTTAAGATTTTTCAAAGGATTTTGGATTTTAAGGATTGGATACGAAATTAATTGGATGGTTTTGTAGAGCCCCAAAGCTCCACTTTGTACGTCCGAATAGGTCTAATCACTGTCGTGTAAATAAGTCACTTGTAATGAATTGGTAGCTTTGATTGTTTGTCTAGTAAATAGGAAGTAGTCTGTAACGACGAGCAGTTTCTTGTCACTTTAGTCTTGTATGTGGATTCCAAGAAAGATGTTTGTCCAAGTGGAGTCCTAGGTAGCGGATTTGTTCAACAGGAATTAGTGGAATATCATTGAAGAATATTGTAGGAAAGGAAGTCGTAGGTTTACGATGAAGGGTAAAGGTTATTTAATGAGATTTTTTTGGGTTTATTTTGATTCTCCATTTTTAACACCATTCTTGAATGTTTAGGATATGGGATTGGGGTGTTTGGAAGGCAATGAAGGGATCATTGTTTACTTATACTAAACATGTGCCATCAGCATAAGTGGTGGGGACAGTGGTAGGATGAGTTGGGATGTCAGCTGTATACACCATGTTGAGGATGGGGCCTAGGATACTACCTTGAGGAACACCGGCAGATTGGGTAAAGAGAGAGGAATAGGAAAATTTATAGTTTACTTGGAAAGTTCTATCACTGAGATAGGAACGGATAATTAGGAAGTACATTGAAGAAAGGAATTCGAAGAGTTTTTTAAAACATTATTTGTAGTAATTTGCACATTTTGTACTTCTTACTGAGACAGTTCAACTGAATCATTAATCACCGCCCAAGAATGTCATTCACTCTCATTTTGCTTTGCCATTCAATTTATTGCCTTAAATATTAATATTTTACGGTTTATAGGCTGTTTTATGATTATAATTCTTAAAGGAATTTTTTCATGGTCTTTTTTTCCTTTTTTTTTTTTTTTTAAATTTTCCTCTCTTAGCGATGATAGCGTATAATAAGGGGACATCTCGACGGCTATAGTTGCCCTTTTTATTAGCGATGTATTATTCATAAAGAGAAGAAATATTTAACACTTTGCCGCGCCCTTAACTCGGTGTAGATAATTAAATTATCCCCCGCCCGGGGGAGAGATTTTTATAAAGTTTGAGCAGTTTTAGGGCCGAGAAGAGAGTTGGAGAGGGGGGAGGGGAAAGAGGGGGGGGAGAGACTTTGGCAGACTTTTATTGCTCTCGATATTAATCCTAGTTGAGTGGGAGGGGTAAGAGGGGGGAAGCAGGAGGGGAGGGGGCAGTTTACAAGGTGAGCCCTTCCCGCCAATTTAGAAGCAAATCTTTCCTCCTTCCCGCCCTCAGGAGCCCCATCTTTTTTCACATCATCAACAATAAACACATTCGGAAGTCTCGCTTTACGACTCCTGCTATAATAACATTTCTTAGGAGTTGGTTTTGGGGAACGTTATTCTCTGAAATATTATATCTGCTCCTTATCTTACTCTGTATAAAGGGATTGTTGTCATTTTCGTATCTCATCCTAAATCCTAAATCTTTTTTTAATTCTAAGTTTTTGTTAAATTAGTCCAGAGGTACCACAAAACAAAACAACCAATAACCCTACCAAAGCTTGCTAGTAACTAAAAATTCGAGACCAATCTATATGATCCAGTCAACATGTTGAGGTAAATCATATCGCTCATCCGGTGGAACAAAGATGCAATTTTACAGGAAAAGCCAAAATCTGAAATGAAATACAGTGGAACCTCACTAATCTGACGCTCCAGATAATCTTATCTAGCGCAATCCCTAGATTCAACAATTGATGTATCGGTAATTGATGAATGGCTGGAGGAATCAACTAACAAGGAAATTACATTTTTCCGTTTATAAAACACCGGTAAAAAAAAGGAGATGAACATTAGGAGGAATTTTCAGACTATCCAAAAATAAGTCTCGCCTCTTGAGATTGCATTTTATGATTATGCATTATGTGTGAGGTACACGATGAATGCTGATCTTGTGATTTTCTGATACACAAGATAGGGCGAAATTCATCTGGTTTAGTCTCGGAATCAGGACTACGATAAAAAAGAAAAAAAAAAAGTTTTTAATAAATAATCTTCATCTTTAGTAAATTTTTTATTTAAAGAATTAACAACCAGCATTACAGGTATTAGTAATATTCATATAACCTTTTGGATAGGCCAGGCTACAATTCAGTCGATGATTCTATTGATGTATTAAAGTTATGGGAGAACTTAACACGTATTAATGTTAGTATCCAATTTTGCAGTTATGTCGTTGTTCCATCGGATGATGGATATGTTCAATCAATATATATCTGATGTTTACCAATTGATTTGATTCATTTATAGAATTTAAGTTAGCTGATCTTAATGTAAACCAAAAACTTAATCGGCGCGATGGTGCTCATGATAATGCGCTCTCTCTCTCTCTCTCTCTCTCTCTCTCTCTCTCTCTCTCTCTCTCTCTCTCTCTCTCTCTCTCTCTCTCTCTCTCTCTCTCTCTCTCTCTCTCTCTCTCTCTCTCTCTCTCTCTCTCTCTCTCTCTCTCTCTCTCTCTCTCTCTCTCTCTCTCTCTCTCTCTCTCTCTCTCTCTCTCTCTCTCTCTCTCTCTCTCTCTCTCTCTCTCTCTCTCTCTCTCTCTCTCTCTCTCTCTCTCTCTCTCTCTCTCTCTCTCTCTCTCTCTCTCTCTCTCTCTCTCTCTCTCTCTCTCTCTCTCTCTCTCTCTCTCTCTCTCTCTCTCTCTCTCTCTCTCTCTCGGTCGGTGACTTTCCACTGAATTCAGTCAGTTTCAGTGACTCCACCTCTTCATTTACTTTTTGAAAATCATTGAAACTATAAATTAAAACTTAAATGGTTTATTTATTTATTTATTTATTTATTTATTGCTTGGCTCTACAGCCCTACATGGGCCTTGGCCTCACGCAGAAGAGATGACCATTGGAGTTTATCTATAGCTTTTCTTCGCCATCCTCTTATTCCTAGATTTTTCAGGTCGGCCTCCACATTATCCTGCCACCTTATTCTAGGCCTTCCTCTTAATCTGGTACCATCCGGTCTTAAATGGTTAGAGATAAATAATTAATGAGTTTCCTTTTATTCTACAAATTAGCTAAGGACGGTTTATCTAACAAATGTTAGTCATATATCATGGACGACGACGCCAGTGTTCTCAGTCTCCAGCCAAACTAATAAATATTCTTCTAATCAATATCTGTTCTTTGAATCCTCAGCTGGTCCAGGAACTATATTGATGGCAGTGTCCGAGTCCAAATATCTCGGATGCTTTGGCAGTGACATTGTTCCGCTGTTGTCCTGGAAGTCGGATTCTGGGACAGGAGCCAACGAAAGCTGTTTCTCACAAGTATTGTTTATTTTTTCAAGACAAGAAAACAAATCGCAAATTGATTTAATTAGTTCAATCAGTGGGAAAGAAATTTAACTCTAATTAGTTAATTATAGAATAGAAAAATAATTTTATTCTGGGACCAAGTCCCTTGGGAATAACAAATATGTACAGAAATAGAGTTAGTTACATCTGGTAAGAGATATAATAAAATTAAAAAAATAAAGAAAGAATAATAATATAATAATAATAATATTAGTGGGGGGAGTAAAAGATGTAAATATGTGCACCCTCTTTTGTTTTTAATTTTAAATTTACTTTTATTTTGAAAAAATATAGATTTTTGTCTTTCATGAATGACTGTAAGTTTCTTGAATGCGAGAAGGCAAAATAATGATTATCATCAATTATTTCATTTCAAAAACGAAGATTTTCAAAATAGTATCAGAAAAATTGTGGTGTAAATAGTATAAAAAAAGGTTTCATATCAAACCATTTTCGAAAAAAATCACTTTGATGCGGTGCGCTATGATCCGCAAAAATAGGGGCTCATTTTCTGTTAGATTTCTAGAACATTGAATATGTTATTTTTTTTTTATTTTGTATGTATTATTACTAAAAACTTTTTACAACTATTTGTTATATGTCTTCACACATTCCCATATTTATCATTCCATGACACCCTCAATCCAACGTCTTCTAGGGCGAACTTTCTTCCGTTTTCTTTTCGGACTCCATTCATTGCGCAGGAACGCCTCCAATAATCCATTTGTAGAGCTAGAAGTCTTTTGGCCTGGCTCTCCTTAATAGACCAGGACTCGCTTGAATAAAGTGTTACACTTTCTAGGAATGATTTATATATATTTTTTTTTCTTTTTAAGGACACCGACTTAAGGGCTCTATAGTACGGAATTTAAAATTCTAATTATTATCCTATCGTTGTGGATGCTTCTTATTTTTTAAATAACTATTTATTTATATTTACAACTGTATATCGCTCATGGGCAAGAAAAGTGACACAACTCAAAATATTCATTTTACGCTTTATTTCAGAATAATGATCGTTTATGGTTTGCTTTGCGACAGGAAAAGTCACATGGAGGTATCTCAGCGGGCGGCTGCAAAATTGGGTTATGTGTGATTTATACAATGTTACGATGGCGAACAGTGGAAGCAGGAACATTGACACATTTCAGTTGTGTCTTGCCCTTCACTTGTACGGGGTGTTAGGCCTTGTTCGCATTAGGCTAGTATTTTAGTCGAGTAGCAAGTAATTTAGTAGCTAAAAGTGTCTCAACACAAAAATTTAGTCGAGTAGTTTAGTTTAGTAGTTCAGTTTAGTCGATCCATTTTACTCTATTTTTCTCGGGCGAGTAGCGAGTAGCACCCCCCACCACGTCTATCTCACTGGCGCACCGGCTAAACAAGTTCGAACCTGTTGCGTTTTGTCAAGTTCATTAGTAGTTAGTGCATAATTTTATTATTTTAATTCAACAGCATATTTATTACTATAGTATAATAAGTTGTTAGTTATTATTACGAGTATTATCAAAGTATTCTTTGGGATGTTCCAATCTTGGAATGCTAATTCCTTGAGAAGACAATTAGTAGCTCCCTTCTTTCGATCCAGACAAAGCTTCTTTTAATCAATCACACAAATTTCCTTATCTACCTCTTCTAAAATCGCTGTTAAGATTAACTTAATCAGTTGATTTACTTTATTGCGCTGTTGGATGTTCATCTTACAAAACACCACTCCTAAACTCTACTGGAACTAAACTAAACACTAAAGTGGAAGTGCGAACGATTTTGGGGCAGTAGCGAGTAATTCAGCTACTAAATTACTTGCTACTAGACTAAAATACTAGCATAATGCGAACTAGCCTTTAAGGATAGTGTCATTTTTGGAGTTGGGACGGTTTCCTTGCCCATGAGCTATATTATTGTAATAACTTCTAAAACTTCTTTTGACTCTCCTGAAAAATTTGATGTTTTTGAGTTGAGCCAATTTTCTTGCCCATGAGCGATATGTCAATAACATGTAAAGAACTACTGCTCGCTAGTAGCTTCAATATTTCTTCGTTAGGAGGAATCTTGGCTATCTTCTTTTCAGACACCTCGAAGGATTATCGTGAATGGAGTATACTATGAAACGATTGGTATCTGCTTTGGCCCAAATCAGCAACTTGTGGAACATTAAGATCTTTATGGATAAGGTTTTTTGTGCTATAATAAGGAGCATTGAGAATTTACTAAGGATTTTGGATAGTGAGTATTGAATAGGAATAGAATTGGAAGGACCATTCCACCTAATCAATGCATGTACATATGTATTGGTTAGGTGGAATCTTGGCCATCTTCTTATCAGACACCTCGAAGAATTATCATGAATGGAGTGTGAGGCGAGTTGGGAGGCTAGTGGATTCGAGTGGGAGTTTACTATGAAACGATTGGTTTCTGGTTTGGGCTAAATCAGCAACATATGGAACATTAGATCTTTATGGATAAGTTTTTTTTGTGACATAATTAGGAACATTGAAGATTTTACGATGGATTTTGAATTGTAAGGATTGAATGGGAGAAGAATTAGAAAGTTGTATACAAATTAAAACTTCCTACACACATAGCTACTCCTTATTTTACACTATGGTATTTTACACTGATAATCTGTGCCTAGGGTTAAAAGTTATCCCCCACAATAAACTACCTCCTAAAGATACGGTGCACTATTTATTATCGATAAAGCGACCGGTCAGCGGAAAATAAAGGCGCCTTGCGGATATAAGAAGCTTGTTTGCCCTCGTATAAAACTAAAGAGGAAGGAGCTAAGGGCGGGGGCGTTATATTCGGTTTATTACTCGTTTTATCAAGAGTTCCGCTTGGTAGCGCTCGTAGTCCCACTGAAAATTGCTTTTTTTTTTTTACGACTCTAGTCATAGGCGCTGGTGTGGGTCATATAATGCCCTTTATAATATGCAGGGAGAGAAATGCGCAGCTCCGGGGTATAAATATTTTACAGCCCCAACACCTCGCTCCGACACAATGACCTCCGCAGCTTATATTGCATTAGAATTACAAATTTTGATTTAGCCGGTGCCTCTGATGCAGTTTGGCTTCCGATCCCAACAAAAGGCCCTTTTAACAGTAAAAAAAATATTGGTTTGATTATCATGGAAGCCATTTTCCAATCTGCCCGGTCCAGTTATGTAATCAGCTATCCATCCCAACTTTATTTATTCCAGTACGGAATCGTGAATACAGATAGCCAATAATCCAGTGCGCAGTAGCGGTTTCATATCTCACAAAAATATGTACAGTTCAATTCAACCCTTTTGTGTAAAGATGGAAAAAAAAATTAATGAAAAGGTTACTTTGACTAGGAATTTACGCACATAATACAGTGAAATAGAATAGAAAAAATAATTTGAGAGACTTTATATATATCTACTTATTGAAATTTACAACTGTACAAAATATACACATCAAGTAAATGTGTTGATAACGATTACAATGACATGCCAACACTTACAAAGAACTACTTATCAGTAGAACTTGAATAAACATTCTACACTAGAATGTCTCTAGGCCATTTTCTTTTCAGACGCCATGGGGGATTTTCGGGAATGGAGTGGGGTAAATTATGGAGTGAAAATAAATTATTTTTAGCCCTGATCACGTTAATTAAAAAATAATAATAACAATAATTTCATTTGTAACAATTATAAATCATTTTAATCTTACATAATTCATTAATTACTTCTCTCGTTTTGTTCGAGTTAAAGATCTTATTTTTCATAAAATATTAAAATAATCATTATATTTATAATTGAAGGAGATTAGATATTAGGTACATGGCGTGTATCATCCATTTATTGTTGCAATGAATATTTACCAGCCAGGAGTCGGTACCAAAATTTTTCGTTTTACTGTACGGGTACTATTACATCATTTAATAATAAATTGCTATTGTAAAAAATATCCATGTTACACCTAAAAACCTAATCTAAATTTCAAAAAAATTATTCCTTTTACAATGTTTTATTAAAAATATAAATATTTCAAAGGTTCTGAGTGCCATTCATTACTTAAGGAATAGCAGGAGATGGGAGGATGATACTCTCCTGTATCTTGTTTGTTATTTTATTTGTGATCCAAAACTAGTATGAACTTGTAAAGAAATGTAGAATAATGTTTATTTTGGGAAAACTAAAATATCATAAGAATAAAAAGAAATATATAACACAATGGTACTATTGTCTTTCAAACATTTATTTCTCTAGTGCATGATATTTGGCAGTTTGATATTGTAACCATGTAGACCCTCGAAATGAATCTTGACCTTTCCACTATAGCTACAATAAGGTAACCTGTAGGATTACCTGTAGGTAACCTGTAGGACCGTCCTTCCTGCCCTAGTTGGAGTACATAAGGACGTTAAGCACAAATAAACAATATTGTAACCATATTTCTTTATTATCTATAAGCGATTACATATAAAAATTAAACTTTTGCTTGCAACCTACTTGAATATTGAAAACTGATTTGAACTATGTACCAAGAGTCTTGATCTATTATAAGAAAATGTTTTTTATTTTATTTTTATTTATTTATTGAAATTTACAAATGTATTTACAATATAAACATACAATACATCAAGTAAATATGATGATAATGATAAAAATGACTCGTCACTTGTTTTTAAAGCAACTACCCATCGGTAGCACTTCTACAGGTTCTATATTAGAGGTACTATATTAGAAGGTCTCGAGGCCATCTTCTTTTCAGGCGCCTCAGAGGGTTATCTGGAATGGATTGAGAAGCAAGTTGTGACACTAATGGATTTGAATGGTTGTGGAGTTTTCTATGAAAGGATAGGTATTTGGTTTGAGTAAGTCAGAAACGTAAGGTATATTAAGATCTTTGTGGATAAGTTTGTTTGTGACGAAGTAAGAAGCATTTAGGATTTTTCTAAGGATTTTGGATTGTAAGGATTGGATACGAGATGAATTGGATGGTTTAGTGGAGCCCCAAAGCTCAACTCCGTATGTCCAAATTGGTCTAATTACTGTTATGTATATCAGTATTTTGTAATTGATTGAAAGGTTTAAACATTTGTCAAGTAAATGTTGAAGTAGTCGAAAACGACGGGCAGTTTTTTGGCATTTTAATCTTGTATGTGGATTCCAAGTAAGACGTTTGTCCAAGTGGAGTCCAAGTTAGCGGATCTGTTCAACGGGGATAAGTGGGACATCATTAAAGGACAGGAAGTCGTAGGTTTACGACGAAGGGTAAAGGTTATTTGATGGGATTTGTTTGGATTTATTTTGATCATCCATTTTCGACACCATTCTTGAAGGTTTGTGATATGGGATTGGAGTGTCTGGGAGGCAATAAAGGGATCATTGTTTACTGATAACACACAAATAAGAAAAATAAACTGTGTTATTAAGAAAAATGGAATATATTTTATAATAGTTTCCATTCAATCATAAGGAAATCGATACATCAAATTACAAAATTTAGTACAAACAACGTCAAAGGTATCGATCGGTTCCCAGGGATCGACTTTGCAACAATGATTTTCAGTATCGATTCTTTTCTTAAGTAACCGTGGAATCGAGAATGGATATTTGGTATTTACCCCTCCCCCCCCCTTCTAAAATATAATATTCGATATACAATATTTCGAGAATACAATATTTTCCTTCTTCAGGGGCATCATCTAAAAATATTAATGACTAGAAAAAAGAACATAATTTAAATGCTAATGAAATATCGATGTAAAATATTATTTATATTATTAGATTTTTTTCAATATTTGATATATTTTAGACGATGATCTCGTAGATAGGAAATATTCTTTTCCAGAAACATTTTGAAAGTAAAATATCCAATGCATCAATATATGGAGAATATATCGTATATTCAAAGTAGTTCAACATAATGAAAAATGAACGATCTTTTTCATTTTGCTAATGCGGACTCGCAGCTGGTAGGAACAGTCTTCAGAAACTCATTTCGAAGCCGAATACTGATTTCTAAACTCAATTACTGATATGGAAGCGGAGATCCTGCCCGGGTATGAGAAAACAAAAAAAAAATCCCCATTTGTTGACACGCATACGGAATTGCGACGAAAAGCGGGGCCACATATTGTGGATAGAATCGCTATCAGGAGGAGTAGCTAGGGGCGAGCCCTGGTCCCCGAACAATCTTGCAGATTACCGGTGAAGAATACCCTTCTATGTCGGGGGGGGGGGGGGGGAGCTTTTAGCATATTGAGGCCCCTAAATTGATAAGATCGCCACTAAAAACTGATCCGCGTCCGTTGGGTTTTTACCTAATGAGTGAGTACAGGTGCATATTCCCATATTCTCCCGGCAAAGTGTGAATAAATAATAAATCCCTCCATATTTTTTCCTTTAGTAATCTTGATAACACTTTAGTTTTTTTCTGTAGCTTTGATTAAACAATTCTATAAAGAAAAAAAAAGAAAAAAAAAATGGTTACGACAATATTGCTGAACTTATAACACATACAAGACTAAAACAACAACATCATTTTCGACTCTATCAATCTTTATGAAAAAAAACGCTCAAAGATGCCAATTAATAACAAAAACTTATTTACATGTCAGTAATTAAAACTAAAACGACAAGAAACTAGTAACGACATTTACTAGACAAATGTTCAAAGCTCCCAAATACAAAGACTCATATACATGACTGTGATTAGACCTATTTGGACGTACGGAGTTGAACTTTGAACTAAACCAACCAATTCATCTCGTATCCAATCCTTACAATCCAAAATCCTTTGAAAAATCCTCAATGCTCCTTACTTTGTCACCAATAAACTTATCCATGAAGATCTTAATGTTCCATATGTTGCTGATTTAGCCCAAACCAGATATCTATCCTTTCATAGTAAACTCCATAACCACTCAAATTCGTTAGTTTCTCAAATTGCTTCCCACTCCATTCCTGATAATTCTCCTAGGCGTCTGAAACGAAGATGGCCTAGAGACCTTCTAGTGTAGAATTTTTAATAAAGTGCTACTGATGATTAGTTCTTTTTAAGTTTTAACATGCAATTGTAATCGTTGTCAATACGTTTACTTGATGTATATATTTTGAATAGTTGTAAATTTCAAAAAATATATATAAAATTTTTGAAAAAAACTTGCCAGTAATGCCAACTTGCCATGCCAGTAATTAGACTTATTTGAACATACGGATTTGAGCTTTGGGATCCACTAAACCATCTAATTCATATCTTATCCGATCCTTAGATTCCATTAAATCCATCGAATAATTCTTATAGCTCCTTACTTGGTAACGAATAAACTTATCCATAATGACCTTGCTGATTTAGCCCTAACCAGATTCTTATCCTCTCATAGTAAATTTCGTTACAATTCAAATCCACTAGTCTCTCAACTACCTTCCCTAAAATGATACTGTTTTTCAGATTTTTCAGAATTTTTGGCTGCCGAAGGACATTCTTGACCACTTTTTTTCGCCACTAATTAGTTTTCGTCCTTAAGGATACTATTTTTTTTTTCTTCCAGGATTTAATGATTTTATTAGTTTTTGTTCTTAAGAGTACAGTTTTGCAATATAACAGGATTTAACCATTTTTAAGTTATCTGAAGGATATTCCACCATTGCAGTCCTTTTAGATTTTGTGCTTAAGGATACTATTATGAAATATTCCAGGATTTAACGATTTTAAGATGGTGAAAGGATATTCCGCCATTGTTAACGCATTCAAGTGGAAGTTGGAGATATGTTGCTCAAATCCACTAGTCCGCAAACTTGCTTCCCACTCGATTCACGATAGCTCTATGAAGTGTCTAGAAATATTGTAAATTTAAATGCCCTATAATGTAAATTAAGTGAAGTGCTACTAATGTTTTTTAAAAATATAAATACGATGTTGATGTGATTGATAAAACAACACATTTTATATACATTTGTAAAATTCAATAAACAGATAATTTTTTTTTAATTTTATTTCTTTTTATTTATTATTTTTTTTTTAGCAATTTTTTTTTTTAATAAGCTATTACAATCTACGTCAATGTCCACAATAAGTAATATGGATCCATTCACACAATATATATAATAAGAAATAAACACAAGAGATAAAAAAAAATAAGTTAAGAATCTCATAACATATAATACAATAAAATTAAATTAGAAGAGTTGCTTTGGGATTGGTTCAGGCCTGGCTTCTCCTTTCATAAGAAGAAGGGGGGGAAGCTTGGTTTTTGATTTCCATTAGGATTCGTGTGTAAATTTTATTTTTAGTTTATTCATTTATTATTTTATTACTTTAATTTTTTTTATATTGTTATTTCTTATATTTTGTATCCTTAGACAACAAACGAATTTCGCAAACTAAAATAGTTAAAAAACTTGAGAATAAAACTCGATAAAAATATGATATGGACCCTCATATCAAACAGACGCAACTTACTTTAAATAATAAAATTATTTACGATATAAAATTATATACTACGACTCTTGTTCTTCCTGCTACAAAGAAGATCTTCCCTCAAACTAAGACAGATTTTCCCTAATAATTGTAAATATATTCCTATGATAGATTAGAAAAAATAAAAATAAAATATTTATCTAAAAATTTACAGTCCAAAGGAACAGAAAATTGATGTATAAACTAAACAAAATCTAAGTTATTTTGTTGTCATATTACCTTTTCGAAATATCGAGATGGATTACGTACGATTTGTTAAATTTGTATTTTGATGCATAAATTAAGAATAAGTCATAAACGTATAATATAGTAAACTTGTTTATTTTAGAGTCTATTTGCAAGCAAATAATCGATACTTATTTGATTATAAGATTACTTTGTTCATTATAAAATAAGTTGCAAATGTTTAACAACCTTTTTCTTTAAACATTTTACATTTTACATTGACAAGCAAATTGAGAGAATAGTGGATGTAGCTCATCATGAAATGATCGGTATTTGGTTTGGGATAAATCAGTAACATATGGAGCATTAAAATCTTTATCGAAAAGTTTGTTTTTGACATAATAAGAAGCATTGAGGATTTTACGAAGAATTTAGAATAGTAAGGATTGGGTACGAGAAGAATTGGAAGGTTTAATGGAATTCCACATTTTAATTTTGTCCAAATAGGTCTAATTAATGTGAATGAGTTTTTTGTAATTAGTCGGCACTTTAGAGCGTTTGTCTAGTTAATGTTGGAGAAGTCGAAAACGACGAGCATAAAATTATCTCATTTTATTTTATTTTTCTTGCTAATTCAGATATACTTTATATTACATAGGTTTTATATATGGATAACTTGTTACCTTTTTCTTAAAAGGCAATAGGTTTACAAAAAGAGGTTTCTCTTGTAAAGAAAGAAAGCTTAAGTCACTGTGCTAAAGAAATATGAAGACTGGGAGATACTCTTGGCTAAGACTGTACACGATGAGGTGCTTTCCCAGATCCCAGCCACTAGTCATCCAATCCCCCAGGAACCGATAACGAACCCAAGCTAATTGCAACCAACGTCGGAGGGTTCCTGAGAATAAAGAGAGTAACCAAACCTTCGAGAATAAATCGAGTTAGGGAAGGGCTATCGATAGCATTCAAATCGTCTCGAGGAGGTTCTCTTTGCCCTCTTAATGGAATTGGTCTCCTCGAGCAAACTAACTCCCCCAACCTCTCACTCTCTCAACTAACTCACCTTCTCAATCTAATTAGCCCGCTGAGGAATCCATAATTAATAGGAAGAAATCAGGTGGGATCTCCTTCCCTCCTTCCTCTGTTTTCTTATTCACTGATTCACTTCATGATTAATTGAATGCTGTCTGTCTTGTCTCCATTGTGTGCTTGGTTTCGGTTCGGCTTTAATTGCCGTCTTGGCTTCGTTTGCTTTCTTCGATACCTCATCGGAGTCGTTTTTAATCATCTGTTATGAATATAGTCAATTGCCTTTCCGATGTATACCCTCTCGAATCTATATTCCATAATAAAGGTAATGATTAAACATTAACAACTCTTAACCTTAATTATAGATTAATATAACCTAAATAAATGTAACAATTAAGTTTTATTTTATATTAGGAAAAGTATCGATACCACTAAAACAAAAAAATATATGTGCGATGAACTTTTACTTATAAGAGATAGTATACGCTGTTTTTTTTTTGTTGTTGTTTTTAACATAGAACATGTATAACCGGTGACATTGGTAAAAAGCGATACGTTTTGGGGAACGCGAGGGCGTTACGCGAAGTTTGACAGTTTGATATTAGGAGAATAGGATTAGTTAAGAGCTCAACTTTCGTTTTAATGAATAACTCTATTACTAGGATACAGGTTCTAATGAGTGAGCTCCTTGTGAATTTGTTTCTCCTAATACGAAATAAAAAATTTACCGTGGATTTGACAAATCTTGCTCGATTTCTAGAGTTGGTTGGTCTCCTCGGAATGCTCTTAAGATCTTGTAAAATTCTAGGAACGTCTTCAGTTTTAATTACAAGAGAGGAAAACATCCAGCTGGTTGACAAAAGCAACCAGCGCGCCATGGTTAGTGTTAATAAGAATTATGGAGTGTTCCACGCTTCGATGATGTGGTAAACAACCACCAAAAATCGTCAAAAAGTTTCCCTTATTCAATTAAAGATCATACACCTTCTTCATAGAAGCTGTTTATTTATGCTCTAAGATGGTGTCTTTAATTGCATAGTCAATTCAAAGATAGTATAAAAAAATAAGTGTTTTATCAATAAGATTCGACTTTAAAACGAACGCATTATCTTAGAGAAATATCTATTTAAATATATAGATAACAGGTTCTTAAATTTCTCAACGTATTCGAGCATATAAATATCTTGTAGGGAGATTATTGATGAATCTATTTACAATAATATAAATGTATGTTTAAAAAATATTATATATCAAATTTGTATCAACAAAAATATATACGCACTAATCATTTAACACACTCCCACGATCCCATCGTAGAAAACATTCGAAACATTCTAAAACACTTAAAAACTAACGGTAGCAATCCACATACCATGATGACATACCAGAGAACGATTTTGTAGATAGGGCTGCTAAAGGAGCTTCTAAAGATCCTTCTTTAACTTTTTGACCAGAGGACATAACACCTAAAGGAATTGATGAAATATCATTAAAGGATACTGAAGGACAAGAAATCGTAGGTTTACGACGAAGGATGAAGCTTATTTTATGAGATTTTGATGGATCTGTTTTTATTATCTGATTTGGATGCCAATCTTGAAAGTTTGTTAGATGAGATTATAATGTTTAAAATGCAAGGGATCATATTTACTGACAACACAGATGTTTCATAAGCGAATATTGTGAGGACGGTGTTCGTTGTCAGGGCCAAAGAGAGCCAAAACAGGCCACGGGGCAACTGCATTGACCAGACACCCTAAACTTTAGTATTCTTTGCAGTAGGTTGAATCGTCTGTTGTTTAGTTCAGTATGTGGGTTTCACGTAGTAAATATTTTTACTTATAATGTCATATGAAATGAAATGAAAAAAGTAATCTTTATTCTGGGACATATTGTCCCCTAAGAATAACAAACATGTATAATACGGTTGTATAATAGTCTGGCTATCTTAATTTCAAACGAAGATAATAATATGTATAAAAGATGATATATGTATGTACAATTGAAAATATAACATTTGGTGTATATATAAGAAAAAGAAATAATAATAACAATATTATGATATAATAATTAAATACTTACTAGTATCCCCGTCGCGGCTTCGCCCGCCCTCCGTAAGTAAAGATAATTTCAACTAAAAATTAATGTTTTATTTGTTTATCGATAAGATTCTTGTATTTTAGCATGTGGTTCACCATTATTTCTTCAATGTTTTTTTCACGCATAGCAGTAATTATTAATCTAGTTATAATCGCACTGATTAGGCGGTTGAAGATTACGAAAAAGCACCATTAGACATAAAATTTTTAATTTTAATGTATGAATTGGTAATCAAGATGGATAAAGACTATTAAGAAACTCTTGCGGAAAATAAACTGCATTATCAGTGCTTATGACAGAAGGCCCGTGGATCATATTTTTACAGACAATATAAAAAAGCAAAGGATCGACATTTTCATTTAGTAATAATTTGTATTCGGCAGAAATAACTTTATTGATTTGATCTAGTTGGATGTTGATTTCGAACTATAAAAGTATATGACAGTGTGGCAAACCTCGGTCCTGCCTCTCAACATTGTACATTTAAATTTTAGTTATTGTAAACTATACCATTGCAAAACCTTTCTAGAATTATAATAATTGTTTATTTAGATGTCGGTACAGATAGGTTCAGTTTACCAGTAAACTCTATTGTGGGATCGCGCTATACACAATCGGTCGATTTTCAAGCTTCACTGGGATCCGCATATTGCACACCATATTTAAATATTTTTTAATAATTTTCTTGATAGTTTAATAAGTAAATTTTATCATCGATTTCAAGATCTTTTCTAACCTCTCGCGTATAATGGCACTCGCCACCTATCGGTTAATTTCAAACTTCACTGTTGTCCACATATTTTCTTTTTTTAATAAAAAATAAATTAAAAATCAGTAGATTTTAATTTTGATAAACCTTCTTGGAACTATGAAGACGATGTAGTTACTATTTAGTACAGATTGGTTCAGTAATATTCGCGGTTAGTGATCAAAAACGAAAAAAATGGCTTGTCCTTTTATATAATAGTATAAATTATTATTATAGTAAACTTTCTAATTGAAAATCTTTCAAGAACTATGAAGATGATGTAGTTAAAATTTGGTTCAGATAGGTTCATTAGTTTTACTAAAACGCTATTGTCGCTTGCCACATATTTATAGCTTTTTGAATAACAATTTAATTGAATTAAGTAACTTTATTATCAATTTATAGCTATATTTAACACCGGATCATTGTAACCTCTCTTGAATGGCGCTCGCATTACTGCACACCACATATTTATCGCTTTTTAAACAGTAATTTAATACAAAATATGTAAATTTTATTATTGCTAAATAATACCACACAATATTAAACAGCTGAGGATCGGCATTTTGATTTTTAATAATTTTGATTTGGCAGAAATAATTTTATTGATTTGATCTGGTTGGATTTTAATTTCTAACCATACAAGTATGTGGTAGTGTGGCAAAACCCGTTTCTAACACTCAACATTGTACATTTAAATTTTTATTGTTGCTAAACCTAGAACTATGAACATGATGTTAAAATTTGTTATATTTCACTCCATATAGCTGTTTTTATAACAATTTAATTGAAAATAAGTAAATTTTATTATAAATGTTCACCTCTATGTAACACTCTACCTTTTAACCTTTCATGTAGATGGCAATTGCCGCCATTTTTGAACTTCACTGTTATCCACTTATTATTCATTTTTCAATAGAGAATTAGTTGAAAATCATTAGATTTTACTATTGCTAAACCATCCTATAAAGATGATGTAGTCAAAATTTGGTAGAGATTGGTTCAGTAGATAAAAATACAACGCTTTCAAGAAAAATAAATAAATATATAAAATGTATTAATAGAATAAAATAAAAATAATGTATAGAAACGAAAAAATGATAGAGAAAAAATTGATGTATGTAGATAGGACAAAATATTTATAAATACATAAAAACATATATTCACACATCTACTTCCATTTATGTAGATATAGGTGTTCACACTTATCTTTGCATATTTATTAATCCATACAATGGCATATATACATACTTATATGAGAAAAATACAATTGTTGGGGAAACAAGTGTCTAAAACAATAACAAATTAAAATTTATACAATGAAATACTTATTAAGTAATTCAATAACATCGGATATGCTGAGTTTGATTAGCTTGACATTTAATTATTACTCATATTGGCGGCATCTAACTGGGATATTGGAGGTATTGAATGAGGTAGGAAGGAGATAATGGAATAGAAGGAAGGAACATGTCTAATTTCGGGAAGGATAGAGTTCCAGAAGGCAGTGAATCGAGCTTGGAAGAAGTGTTGGTATAATGATGTTCGGTGGAAACGAGTATATTGGTCAGAGGAATGTGATCTTGTTGTGAGTTGGAAGTGGACGGAAGACTTGAATTGCAATAGGTTGTAGATGTAGGATGGGCGATGGTTATTAATGGCATGGTGCAGGAAAGCGTCCAGGGATTTAAATGTTATTTATACTATAAATGTTATTAAATTACTTGTTTTCAACTGTGATGTTAGAAAATAATTTTTTTTGCGATACTTGTTCGGAGGCAGTGGTTGGCAATTACAATAGCTCCTCTTGGAAGACTATTAGCCCCCTCGAACCGACACTGGTAAGGACCCAGACCACTCCCGAGGATCGATCACTTACCCAATCAGAGCGGATGATGATGGAACTCGACTAACGACCCGGGCCAAGAAGTAGGCCTAATGAGGAGGCGCATCAGCGGCAGGTAACGAATCGACAGGGTTCGATCGAGTAACGACAGTAATAGCGGTAGGCCTGGAGGACACTTCATCCACTTCTTAAAGCGACTTGTTAGCGGAAGTCATCCGCGGGTAGCTAATGAACTTCTTGGAAGGGGGAGCAACAAGGGGGTTCTTTGGTGAGGGGTGCAGCTGGGAGATGATGTCTTCATTTTTGAACAGTTTTTTACTTACTGTCACATTTAATTTGAATATACATACTAGCGTTCCCCATTGCGGCTTCGCCCGCTCTCATAAGTAAAGAACTTAAATAATTTTAATTAAATACTTGAAGTTTTATTTTTTAATCGGTAGAAATCTTACTTAACAAATTCTAGTAATACATGCAATAGGGAATTATTATTACGCATAGCTGTAATTTTTAGCCTAGGTCTATTGCACTGATCAAGTGGTTGAAGATAACGTAAAAGTATAATTAAAAATCCATTATTTATTGTTGAACTGTGAGTTGATAATCGATATGGACATAGAGTATTAGAATGAAACTCTTTCGGATAATTGTTTGCACTATAAGTGCTTAAAACGCTATCAATAGCGAGATAATCTCGTTGTGAACATTTGTTTCATCCATAGAAATATGATTTAATTAAAATTTGTTACAGATGGGTTCAATAATTTTACCATTGCAAAACTGCGGAATAGCGCCTAGCCTCATATCTAACTATTTTTAGACTTCACTGGGATCCACAGTATATTGCATTGTATACCGCAATTTAATGTGCTATATTCTCTCCGAATGGAAATTGAAGGTGCAAACTTAGTTAAAAATAAATAAATAAAGATTTTAAATTTAATTATCGGCTTCAACAATATAAAATCAACTTATAAATGTATGTAATTTAAAAACTGCAGAGTGACGTGGCTTATCTTGGCTATGACAAGCGGATGAAAGGCAATTTGCTACAGACAGTGGCTTTGATTTTCTAATCTGGCTTATTGGCAGCCTGCCTGCCCCCGACCACTTTCCTATCTTTTTAGATACCGGGAATTAAGTGTGCTTAACTTGTTTTCTGTTTTCGTTTTCATTTTTTATTTTTTTCTGTTCCGTTTTTTCCCAAAGGTAGGGTTAAATTGAAATCTGTCCATTAAAGTACCAGTAGCAAAGCCTTCAATGTTATTGAAAGATTAATAACAAAAAAAAAAAAGTCCGATAAACTGTCAGAAACTTTATGTTTTTTAAGGCAGGTTTCAAATCATTTATTTTCTTTTCATGCCAGATAGCATATATAATAAATTTAATCAACATGTTTAATTTCAGCTGACTAAAACTCAATGTGAACTAATCACTCTCAAGCTTAATTGTGAATTTTAATTGATTTACCATTAACATTAAAATTGATTCATTATAGACGAATAGATATCGATTCATAAGCTTATTTAGAAATCTCATCTAATGCTCATAACATCATTTTATTTAACGAACATTTTTTTTTGCATTGTTCATTTTACACTGCCCCAAGGTAATCACACCAGCTGATATTGTGTAAATCATGAATAGACTATAAACAATCTAATGCTATGATATCTGTAAGCTATCTGAAGGTAAAAAGAAATAATCTTACAAGTAAATTTATTATTAATGTATGGTTTAGAACTTAAAGGACCAAATTACTTAAATTAATAATAATAGCAATTAATGATTTCAAAAGTGACTTTTATTTAAACCGGTATACCTCCTAAACGGAAGGTTCTAGCGACAAATATTATAGAACTGAAAAATATTTTCTATTAGATTTCTAATTAGGAAACTCAAAATTTTCGATTTTACATCAGAGCAACACTAACAGAACTACAGGGTGCTAAAATGTTACATTTTTGAGGGTGAAACAAAATTTACGATAATAAAAAAAAATTGAAAAAGGCAAACTGTAAAAAGTAATGTTATCAGACCTATATGGACATATGGAATTGAGCTTTGGGGCTCCACTAAACAACCTGAATCATATCGTATCTTATCCTTACAATCTAAAATCCTTTAAAAAATCCTTGATGCTCCTTACTTTGTCACAAATAAACTTATCCATAAAGTAATGTTATCAGACCTATATGGACATATGGAATTGAGCTTTGAGGCTCCACTAAACAACCTGAATCATCTCGTATCTTATCCTTAATGCTCCTTACTTTGTCACAAATAAACTTATTCATAAAGACCTCAATGTCCCATATGTTGCTGAATTAGCCCAAACCAAATACCTAACCTTTCATAGTAAACTCTATAACCATTCAAATCCACTAGTCTCTCAACATGCTTCCCATTATATTCCTGACAATCCTCCGATTGCGAGCGTCTGAAAAGAATATGGCCTCGGCACCTTCTCAAATAGAAGTAACCAGTGGGTAGTTGCTTCACAAGCAATTGTCATTTTATTATATTATGTTATTATCACATTTACAGGATGAATTTTTTTTGTACAGTTGTAAATTTCAAGAAATAGTTAGTAAAAATGTTAAAACTTACCTATTTTTTAAAATTTTCTAGATGTGTTTCTATAATATTCATGTAAAAAATGCCAACTATGAACAAGTATACACAAAAGCCCCTAGATATCATACATTGTTACTTTTAACTATCTGAAGACCCTCAAGTACGTGTCCAACACCGCACTCCTCCGATCAGCCACAGACCCGTTGGCTACTGAAAGGCCTCTTCGCCGGCTTCCAATTAAGATTAGGCTCGATTAGCGGAGTCCTCAATGAAGAAAGGTTCGAAGGAAGGTGACCCTTCGTAAACTGTATTAATTAATTACTGATCCCCGGGAGTTGAAATTAATTGAAAGGACGGTCAAGGCATTCTATGCTCCGTACCATTGAAGTGGTTTCTCCAGGAGCCAAGAGGTGGAGGATCGTCAAAGAGCTATTGTCTGCGCTGGGGTGGCCATCCAGGTCTTGGCTAATTATACTCGTTCACCTGGCCCTTGCCTTTGACAGGTGAGGCGGTATCTATCGATCCCCTTCGGGCTCTTGATACAGTCCTAATTGTTTTCTAGTTATGGAATATTTGTCCTCGCACAAACTTGTCCAGTGAACTCCGGCTGGTGTTGAGCGAGGGAGATTGTTTCAACTGGATTTGAAGTAGCTCTATGTTAAGAACATTTGATATTTTAAAAAAAAGATAATAGGGCGTATAAAAAAAAAAATGTCCGTTTTATCAAATTCCAGAGTTCAAAAGTCTTTAAATATCTTAATGCTATTTATTATTTAACAATAGTTAATAATCCCTTTACACAATTTACAATATCTACTTATTACATGTTATTAAGGTGTTGCGGCGAAGCAGGGTTATACTTTGTCTCAAATGCTTTGTTTATGCTCGATCGCCTCTTTTTTCGAGTAATCTTTATAGGCCCGGAAGGCGTGGTAGCTCAATGGGTAAACTATCATGGTCCTTGGCCCGAGTTTGAGTACGACTATTTTCTGTTAATTCGGCTGTAACTCGACTTCGAGATCGGAAACTCCCTACTGGGAAACAGCCAGCCTCTACTAAGTGGGTACCCTTTATCGGGGCAAAAAACTGGTGGATGAGCGAGTTTTCGGCCAAATCACCTTCTTATACCGCCGGTTGCGCAGTAACGGTACATCTTCACCAAAGTGCTGAACACATCATTTTTTGTAATGGTCCTCCTCAATTTAACTAGTTTAATGCGAATGACGTGAACGCTTACGTCAAGTATCTTTACTTTTGTCATTTTTTCTCCATTTTCGGCCTATTTTAAAAAAAAATTGATTTTTTTTTCTTGTAAGTGCGATTTCTTAGAGGTAATTATTGTATTGTTTAAATTTATCTCATTTCATTTTATATATTTTTTAGACGGAGCAGTAAAAACTTGGGAAAACAATTTTTGTACCTTGAAATTCAATTTATATTTAAAAAAAATATTTTTCGCGTTATTTGTAGGTGAAATGAATTTAAAAAAACAAAAACAAGTTCAGGCACTGGGAAGGGGATCTGATTTTGTGTCCGCACTCAACGTGTTAACCTTTGCATTTCCTTGGTTAGTAAACTTGTTTCTCCAGGTATCAAGGCCCGAAGGTTCAGCCTTTAGTCCCTACCTAAGGCTCTACGAACCCTTAGGCTTTTCATATTCATTATAGAAATAAATACATCACAGGGTGCCGCCTACCTTTCAGCTTCCCGTCCATTATGATTATTAATATGCATCCATATCAGAATCAAAATTAAAACAATTATCCTTGAAAACCAGTTATTGCTGTTGCAAGCCAAATGTCAAATTGCTGCAGATTTGTATTTGCGGTTAAAAAAATTAAGGAAAAGGGTAAGAGCCTCCGCACACGGGTCGACGCTCGAAGTGCTTGACTCGAGAAAAATCGAGCTCGTCTCTCAGCTCCACTCAACTAACAATGGGTTGCATTGAGGACCGCAGGCGGGTCGTTTTGTGATTGTCAAAAACCGAACAGTTCCTCGTCCCCTGCGTTCCTCGTCTCGTGAGATCGGTAGTGCACGGGATTTATCGAGAGGACCGTGCGATTCTACGTCATGGAGGTGATTATAATTTCATTTTCTTTCTTTTTTTTTTTTTTTTTGTGCTTTATTTTTAAGTGCTAATTATTTTTACAGATTAAATCATCCAGATCCTTCTCCCTCCACAGAAGATAGTTCGTTTTAGTTTTTTCTTTATTTTCTAGTTGTATTATATTTTTCTTCTCTTAAGTTCTATTGTATTATTTTTTTTTGTCTTTAATATTTTTTTATTTTATTATTATTATTTCTTTTTTTCTTATATAATTTTACAATTCACAAAATTACATGCTGTACCAAGAAAATAAACCAGACTTAACTTAAAATACAATACTAATAATCAACTTAAATATATGTGATGTAATCATAATTTATAATGAAAGAAAAATATATGAAAAAAAAACTTTCAACGAATAAACAGAAAAATATAACATCCTAGTAATAGAATAAACAAAAATTGTGACTATACGTTCTTAAATATCTCTATATATATATACATACACACACACACACACACACACATATGTATATATATATATACACACACACACATACATACATTATATATATATATATATATATATATATATATATATATATATATATATATATATATATATATATATATTCACTCATACATACCTATATACACACATATTTACATACATATGCAAATTTTGTCTTTAATATAGTTTTTGTTTTTACTTTATTTTCTAACTGTATTTTAATCTATTCTTTTGTATTATATTCTTTTTTCTTACCTTAAATATAAAACTTACCTCAAAGTTATAAGTATGCGTTCCTCAGCACCCAAACATTCCCTCATATTGGTATCTTCATAATTAATTCTCATTAGAGTGGTGTATGAATCTTTCGACATTCTATAAAATGCTAAAAATTTAGTGTCGCTCTGTTCCAGTTATTTTGCACCAACAAATAACCGAGTATTAAAATTACGTTCAATATAAGGATGCACCCATGATCTTTGTTTATTTCTTTTCAAGCGCCGGTACCACAAAAACATCACAAAGTCTTCATCACTACTTGAACTGCTCATTGTTATTAGGTTCTGGGTTTAAAAATGCGGAGGAGGTCAGTTCTGGTCGCGAGATGCAAACAAACTCGACCAATGTGCGGATGGCAGAGGCCCGAGCCGCAGATATCGCACAAGACGAGAGAGACGTGCGAACCTCTCGACGAGTAAACAATCGACCCGTGTGCGGAGGACATAACAGTTTATTTTTAATAAAAAAAAATCTTTAACGAAACGAAATATTAGCACAACTGTATTAAAATTTTCGTTATAAACCCAGAATGGTTTTAGAGCCCCGATACACACTATTAAAACAACATTCAGAGAAATGTGAGTACATCCTTCCTTTTACAACAATGTTTAGTCAATGATTTTAGTTACGTTAGCAACTCCTTAAGTGATTAAAATACCGATAGCCTTTGGAAAATTTAACTTCTTATACAGGGTGTTGGGAAGATCGTTGGCCAAAGAGCTATTTCTCGGTAGGGAGGTTCATTTTGAACCTATTTAAGGTTACTTACCTATATACATAGTCTTACGGTTTTTTTTTTATGATATTTTTTTTTTAAATTGGCTAAAACCAAACATTTATGCCTTATAACTTCGTTGTTTACTAATATATCAACGCCATTTTTTTCCTGTTTTTACTAATACATTCTCCATGTAAAATAAAAAAAAAAAAAAATGATGCAAAAAACAAACACACACAAAAAAAAAAAGGAGATCGTTAATTCTTGTTAAAGACAAAACAAACAAAAAATAATATTAAAAAAAAATAATAATACAGTTAAGAACTTCAAGTTTAGTTCCAAAAAAAATAATAGTAAGGGCAACAGCCAAAAACAAATTATTTAAAAAATCATGTTTTGTTTTTGTTGCCTTTAACAAGATTTAACGATCACCCGTTTTTTTTTTTGTTTTTTTTCCTGCACCAATCTTTTTTTTTTATTTTACATCTAAAATGCATTAGTAATTTCAGCAAAAAAAAAAAAAAAAAAGAAAAAAAAAGGCATTGATGTATCAGTAAAAAAGAAGTTATAAGGCATAAATGTTTGGTTTTAGCCATTTTTTCGAAACAAAAAATCATAAAAAAAACAAAAAAAAAAACGTAAGACTTAGTATATAGGTAAGTGACCTTAAATAGGTTCAAAATGAACTTCCCTACCCGAGATACCTCTTTGGCCAACGATCTTCCGAACACCCTGTGTAAGACTTTGTAAAACGGATAAATTTTTTGTGCATTAAATTGTAACTTATATACTTTACTTACTGATTTGTTTCATGAATAATTATTGTTTTCTAACAGATTTTACTCTTTGAGCTCTCATATAAGTAATTATTTATTGTAGCAATTTATTCTTTAAGCGAGGTATCGCTACAGAAAGTCGATAATCAATTTCTTTGTAACGATACTGGTATCGAGAACGAAATATTTACAACACTATGACTATTTATTTAATTTCTAAAATATGTCAGCTCTCCATTCTTGGATGCATGCCATATTCTTCTCTTTTTTTGCAATGGGAAAGCCCTGATATTATATTGTTATTCAGGGACTAGGCTAATGTCCGGGAATTTCCATGACGTTCTTTTATTTTTGGTATACCAAATCATCTGATTGCTTCTGTTAATGTTTGGTCAAGTTATGAAAAGTAATGTCGGTTTAATTATATCTTTAAACAAATTTAATTTTAAAAGCAAAAAATATAAATTTATATTGATGCAGATTTTTTAACGAAAATATATATTTTTTTGTCGAAGTTCTATAGAATTTTTTATTTCTATTGAATACAATATTTGCTATAGGGACGCTTTAACTTAAATTAAGCAAAATGATGCTTTTCTACATTAGAATTAGATATTCTGAGATCACCTTTGGGGTCTACTATCTCTTAGAATTTCTAATTTTTTCTATACAGTACAATCTCAATAATCAGATCCCTCAAAAGTTCTATTCCGGTGGTAGTTACCCGGTTCTCACAAGAAGCCTCTGCTTTAAAAGGAATTGAATCGGACGATATTAAGGAAATCCTATAAGAAGCAGCCACTTCGCTGGATAAAAATGTAGTGTGGATAGAGGATAATTGAAGAGTCCACGGGAGAAAGGGGGGAGAGTCAATTTTTTTCTGAAATGGAGTTTTACGCTTCAAAATATTCACATTGTTGAGTAGAATAAGATGGTTAAAGGTATCAGCCAGAGAAGGGGGTTTTAAGTTAGTTACAAGAGATTGAAAGATATCCATACATGGAAGAAAAGGGTAACATCCAGGTCTCTCCTCATTCCTTCCGAGTTTAAATTGGAGCTTTTTTACTAAAACTTTATTTCTTAGATTATTAAAAATTTTAATTCGCAAAATAAATAGGAAAATGGCATACAAAAATTATAATTAAAATTATGAAACCATACCGAAATTATTTAATTTAAGATCCAGACCATAAAACCTTAATTTTCTTGAAATGCATTCCCAATGACATTCCTCTTTCTTACCGTGGACTCTTCAATTATGATGTAAGTTAAGAAAGTTGATGTTGAGAAAATTTAAGGAGAAAGCTATAGGAATTCATTAAAATTTAAACATTCGTATTTTTGAGCTTTAATCGAAAATTTGATAACATCCTCTAGTAAAAAATTTAATGGAGAATATTTTTTGTTGGAACTGGATGGCGGCTGTACAAAACAGAGACAGCTGAAAAAATCTGGTGGAGAAGGCCAGGACTCGACACCGAGTTGTAGTGGCACAAACTAATAAAATAATAATAATATTTTTTGGTTGTATAACATAAGTCGCTAGGACCTAACGATTAGGAGCTATATTGGTTTGAATGAAAAAAGTCACGTTTGAAACGCATATTTTTAAGTGTAAGGGCTTCTTTGGACAGGCTCTAGCTCTGCTTGTTAATGAAAAATAGTTCCCAATGGTTTGTTATATAAATTTGCGATATTTTAAGTATTTTTGTAGGGACTTTTTTTGACACATGTTGGATGTTATACTTTCTTTAGCCGATAGACTTTTTTTCTAAATAAGTTTTAAATATTTATTATTTTTTAATAGTTCATTGTATTATATAAAAAAAAAAATTCTATATTTTTTCATCTTCGACTTTCAAATACTTGTACTTTATGCTCCTTTACTTGTAAATGTATTTTTTTTTTAACTATTTTCATTTTAAACGTTTTTTTTCGTCCGCATTAAAGCTTTCTTGAGTAAATAATCTTTTAAAGAGGCTATTCGAAGGAAACAAAAGAGAGAGGCCTGAGGTGGATATATAAGCTACTAAAGATAGTCGCCCGTTAGCTCGCATATAAATCCACCACAAAGAGTTTGGTCTGGGAATTTCGGCGGAGGCCCACCGGTTTGTTCTATTCCGGGAAATTGTGGCCCCCCTTGCCAAAACCTCACCTCCATCCCCATCGCTCTTTTTGGACTTTTTTTTTTCTCCTTTAAGGAACAGACGGTCCCTGTCTAAATTATAGCCTTAAAGTATCGAGTCTTTAGTTTTTAGACTAAAAGAGATTCTGAGGACCTAGTTATAGCAATTTCATATAAAATTTCTAGAATGTATCTGAAAGTTTATTATTTTGAAGCTCAAGAAAACACAGGAACTCTTCAACACAACCTCAACAAAATACAAATTTGGTGAATGGAAAAAAAATTGAATTATAACAAGCCCCTACAACAAACATTTAATCAACGACGCGACATCTGTCTGCCTGTTAACAATGATAACTAACCTTTATATCAAACTGAGACACACTTAAAATCATAACTTCAAAGAAGCACAAAAATGTCTTTAAAACAAAAACCCATCATTTACTATTGATGTCTTATTCACGTTAACAAAACTTTTTTGTTATTCCGCGTCAGTTTAATTTACGAGATTAATTACGGTTCATTATTAAGGGACTGAACCTTGAAATCATTTCATTAAAATAGTTAAAACAAACACGTGGTTTTCAGTTCAAATAATAAAAGCAATTATTAACAGAAATGAAATTGAGAAATCTGTTCTTTGCTTAAAAAGAGAAATCCCCACAGTATCAACTCTCAAAAGCTATGTCCCACAGTGAGAAACATCTTTCAGAAATAACCTCAGTATATGTGCGATAAGGGAAAATATTCGATTCCTCATGATAATATGTGAGCCTATGTAAGATCTTGTGTAGCAATAAAAATAAAAGATTGATGTGCAGTAGAAAAAAAAAAATTAACACAATTTTAAAAATTGAAGGATTTCGTAATAATTTTTACTCCAAGTGCAGTTTAGTTTCTTACTATAAAAGTACATGGCAGATCGGCAAACGTCGTTTCTGTTAGTCTACATTGTGCATTTAAATTTTCATTATTGTAAATTATTGCTAAACCTATAAAAACGATTTAGTTAAAATTTTGTACAGAGGGGTTCAATAGTTTTATCACTGTAAAAGTCTATTCTGGAATGGTGCTAACCACATATCGGTGCATATTCAAACTTCACTAGGATCCACTTAACGCACCACATTTATATCTTTTTTAAATAAATTGTCTGGAAATGAGTAAATTTTATCATCAATTTAAAGCTTCAGTTAACACAGTACCTTTGTAACCTCTCATGAAGAATGATGCTAGCCAACTATCAGTAAATTTTCAAACTTCACTGTTATCCAAACGGTCCATCGTTATAGATTACTCCAACATTTACTAGACAAACGCTCAAAGCTCCCAATAAATTACAAGAGACTCATTTACATGACAGTTATTAAACCTACATGGACATACGGAGTTGAGCTTTGGGACTCCACTAAACCATCCAATTACAAAAATCCTTCGAAAAATCCTTAATGCTCCTTACTTTGTCACCAATAAAATTATCCATAAAGATCTCAATGTTCAATATGTTGCTGATTTAGCCCAAACAAGATACGAATCCTTTCATAGTAAACTGCACTCCCACACGAATCCATTAGTCTCCCAACTTGCTTCACATTCGATACCTGATAACCCACCGAGGCGTCTGAAAAGAAGATGGCCAAGAGACCTTCTAGTTTAACCTTTATTGAAGTGCTACTAGTGAGTAGTTCTTTACAAGTGATTTACATGTCACTATAATCATTTCCTCAAATTTACTTGATGTATATTGATGTAATGTTGTAAATATCAATAAATAACTGTTATACACATATTATTGCTTTTTTAATAACAAATTAATTGAAAATCAGTAAATTTTATTATTGTAAAACCTTTCTGGAACTATGGAGATGGTGTGGTTAGCATATGGTACAGATTGGTTCTGATATTTTCGTGGTTAGTGATCACAACCGAAAATAGGCTAGTCCTTTTATATAACAGTATAGAGTATAATTGTTTCATAAGTTGTATTGTTTTTTTATGTTAATCTCATAAACCACTATTTATTTATCCTCTGTTCCCTTAAGTCCCTCCTCTCCGACCGAGGACAGCAATGGCCCGAGCTCTACTCCTTGAGGTCATTACCCAGCCCAGATGCACCGGAAATGAAAAGTATCCAGGAGAACAATAAACAAGAAAAGCGCTCTTATCCTGAAGGTTTTCCTTCCCACCTTTTAGAGAAAATTCAGCTCTGATTCGGAAGGCCGTTACGTCCTCGTAAAAGGCCAATAAAACCTGTCGTAAAATTGCACTAAAACCACTTTCCTATTGCGTAGCATTTCGCCCCCGACCGAGGAAAACATTCCCTTCCTCAGAAATAAAATGAGAAATAAATTATTTATATCTCTCCCGTTTTATAACGAAAAGTCGTCGAAAGGATAATCTTTCCGAGATGGGGGCATTTCTTGAAAAATCCAAAACTTAAACTTTATTATTAGCTTTATGCCGGGGCATAAAAACTTTATTTTTACTACTTCGCGGTCCATACATCCCAGAATACTTCCTTGTTTTATTATGTTTTTATAATTTATCATATATGGTGAATAGGGTGGTTATAGGTTGGATTCATTATTTCTGATATACACTATTTTATGTATAAAGTATGGTTATACTTTACAACCTTCCAAACTATTTTTACATTAGCATTACTATTTATTACAGGGTTTGAAATCAATAATTATTTTTTCCAAAAAATCATGTACTTAATAATTATTATATTTTCACTTTTAATTTAAAAATCATTCCTGATTTATAAATAAAAATTTCAATTGATCTTTGATGTTTATTGATTTGATTAAAAATTATGATTGCTCACTGAGTGATACGGTATTGCAAAAATAATTTTTTTTATTTTTTATTTAATTATTTATTTATTTATTTTTATTTATTGAGTAATTATTACAATCTGCCACAAATGTGGGCAATAAGTAATATAGATGGCTTAATGATTACATTCACACATTATTTACAGTAAAAAAAAAAAATTAAAAAATAATAATAATAATAAAAGATATAATAAAATAAAATAAAAAAATACTAAAAAAAATAAATAAAAAAAATAGAAAAACTATGCTATACATAAATAATATAAAATATACATCTGGGTGAAATATATAAATTTAAAAAATAAAATAAAATTAAGTAACAGTAAATGAAAATAAGACAAGATTAGATTAAAGGTTAAAAATACAATTATACTTTATTTACAATTATGAAATTGTGTTGTGTTGTGTTGTGGAATTATGGAATTTACTTATCCACTTATGGAAGGACAAGCCAGGCACAGAGAATTCCCAGCTCTTCTCTCTCAGCTGCGTCACTGAAGTAAAAAACGCAAAAATAATAATTATTTAATTGCGATAAAAAAAAAATAAAAATCACCACACATAAATTGATTAATATTTTTGTATGCAATATTAATGTACACATTTTCAATATTACATATAATTTAAAGAAAAAATAATTCTAACGTTATAAAAATCAAATCCATTACCTTTTCTGTTCCGTACTTTTATTTTGTTTACATATTTGGGATCTTTGTTAAGGATTTGATTACAACTGTGTTCCCAAGATCCCAAGAATGTAAAAATAAAGCTACTAGTTGATTCCTGATTGTCAGTGTGTTCACAGCCTACGAATTAAAATCATTGTGTGATATGGGACGAAATAAAAATTCGTGTATTAGCGATTTACGTTCCCTATTGACACCTGAGGACTTGGAAAAAATTCTGATTTTAAAACTAAACACTTTCAGCTCCACGTAGTCAGGCAGTTTTTTTTTGTTTTTTTAAATTTTTTTTTTAAGTTTTATGTATACATAATTTTTCTTTTTTGTAATCCAAACTTTGTAATGGATTTTAAAAGTAAAGATGTTCTGTTGCTAATAGTTGACTATATGACTCTCAACCTACTACTCCAGACTCAAAATATATCATGGAGATAATTCCAAAAAATTAAATTTCTGATTTAGAAATGAATTACTCAAAAATGATCATTATTGTTAATCGTAAAAAATTTATTCAAAAATAATGATCAGAATTTGATTTTTATCGCTTATGATCAAAAATAAAAATCGGTCTTAATAAAAATCATTAAATGATTTTAAAAATTCCAGATAAAAATTTTGATCGGATTAGATTTTTATTTTTATGTTTTTTAATTATCGATTTCAAACCCTGATTTATTACAAAAAATCTACTCTGAAATATAAATTATTACGAATTGTATAATTTTAAACAATTATTTTCTTTTCTTGTATCACTTGTATCATTTTCCGGTATTGTAAAATAATTTTATGTATTGTTGTACAATTGTTTTTATATTTACAACTGTATACATTATATCCGAGTAAATGTGAGGAAAATGATTATGACATGTCAAGAACTTCTCCCTAGTTGCACTTCAATAAAAGTTCTACATTAGAAAGTCTCTTAGCTATATTCTTTTAAGACGACTCGGAGGATTATCGGGATTTAAGTGAGAAACAAGTTGGGAGACTAGATGATTCGAGTGGGTATAGAGTTTATTATGACAGGGTAGGTATCTGGTTTGGGCCAAATCAGCAACATATGGAACATTAAGATCTTTATGGATAAGTTTATTTGTTATATAATAAGGATAATTGTGGATTTTACGAAGAATTTCGAATCTTTCATCTGTCAAACCTTAATATCTGAACTTTCTTAAAACTAAGGATTTTTACAATCTACACCCCCAATATATGAAAGTTATTTAATAAGACGAAATTCGTTTATGTCGACTAAAAATAAAATAATGAATAATTGTGTCCAATTTGTAGTGAAAATTAATCTTTTAACCAGAGGACTTTACAAATAAGCCATTTCAAAAATTAAAAAATGAGAAGAATCGGAACGTTTATTAGAGCCCCAAAGCTCAACTCCTTATATCCAAATGGGTCTGATTACAGTCATGTAAACAAGTCTTTTGTAATGAATTGGGAGCTTTGAACGCTTCAATGAAATGTTGGAATTGTTTTCGGACTTTGTATAATCTAAATAACTATTTAAATTCTTAATTGGCTTTAAAATTTTATAATAAAGTACAAACTCAATAGTCCGACACCCTTAGTGATCCAGTCCTTTCACGAGAAACCCCCCTTGAGCGGCCACTGCAGGCGAGTGTTTGTTTAAATGGTTCATTCCAGAACAGTGGCGGTACGTACCAATTTATTGAGTAATTATAAAAGAAAACGCTAAAGTGTTTCACACTAAAATCACTGAAGAAGTCAATTTAAGATTAGATGTAATAAATTCAAAAGTTGCTTTGACATACAATTTCTAGCTGTTACAGAAAAAAGAACTTTCATCGAATCATTCAGCTATCAAACCTTCATATCTGAATTTCGATCTAAAAAATAAGAATATTTACAATCTACATCACAAAAATATGAAAGTTATTAAATAGAACGAAATTCGTTTATATCGACTAAAAATAAAAAAGTTCGTCAGAATTTAACTTTTATCGTTACCCATCATAATAGCTGAGTTAAGGACATTTGCGAATAAAAATATTTGGTTTCTAAGTAAAACGGATGCAGGTGGCCAGGATATTAGGAGATTTGTACTGAAAATTGCCATGTCCACACTTCTCAGTATCAGCTTATCTCTCGTGCAGTTTATTCCTGACGTTTTACTGAGCGAGTTTTCTAATTTATTTCGAATTGATTAATGATTATTTGGGTTCAAAATGAGTCTAGGATCTAACATACTTGACTTGGATAGAAAGCCAGTTGAGAAGATAATTTTTATTAGTAAGTAAATTAGTTGATAAATCGTCGTGAATTGTATTGATATTATTTTTCAATTATTTACTAGGAATCTGAAATTTTTACTATTCTAGATTCTTGTTTGTGGCTACTTGAGGCAATACAAATTAGATCCGGTATAAGTGTGCCGAAGAAATACAAAAATAAAATAAAATACGAAAAAATATTGTAAAAAGTGTAATGTTCCAATTCACAATGAACATACTAAATATAATTGTAATGATTGTATAGAAATAGAAGAAAATGATCTAGCTGATGAAAAACACATTATTATGTAAATAGTAAAATATTTAATTTTTTTTTGGTTTTTTTGTTGTTTTACATTAAATCTTTGTAAATTTTGTAGAAATATATTTTTAATCCTTATAATCCGTACTACAATTATTGATACATTATGATGACATTTGTTTACCATTTATAACTAACTACTTATTTGGCAACATTAAACTGCATTTTTTATGAAAATCAAAGAAGTGAGGGAAATGCTCACCTAGTGACTAACGGTGTACCAGATCGGCTAGTGACCAACGCCGGGTTAACCAAGAATGTTTACAATAAACAATTAAAACAAAAAAAAAATAGAAACAAGACTATTGTTTGGAAAGGTTTACCTCACTTTTCCACAGAGTTTACTGGAACTTGGAGGTTACTTCCAGTAAGATGGACTCCATGGAGTGACAATCTTGGACGATATTAATCCTTTGTCCGCTCCTGCGGTGGCGGCAGTTGGACTGGGAATTAGGAGCGAAGGCTACGGTCCAACAGCCGTATCCTCTGCGGCTTAATAACTCTGCACCAGCCCTCGCCGTCTTCTATCCTTCTCGCTAATATCCTGCAGGACCTTTCTGTCCTCTGTGTCCAATGTGGTCACTCGAGCGGCAGCGCACATCCTCCCCGGAGCACGCATCGCTGAATCGTTTTCAGCAGCGAGCGGAGTAATTATTGATTTGGGTATAACACTTATCTATAAATAGTAATTGTTCAATCTGTACCTCAATTCGTGCGATCACGAGTTCTTCCATATAAATACCGAAGCCGTTGCCCTTTGATAATGGAGTTATAGAGCAGTTGTATCAGAATAGAGCAGATAATGGAGTTATATCAGAACTACAAATAACTTTAGGAACATTTATACCGAATCCAGTATGGTGTGTAAATACTTTGTCCGCAGTTGGTTTTTTTGTTCTGAACAAGATGCTTCTAAATCTTCACATTGCTTCAAATCCAAGATGCATTACCCAATTTGACCAATTAGTCTTAAATAGAATATTTTTATATAAACTTAAATACTTTTTCTTCGCTAAAGTTTGTTACAAATGAATATTACTAGGTTTAATAGATTTATTTAAGCACGTACCTTTTTTTTTTTTTTTTTTTTTTTTTTTTTTTTTTTTTAATTAAACGAAATTGATTTATTTAGATTATATCTTTTATCGCTATTGAGTCATTACTAATCGCCTTGTAATAAATTAATATTTATAAATTAGTAATCAGCCAAAGACTTAATATGTTTGTAAAGGGTATGTTTACCAACATAAATAAAAAACTTACTTTTTTTATTATACATTATAAACATACTTTATTTATTTCCCTTCCTTGCCTCTCGGCTACGCGGGTTTCGCTGTGGAGACAAGGTAGCCATCACTGCTGGTTTTAACAATACAACATCAACATTTCAACATAACAATCTTTCAATATTACATTTAGCATCTAACATTTCAAGATTACATTAAACATTTAATATTTAAAATACATTTAGCAGTTTCCATAACAACATTTGCTGCAACAACGACACAACTCAAAACCAAGCTTTTGTGTTTTGCCGAACTTTTGACTGTATAATGAACCATTCACATTATATTTGAGCTTCAACTATTCACTAAGAGAGAGCAGGATATGTCACCATTGTACGTCTACAGGTCGTCCTGTACTTTATTCACAAGACCGTCCTTCTGCAAAATTGATGTTTTTGACTTATATCGTTGTTGCAGCAAATGAGCGATATAT
Organism: Euschistus heros; assembly: GCA_003667255.2. Taxonomy (NCBI): domain Eukaryota; kingdom Metazoa; phylum Arthropoda; class Insecta; order Hemiptera; family Pentatomidae; genus Euschistus; species Euschistus heros. The sequence continues at coordinate 926,815 of RCWM02000146.1, forward strand.
TTAAAAAAAAAATTGTATAGTTTTTACAATAAAGTTTAGTTTAGTTTAAAGAAGGCATCATCAGCATCATTTCTGTCCTGTGGTCTTTCTGGGTAGAAGTACTCTACCTCCACTTCAGTTTTCCAACCGCCGGATAATTATAAACATGCATTGTAAATACTTACTTTATTTACAACTCTCTCTCTCTCTCTCTCTCTCTCTCTCTCTCTCTCTCTCTCTCTCTCTCTCTCTCTCTCTCTATATATATATATATATATATATATATATATATATATATATATATATATATATATATATGTATGGATAAATTTCTTGACTGTTACTATTAAATGTTTAGTAACGTTCTTCAGGTTCAGTCAATAAATAAAAACAACTATTTTGGCGACGTTTCGAGACTATATTGCTCTCATAATCATGCCCTACAGTGAAAAAGCAGGTTACAATATAATAATACAAGTTAATTCAAAACATAAAGTTAGCTATAGTACAAGTATATAACAACATGTGTTAGAATAATAAAAATATGTATAATTACAGAATATAGAGGAGTATGAAGCTACTTACAATGTTACTAGTCGATATGGAATAGACTAACAATTCTATTACACAACTAACCTAGGGAAATTTTGAACAGACAGTTACAAAGGTTGTGGGGAAATCACAATTTCTTAAAAATTAAGTTAAAAGAACTGGGTGGTATTTCCAAAGATGGAGGTACAAAAATATTTCAGTGGTATCTTTAGGAATACCACCCAGTCCTTTTAACTTAATTTTTAGGAAATTGTGATTTCCCACAACCTTTGTAACTGTCTGTTCAAAATTCCCCTAGGTTAGTTGTGTACTAGAATTGTTAGTTTATTCCATATCCACTAGTAAAATTGTAAGTAGCTTCATACTCCTCTATATTCTGTAATTATAAATATTTTTATTATTCTAACACATGTTTTTGTATACTTGTACTATAGCTAACTTTATGTTTTGAAATAACTTGTATAACTTATATAATTTTATTGTAACCTGTTTTTTCACTGTAGGGCATGATTATGAGAGCAATACAGTCTCGAAACGTCATCAAAATAGTTTTTATTTATTGACTGAACCTCAAGAACCTGACTAAACACACACACACACATATACATATATATATATATATATATATATATATATATATATATATATATATATATATAGAGAGAGAGAGAGAGAGAGAGAGAGAGAGAGAGAGAGAGTCGGTCAACACTTTCTTGCTTACTGTATAATATATCTGATAAACCGTTGTGCCCTTTCTGGCCTCCTGATTCCCTACTCCTCTTACAGATGCTGATAGGTGAACAATACAGGGCTCTTATCTAGCCCCCCCCCCTGGTCTAAGTTTCGGTAAATCGTTTAATTACACCCCCCCCCCCCCCCCCCCCCCAGGTCGTAAAGGATGCCAAGCAGTAGCAGTTGAATTAACAATAGAGGGCGCCGCCGTAAAAGAAGCAGTAAATTATGATAGTAAACGTCACCGGCAGGGCCCCATCGCACAATAAAAACCGCTCTCCGCCCTCCATCAAAAACTTTTATGTTAGCGTCTAAAGTCCTCTGTCATTATATCCTCCCAAATTGGCAGCTAAATCAAAACTAGTGACAGCGTTTGTGACTGTCTCCTTTGTGTTTGAGCTCGTTATTTGTGCTATAAATGATTTGTGGCATCTATTCTAGTTTTTGGCAATCTTTTACTATCTAGATTGAACAAAGTAATAAAAAAAAAAGGTTTATGTGCTCAATTGTTGCTTAATAACTTTAGCAATCTTTTGTAGACGTTATTATTATTACTAACCAAAAGCTACGTAAACAGCGGATAGAAAACTAGCTTACAGATATACTGCCCTACTTAGAATGAGCACCGTATCGACCAAAATGACCAAAATCGAAATTTTTACATGGAACCGAAATTTTACCGGTGACCTACTTGATCAAAAGCGATACGTTTTTGGGGAACGCGAGGGCGTTACGCCTAGTTTGATAGTTTGATATTAGGAGATTAGGAGATTAGGAACAGTTAGGAGCTCCACTCTCATTATACTAAATAACAATAGCTCTCTAATGAGAGAGCTCCTATTGATTCTATTTCTCTTCCTTGCGTATCATAGAAGAAGGAAGACCATCCGTCAGCCGATGAAAATGACCAAGGCAATCCAAGATCCTAAACCCTAAAATTTCTATTTTTCTATTATGGAGGATTAGGGAAAAAAAAAGGATTATTTTTCCTAATACAAAATTACAACCTGGATTTTTTTTTTTTTTTTTTTTTTTTTTTTTTTTTATATATAAATTTATTGAAATATACAACTGTACAAAATATATACCTCTTGGAAATGTAGTGATAGTGAATACAATGGCATGTAAATAACTTGTGAAGAACTACTCACTAGTAACACTTCAATTCAATAAATTCTACACAATAATGTCTCTAGGCATCTTCTTTTCAGACGCCTCGAAGGATTATCAGGAATGGAGTGCGAAGCATGTTGGGAGACTAGTGGATTGGAGTGGTTATGGAGCTTACTATGGAAGGATTGGTATCTGGTTTGTGCTAAATCAGTAACATATGGGACATTAAGCTCTTTATGGATAAGTTAATTTGTAACAAAGTAAGAAGCATTAAGGATTTTTCGAAGGATTTTGGATTGTAAGGATTGGATACGGGAAGAATTAGAAGGTTTAGTTGAGCCCCAAAGCTCAACTCCATATATTTAAATAGGTCTGATAACTGTCATGTAATTGAGTCTTTTGTAGTAAAGCGGAAGGTTTGAACGTTTGTTTAGCAAATGTTGAAGAAGTCGAAAACAACGAGCAGTTTCTTGTCGTTTTAGTCAGTTAAACGTTTGTCGAGGTGGAGTCCTAGGTAGCGGATCTGTTCAACAGATATTAGTGGAATGTCATTAAAAGATACTGTGGGACAGGAGGTCGTACGTTTACGAACGAAGGTAAGGGTTATTTGATGAGATTTATTAGGTTTTGATTCTCCATTTTTGACACCATACTTGAAGGTTAAGGATTTGGGGTTGGAGTGTTTGAGATGCAATGAAGGGATCATTGTTTACTTATAACACACATGTGTCATCAGCGTAAGTGGTGAGGAAACCTGGATTTGGCTTTGAAAACAGGCCCCTTATTACTATTATGGGTTTATTTATTATTAATTATGCTGCAATTTTACTATTAACAATTTAACTACCTATTTTATGTATGTACTATTTAAGTAACTAAATTAGATACCTTACTATCATGTGCGCAGGTTACACTAATGAATATAAAATATTTAGATAAGTAGTTAGTTGGTAATTTGGAGAGCTGAAGTGGACCATGTGTTCGGGAAGGTTACACATGATCAAATTGCCCCATTATTATTACTTATTACCAGTATTAAACTAATTCGGTTAACTAAAGATCAATATAATAACTTAAATACAAGTAATTAGCCGAGATCACTGACACATTAGAATATTAGATCGAACTGAATATGCGTTACGATAAGGCGCTCCTATCACAAAGGAAGCAGCCCAATGAATAATTCAGGAGCCGGTAATGATGGCAGCCGAATTACACAGGAAGTACAATTACTTAATGTGGCCGGAATCCTGCCAACAATTTCGTAATCGCGCCAGGGTAATTTGCGAGAACAATCAGCCTCTACTATGTTACTGCAATAACTAATATGTACTCCCTGTTACTGTAATAAGTGATACTGATGGACGGTGATATTTTTCCTCGTTTTATGCAGAAACAGCTGATACTATCTTGCGGAAACCTGTTATTTAAAAGTATTCTCTGTGAAATTTCCGGGAGAGTTGACCGAATATATGAGAATGGTTCTTTTTGCTAGAATGAAGCACAGTTTTAATTACAAAAAAAAAAAAAAAAATGCTTTTAATATTCACTAAAACAATGAATTTATTGACTCGCGAGATACAGCTGACTCTTATTAATCGATTAGGAAAAGTTCATTTAAATCTTAAATTGATGATCAGGTATTGATCGATATATTTCTAATAGCGCCTTTAAGTATTTGTAATCATCAATATTCTATACTAACTTCTCCCTTGGTCCATCCTCTTCTGTCAAAGACTACCCAGATACTTGCCTCCCAAGTCTTTCCTACCTTTCCCTGATGTAAGTTAAAGACTTTTAACGAGGCCAAATCATGCGGTACTACCCTTTTACTGTCAAAGCAGGTATTACATCCTGTTTTTTTCTTATTAAAGTGTTTCTTACAACGGTCCTCCAAGATATTCCTTTAAACCTACGCAGTAATACCTTCTCCAACTCTTGAATTTGGCTCTTGTGTTTAGTGGTAAAAATGAGAATGTTGAAGACAGTGTTTCTACCTGTTCTCTTGTTAGTCCAGTCAATGAGGGGTGTAAAGTGAATGGAATGTGCTAGGGTTGGGCGATAGTCGATAGTTACTATCGATATATCGATAGGTCGTGCCTATCGATGGTCACTATCGATAGTGTCGACTATCGATAGATCTTTTTTACTATTTTTTAAACTCTCTGAATTATGCTGATCTGCCTCTGTCCAGTGTCGAATTCTTTTGAAGTTGAATTCGGAATTCCTAGAAATCAAGGGTTCTCTCAAAGATTAAGCCAAAGGAAAGCAGAAATGCTAGTTTTTCTTTCGGGAAATATATGGCTCAAGGAGCACAATTCACTCTTGAAATTTACTATTTTGTTATTTTTCTTTTCTAAAGATTTGATTTGTTCATTATTATTGTAACCATTTAAATTGTAAATACTTTTTTAAAATTCAAATAAATTAGTTGTTTTTTTTTTTTTCTCTCATCTATATGATATATTCTTATAATTTATAATCCTGCAAATTTCAAATAGTAAGCAGATAATTGAATTCAATTAAATTCGTTGAAATTCTTTATTGAATAGCTTTGGAAAAAGATGAAGCAACTATCGCAAAAAGATATTGCAATCGATAGTTCTCAACCAATTGTATCGGCTTATCGATAGTGCTAACTATCGGCTATCGCCTAGAATATGCGAATATTTTTGACTGCATAGCTTCGTTAGGAGTAGTTAGAAGGTAAAAATACTAAATGCTGGGGTGAGCTATTCTATACTAAAAGGAGGGGGGTTACAGGATGTGTAACAGTGGGGGGGGAGAGGATGTGTCCCATTTGTTCGATCACATCTAGGAAACTGTGTAATCCAGATAATCTGCTAAAATGAAATTAAAGCTAATTAAATATATAATAAAATTGTTTCTATACATATTTGTCGAACTTACAACGGTTTTCGAGATATACATAATACGTAATTAAAAATCGATCATTTTTAAAAACAAAGTAATTTCTACCTCTTATTTTTTCAATAATTTGCCTCAATTGCTAAATTTTTTGTTTTTTTTGTCGAAAATTACCAATTTCCCATAACCTATATCTTGAAAACCGTTAGAATTTCAATAAATATGAATAGAATCAATTTTTTAGAAAATTAAATAAACTTCAATTTTTATACGTAACATATTTTTCAAGAGTCAACCGTTTTCAAGATTAGATCGAAAAATCCAAAAATGAGATTTTCTCCTCTCCCCCCACGGTTAGCTCACTCCCCCCCCTCCCCCCAGTGGTGGGGACTTTTAGTATCTTGACCTCCTAACTACTCCTAACAAAGGTATGAGGTCAAAAATTTTCGCATATTTCACGCTTTCTACATTCTTTATTGACTGGACTAAATACAGTGCAGAGAATTGGACGATCTTCGCAAAACATCTCAGCAAAGGCTGAGTAGTTAAGTATCATAGAAACATTCCTGTAAAACAAAAAGAGGTTTTTTGAGGAATGAAAAAGTTCGAATGGAACTGTGTACGGCTGCTGAAGGAAGTTATTGAAGAGCGGCAGCTTAAATGGTAAGGGTATGCTGCTATGGTGATGATCGGATGGCAAGGTGGTTCTTTGGGGCTAAATCTGAATAAAGGCTACCCAGAGGTAGGTCCAGTTATGTACAGTGAGTATGTAGACAGACTGGGAAGAGCTGGAGAGAGGAGGAGAGAAGGAAGCACTGTGCTGAAAAGATGGGTTAAGGGTTAAGGAATCATCCACTATAAATGGCAGTACGAGTTGAACAAAAACCAAAATAAGTTTTTAATGGAGAGCATTAACGATTTGATGGCGTATACCATTATTTTGATGGATTTTTTTTTTTTTAATATATATAGGCATTTTAATCTCTTTATTAACCTACCTCTGGTTTAGGAAACCTCTCTTGATTACATTAAAAAAACTTCTTGCATACTTATTCTTGCTTTGTTGTTTCTCTATCAATCTAGCTGAATCCGTTTACATGAGCACAGAAGTACTTGAAAGGTTCTTTTCAGCAATCAGCTCAGAATGATCCTCTAATCCAAAGAGTTCTTATACCATTTTTATAATTCAATGACTCTATAGATACAACCAAATGTTTCCAATCAATTAGGATAAAAATAATTTCAATCGCAAATCCACATTATTTGTTCCGGCATTAGATGAAATATTCATAATCGTGTTTATTTTATATTCTATTAAAATCCCACATGTATCTACTAATCTTTACTATTATATGAAAGGACAAGCCATTTTTTGTTTGTGATCACTAACCGTGAAAACTAATGAACCAATCTGTACCAAATTCTAACCTCATTATCTTCGCAGTTTAATATATTAGCATAAAAAAAAGCGATAAATTTGTGGTCTGCAGTGAAGTTTGATAATCGACCTATAGGTAGCGGGCACCATTCGAGAGTTTACAAAGGTACGGTGTTATATAGAGCTAGAAATTTATAGTAAAATTTACTTATTTTCATTTCAATTGCAATTAAAGAAAGCTATAAATATATAGAGCGACTTGTGGATCTCAGTGCAGTTTAAAAATAAACCGATATGTGGCCATTTTACAACAGTGTTTGCAACGGTAAAACTATTAAATCCAAATGTACCAAATTTTAACTGCAACACCTTCATAGTTCTAGGAAGGTTTATAATAATAAATTTTAGTATAATAATAATAATTAAAATGTATAGTCTTGAGTGCTAGAAACGAGGATTACCAAACTGTCATATACTTTTATGGATAGAAATTAAAATCCAACCAGACGGATCCATAAAGTTATTTCTGCCAAGATGGATTTCTACTTATGCTTTTACGTACTCTCCAAACATCTAATCTATGCTATAATAACCAGGTTAAAAAAATCACTGCAACGTGTAAAAGTATCGTTGAAGAAACGTTTTAATACTAAGTTTAATACTTCAATAGAAAAGTTTTATCAATAAACAAATTAAATTAAATTATTGGTTAAAATATTCAAAGTTCTTTACTTCTGAGAGTGGGCAAAGCCGCCAGAATCTATAATAGTAGTTGACATCCAACTTCGTTACTCTGTAAACCTAAGAAATGTGTGAAGTACTTAAAAAAACATCGCGAAATTTGAGCACTATTTTCATTATTTCACTTATACTTCGTTAACTTTATGGATTTCAATTATAATAAAGTATTTTTTTCAATATTAAGGAGCATTGAATCTGTGGCAATTTGAGTCTTGGATCTGGGAGATCCAGGTGTCCAAAAAATGATCATTTTTTACTATATTTTTCTATTACAGTCAAGTTCTTGGCCGAATATTGAAGAAACTACTAGTTTGCCAAAAATATCTTTAGAAAAGAATTTAAAGAAAATTTAATAATCTTTAATTTTGTACCAAAACGGTGCGTTTAGATCTAATGTTTTTTTTTTCGGATTTGGACGAAAAATGATTTTCCAAGTAACCGCTTTATTGCGACCTTTAATGTATAAATCGACAACGCTATATGACACAAATATATGTATTATATTTATTGATATCACCTGCAAGATCTGTAATACAGACCTAGATGAGTATAGGAGGGAGAAGAAGAGCCGAAAGCAGTAGGGTCAGTGTTGTGGTGTCCTCTGTTGGGGTAGCGCCCATTGATCTAACCAGCCCTTCACTCTTTGTACCTTACCCCACCTCCCAGTACTCTATAGTAGTCAGTACACTGGCTCTAAAGTCAGTTTTGTAACAATGTTTTTTTCAATTTATAGAAATATACAACTACATAAAGTTAATTACAAGCATTTAGATGAAATTACCAATTGATATATTTAATTTTGAAAAAAATAAACTGTTAGTGGACACTAGAAAATTTTCACTAACATTTCTTTCTCAACTCCTTGGATTATCAAAAATTAAATATAAATCTTCCTTTCTGGATGACGATACACTGCAATACTTGTCGGATGATACCAAAAACTTGCAAAAAATATTACTTAGGATTAATGAATTAATTTCCACTTCTACTGGGATTATTTTATTAGAATACTAGTTTCGAATGCTAAACACTCATCTTCAGTTGTAAAACATACAAAATGTTCAACAAATCAGCACTATATTACATGGATTATACATACTAAAGTTTTCAAAAGTGTAAGAAAAAAATCAAACATTAATACTCACCTGAGGAGATCTAACAGATATCTGAAATATATCGACCATGGATAGGGAAAGGGGGCAGGTTAAATTTAAATATCTACCAATGTTTGATTTCTTGTCTTACATTTTTGAAAACCGTGTAATATAGTGCTGATGTGTTGAAAATTTTGTATGTTTTAGAACTCAAGATGAATGTGCAGCATTCGAAACAAGTATACTAATAAAATAATCTCAATAGAAGTGGAATTAATTCATCAATCCTAATTGTATTGATCCTTCTATACCATCATGCGTACCTCAAGTAAGATAATAACTGTTACCAAATCAAACGACGCTGATCACCTTTAGCTAATTCAAAGAGAATTAGGCCACATAAAAAAAAAAAAAAAATGTTATGAAATCTTTTGCCTTCATCGTTGGAGCTTAGTTCTCATCCTCTTAGTAATGGATATGATAAAGGAAATAAAGGATAAAGGAGATAAAGAAAATAAAAATGATAGTAAGTATTTATAATGAGGCGTATTTGGATTAATACAAATATTTTTAATTAGTAATTTTATAGTTTTATTTTAAAAACATTAACCTGAATCAATTTTCGGACAACCCAATGAACGAATGTGGATGAATTTGAAAGCGCAAACAGTTATACTTCTCACTTTAGGTAAGCATGATGGTATAGAAGGATCGATACAATTAGGTTCGATGGATTAATTGCCACTTCCATTGGAATTATTTTATTAGAATACCATGCTAAACATTCATCTTCAGTTCTGAGGAGTTCTAACAGAAATCCAATAGAAGAGGCAATTAATTCATCAACCTTAATAGTTATATTTCTTATGTATTTCGGTTACATTTATAATGTATAAAATTATGACAAACAGAAAAAATGATGCACTCATTAAGATTCTACACCTTATAATGCTGCCTGAAATAATATAATGGATTTAATAGTTTAAATCAAATAATTCGTATCAATAACTTGTTTTAAGATATTATTATTATGATGCTGCAATAATACCAAACGGCCTTAAGGTAATAAATAGACGTTAACGACTTGAACTGTAATGATTCCAGGCTATCGGGCTCCTCAGCCCTCGTAAAGTGCACCGTGTCGAGTCGATAGGGAAGGGAATTACTTCCACAACTAATCGATAGCCAAGTAGCACGTCTAGAAATAATCGATTTTCCATTAAGGTTTACGTTCTGCCTGCCCTCTGTAGAAATCCTGCGACGTGATTCTAATGCTCAAAATAGATATTACAAGCTAAAGTAATTTCCTGTGTCTTTTTTGAAGATTTACATATACATAAACATATAGAAAATTCTTGAGTATTATTTTACTTTTTATTTTTTTTTTTTTATGACAATACATTCAGTTCACACTGAAACAATCAACTATTGTGCATAGCTAAAAAAAATGAAATAATTAATCTGTTACTTGTAAGAATTCTACTTCAATTCTTAGGAATTATTTCGTAGCACGACGCGAAATTTTGTAACTTACAGAAATGAATGGATCAGCGCATATTAAAGGCACGGCGCACAGTGAGGCAAACGTGGAAAAAACCCTAAAATCTTATGATTTTTGTTTTTGTTTTTTTCATTATTTTTGTATACCTAAATAAATGTAGCATAAGTTTGTGGAACTGATTTTTCGATTATTTCGTTACCAGGGTCTGTACACGTCCTTGAAGTTGCCCTTTTCTGGAGTTGAAAAAAAAAACCGGTTTTGAAATTCTGTTAATATAATTTTTTATGAGGCTGAATTTTTAGCAAAAAAATTTTTATAACCCTTTGAACTTCACTATTGATGCTTACTGGTTTATGGACGATTTTTATTTTGTAAATATAGCCACAACCTTGACTTCCAGGAATTTTCAAAGTTAGCTGTCTCGTAAATTTAACTTATCTTCATTTCACTTGGTCTTTCAAAAAAGCTACACCGAACTAGGCTCTCTTTAGGGGTTCAGATTGAAGTACAGTTATCTGAGAAACCGTGTTATAAATATAAATCCCGGCTTCGGCCATATTTGTTCAGGGAATGAATTTATGTATTATTTTATATTATACAGAAACTAATTTTTAGAAATAATTTTTTTTTTTTATAACTAGGATGTGAAAATTGGCTTCCTATATATGTATATTTGTTTATTTGTCTTTTTTTAGTATATGTGTATATTATATATATATATATTATATATATATATATTTTCTTTTCTTTATCCATTAAAAATGATCTGATATGATTTTTGGTTTTCTATACAAAAATAACTAACACATAACTCTTCTTGAGAGAATTAGTACCGGAATATAGATTAATTTTCAAAAATAGCTCTTCAATTAAAATAAAAGTTTTGGATTTTGGATGATCAATTTATGGGGTTATTATTTGTATCACTGAGTTCTAATTATTGTATACCTTAGTCCTCTTATGAAGATTATCATATTTATTTATTTTATTCTTTTATATCAATGGCTAAGATATTCGACCACTGGAATCATAATCGCATTATATTTATAACTAAATTCAGAGATTTAAAATCAAATTATAAAAAAATGTTTTTTAAAAACGTGTTTTATTATATATATATATATATATATATATATATATATATATATATATATATATATATATATTAAATTTATAATATTTTAAACCTAGCTAATTCTAATGAATACAAATCTATTAAACAATTAAAGAATCGTTTAAAATGAAAATACATTTAAAAAAATAACGGAAAAAATCATCCTCCCATAAAGATCTCTCGAGCAGCAACAAATGAAGATGTTTTTCATCTTATGGTGACTTCTGATCCCGTGATGTGTAATTTAAGACCGGATTATAAAAAAAAAAAGTTCCCATTAAATGATAAAGATTCTTATTTACTGTTATAGGAAAAAGGAACAATTCAAAATATTATATTTCTTTACTTTTATAGTTATCTTTTATTTTTGTACCTAATATAACGAATGAATATAATATTTTTTATTATTTTTCAGATGATTTTTTTTTTGTTATCATTAGTTCATTATGTATAATATTGAAAAATATAAAGATCTAACTTCTTTGTTGATATAAGATTGCTAATTGTAAATAACTGTCCAGTCCATTCAATAGAGTTCAACTGAAATTACTTGGTAAAACATTACATTTTAAAAATTACATTAAAAAGTTTTCAAAAAATTCTAATTTATTTCCAAATATAACTTAATAATGAATTTTCACCTAATTCAAGGAATCCTGGGTCTGTAAAAGAGCAATATAGTGCATTACATTCAATTTAGCACATAAAAAACATATAAAATAATAACAAACTTGATTTTTTTTTTCAATTATTTTATTTTTTAATTATTTTTAAACTGAAAACATGGCTCAATGCTGATAATCAGATTGGTCTGGTTATAGTTTTTTATTCTATTCAGCAGCTTATACAGCATATAAATATACCCCAAATTTGCTTTATTAATTTTTTTTTTACTTTTTGTTCTACATATTGACCCTTTCTTATCATCTGAGGAAACTAATTCTGGTTCCATTCAATTCAGCACCTCATGAAATATATAATTCTAAAATTTCAAGCTTATAGCACGAACCGTTTAGAAAATGTGAAGTTTTTACCCATTTTGGGCTGTTTTGCCCCACTGTGCGGCGCTACGCAGCGCGACTCGACCAACGCGTGGCACAGTGCCCAAGACACAGTTTTTAGCACCACGCGTGTCACCTCTCACGAGTCTACTAGTGCAGTTAGTTTTTCGTGAAGAAATATGAATCGGGTATTTCTGAAGTCTTATCTTATTCGGTCTAAAACGTGAAATGCAAGGACATGGTATTAAACGTAGGGTCTTTTTGACCCAACTCTCTTTTTAGTTGTATTGATCATTTTAAAATTTTCGGAAACAATTAATGATCTATCGTTTCATAAAAAAAATAATTTATCATAATTATATATATTATAAAAAAATAAATCTTTCTTAAAACAAGCAAAAAAAAGTTGATTATATATATATTCCTAAAATCAGTCTTATGAATAAAAAAAACAAAACAATTACTTTTAGTCTTTTTCATATTTTCTTCTCTAAAAGGAAATTAAGTACAGTATGAACTAAAATAATGATGGTATTTAACACTGGCAATAAAAACAGAAATAGAATCAAACTAAAATAATTACTTAGTTGCAACTATAAACAAAGGATAACATTTAGTCTTGGTAAGATATTTATCTGTCTTCAATTATTTGATCTTTGAGACCAATTGTAAAATGTGACATCACGATTTGTTCCGCATAGAGGATCAGTAAGTTTCAAAGGATATTGGGCAGGTAAGAGCAAACCTTCCCGAGCTATAGTTCCTTTTCCTACGTCTGGCTTACCACCAAAGAATATTCTTGCGTCAGACAATGAAACAGTTTTCATCCCTTACCTATCTGGTTTAGCCGGGATATACATTTCGAATGGGTATTTGCCCCTAAAGCTAAGGAGTTTGAATTATAAATAGTAGGACATATCATACAACGTAGGGTCATATCGACACTTAACAAAGCTTCTCTCAATATATTCAAATGTTACAAGAGCACTGACCTTTGGAACACTTGTCAAACGGTGCCAACACACTGGACAGATACTAGATGAAAAGCTACTCAAGGTCTCAACCCCCTCCCACTCCTACATTTTAAAGCAGGCCCGTCTTTGTCATACCCGGGTCAATTTGACCCGTACGTTGTAGAAAGAAGGTTTTGCCCATTTCCCCGTACGTTGTAGAAATGGCCCATGGGTTTTCTATTAGAAAGATAAAAGTTATTAGAAGATTTCGGGTTCTTGGCGGTCAAATAATGCATTAAAACTTCATCAGTACAATCTGGATCAGATTCTGACTTTTAAATCTAATTCATATAGTTTTATTCATGCTCGCCTACTGGGAAAGAGTCAGGAAGAAACTGCGTGGCAATATGCGCTTCCCAAAACTGCGCAAGTGGCGCGTGATCTCGAAAAAAAAATCGAAGGGAAAATATAGGGAAAAAATTCAAATGTCTAAACTTATAATTTATTATAATAAGGCTGACTGGTCAACGTCGAAGACGAACTGAGACGACTAGGAGAGGTCAGAGAAGGAAGGTGGAAGGTAGACCCGGACGGCTGTCCGTTTTTTGTGAGGTCTATGTCCGAGCATACTTAGATATTATATAGCGCTAAATATAATATTAATAATCATAATACTAATATTGTAGTATTTACAGTAAAATTTCATAAATAAATGTTAAATTATTATACTGATGTATGAGTTTAAAAAAATCGATTATTCACATTGAACAGATACCATAATATCCATAAATGTCATTTTGTCCTGAAGTCCACTCATTAAAAGAGCCGAGTGACGCCAAACCGTGCTGGTAGAAGAGAGAGGAGAGAACACTCTGTCAGTGCTGCCACCACGGCCTGGAATTGATGTGCGGTGGACAACGGAAATCTGACACTGACGAAGTAGTTCCGGCGGACATCAGTGCCCACCGGATCAGTGAGCCGTTGGATTAGCCCTGCCTCTTCGATATATAATCTAGTCACTATCTCCAACGGCCGTGAGATTGCCTTCCTGTCCATTTTACAATAACATATCCCCCAGAACCGTTACATATGAACTTTATAATCTTTTCGAAAGTTTATAAATGATGGAAATTTTAACAGCTTTACCAGGAAGACCTTACATATTCCTAGTCTATCCAAAGACAAACCAGAGTCACCCTCTGAGTGCTGGATAGTCTTAAGAAAAATTTATTCCCGAAGATTTTGTTTTCTAAAATATTAAGTATTCCTAATTATGAACATTTTTTACGATTTAATATTATTCGGGACCAGTTGTAGTTGTAATAAAATAAATATGGCTATTATTTACATTACTTTGCATTTATGAAACGTTTTTCTGAAAACAGCGTAGTCCATCATCAGGGATAGTGTCTATTAATATGTACAGCGGCAACTGATTGTGCTGATCTAGTTGATCTGAAGGCATAATAATTCATTCAAAAATAATTCAAAAACAGGCAACAAACAGAAACACAAAACTGTTACCCAGGTTCACAATTGATCCTCAGAAATGTTGCAAAAAAAAACATGATACAGAAATAAATATATTTATTTGGCTTTTCTTGATGTAAAAGCTGCAATCTGTGCCTAGGTATGAAATATAAATTAGTCTCACCGTGAAGAATGAACCAGCAGAATTACTTCAGGGGATCATCCAAAAAAACATTAAATGAGTAAAAAAATAGATAAGAAAACAAATAGCACTGAAAATAAATAACCATTCTAATTCGGGTATTAAGCAAATATCTATCGTTATCAGGCCGTTTCAAAATTCCTGTAGTTTTTATTAATTAAGAGTTATTTTGTTTATGCCGTCGTTGTTATAATTCTATTTTCAAATCGCCCTTGTCCATTATAAACAATATTGTTTATTGTCTTTGAAATAGGGATTGCCTTTAAACCCAGTTTAAAGAAATACATTTCAAATTCGGTCAATTTTATTATACGAATTTAAACTTGGCTTGAAAGCAACTGACGCCTTTGAAAAAATATGCTCTGTTATTTAATCAGAAGGTAAGCTCTGAAAAGCTCAGTGTTGGTTTTCCAAATTTCATCAAGGCGATGAAACTGTTGAAGATGGATGATGCTTGTTCTGAAAGAGCTTAAGTCGAACAGAAATATCGAGAATTAATTGATTCGGATCTGCGTCAAACATGTGCGGAAATAGGTAAGTAGTTATATATTTAACAAGCAACTGCCTGGAGATACCTACTTTACATGAGAAAAATAAAAAAAAAAGCTGAATATGGGTCCCTCACAGGTTATCAGAGGCGAATAAGAGGCCAAGTTGACTGGGTATAAATTAATGAAAATTGGATGGAAAACATTGCCGCATCCACCATATTCTCCCGACCTTTCACTCACTGATTATACACCACTTTTTCTGGAAGAACTGTTTTGAAAACCAGCAGAGGCTAGAATTGGAATTCCTATATATTCAATTTATTGAATTTTACAACTATACAGATATGTGCATCAAGTAAATGAGCTGATAACGATTACAATGACATGTAAAAACTTGAAAAGAACTACTCATCAGTAGCACTTCAATAAAATTCTACACTAGAAGATCTCTAGGCCATTTTCTTTTCAGACGCCTCGAAGGATTATCGGGAAAGCAGTGGGGAGCAAGTTGAGAAACTAATGAAAGTGAGGAGTGGTTACTATGAAAGGATAGATATCTGGTTTGGGCTAACTCAGCAACATATGGAACATTAAGGTCATTATGGATAAGCTTATTGGTGACAAAGTAAGAGGCATTTAGGATTTTTCGAAGGATTTTAGATTGTAAGGATTGGATACGAGAAGAATTAGAAGGTTGAGTTGAGCCCCAAAACTCAACTCCGTACGTCCAACTAGCTCTAATAACAGTCATTAAATGAGTCTTTTGTAATGAATTGGGAGGTTTGATCGTTTGTCTAGTAAATGTTGAAGTAGTCTGTAACGACGAGCAGTTTCTTGTCGCTTTAGTCTTGAGAATTGGAATTAAATCAGTTTTTCACCAGCAATGATCAATCATTTTTTAAAAACGGTGTTTGGGATCTTGCCTCACAGTGGGATCAAGATTTTACTTGTAATGAAGATTATATTAATGAGTAAAGTTATTGATTCATTGAATAAATGTGAGCCATAAAATCTCAGTAAACATAATAAGACCTGTTCAGGAACTTTGCCTAAATATGGTTAAAATAGGTTACATTTCCATCAAGAATTTATCTACAACCATAAATTTAAATATAAAGTCTGATAATTAATGCAGATTTGGTGCAAGTTACAACTCAAAGTAGAGGCTACTAAAAGCTTACCCGCGGACGGGCTAAATTGTCGGTGACGGACAAAATGGAAGTGAAGACTGTTTAAAAGAATACTCGTGAATAATTTATATCCTTTTTGATGCTCCTCTAAGCGGGCATTACCTCTACAACCAGTGGAGGGCGGGGAGAGGCATTATTAATGAAATACCTTATTAGTGAATCCGTTATGAGAGCAGATGGCCAAAACAAAATTAATTTTTTCCTTCCTTCCTCGTCTCTTAATGAATGAGTTAATTTCTCCTTTTTCACGACGACAGGCGGGGAGGTTGGAATAGGGAGAAGCTTGAGCTTGAAGACGAGCAGGTTTTGTGGGAGGGAAATTAATTGAGGATGAGGAAGCTGTAAAAACTTTATGCATCTTTAAAGCTCCTCTGGTAGGCGTTAATGCGCTAAATACCACTCTCCCTGCGTTCTGTCTTCGTCAAGAATGGATTAATTCTGACGCCTCTCTTTGAGTCTAATGAAAAACTAATTCCAATTTCAATTTTTTTTTTTTAATTACTTCCTCAATATTTTCGCATATATTTCTTTTTTGCAAGTGCGGCAGAGTCCGAAACACAAGCCCATGTGCTGGGAAAATGTCCCAACAACTCACTCCTGACCACACGCCTTCACCACAGGGTCAAGAATGAATTGATAAGGCTCCTCAAGAATAAAGGCTTTACCTGCTTTGACGAGGTATACTGCATCGATACCAACGGATCCACGAGGTATGCGTACATTGTCCGAAGAACGGACGGACAGCGCTCACAGTGGATCCTACTGTAAGGTATGAAAATAATATTCTCGATCAATCAGGTGAAGTAGAAAGTGGGAAAATGGAGATTTATGAAAAATGTATCCCTTTCCTCAAAGAGAAATTCCGCGAGACATTCGGAAATAGAGATTTCTCCGTGAAAGGATTATGGTTTGGGTCTCACAGAGTCATCCCGGAAAAAACAAGGAGCTTCTTGGAGGACCTTGGCGTGGATGTGAGGGATATAGCGATAATGGCCGAAAATATAATATTGGACTCTCTGCCCATTGCAATTTATAGTTATTAAATATGTAGAATTTATCTGATTCCTGATTCTATGTGCATATATGTATATGAATGTGTGGTAGGTAGGATTAGTATTCTAGTATAGTATTGTAGAGAGAGAGAAACGGAAGGGAAAAAAAAGAAAAGGGAAAGGAAATAAGAAGAACGAGATATGTGAATATTTGGGGGGAAATAACATAAAATAAAAGAATGAAGTGTAATAGGAAAAGAAGGGGGGGGGGGGAGAGAGGAAAGGATAATAAAAAAATAAAGTGGAAGGGAGAAAAAAAAAAATGTTATTAGTTTGTCTAGTATTAGGTAATATTTAGTATTATATTATAGAACTATAACTGAATTATAAATATTATAAATTATGTTGTTGTCTTTAATTGGATAGATGAGTATGCTGTGTTTATAGGAACCCAATAAAGTTGGTCACCACAATGTTTATTGTTTATTGTCTCAATAAAGCATATATCTCTCTACCAATAGTCCAGTCAATGAGTGCTGATATGATGGGTGTAGTAGAGTGCATAGAATAGGCGAAAATATTTGTCTTCATAGCTTCTTTAAAAGTAGTTAGAAGGTAAACATACTAAAAGTCCCCGCCCCTTAGAGTTGAGATTAAGGTGAGGGGGGGAGGGGAGGAGGTCCCATTTTTGGGTTTTTTGATTATATCTCAAAAACGGAGGACTCTAGAAAAATATGTTTTAAATCAAAATTAAAGCTAATTAAATTTCCTATAAAATCAATTCGATACATATTTATCGAACTTCCTACGGTTTTTGAGATATACGTCATTCAAAATCGATAACTTTCGAAAGAAAAAAAAATGTAGACCTCACTTTTTGTCAAACATTTGCTTCTAATATCTTCCATGATCGTTTCCCAAAAAAAATGTGAAAATAAAAATTGTAGAGCATTTAATTTATTTTAATTTCATATATACATTTGTACTTGAAGCAAATGTCCAATTAAGGCAACTGAGGCAAATGAGTCCACTGATTTTGAGATATAATCCAAAAATCCCAAAATGGGAACCCCTACAGTTAGCTAACCCCCTCCCCTCCCCCCTACCGTTAGCTAACCCCCTTGGGGGGGGGACTTTTAGTATGTCCCCCTTCTAACTACTCCTAACGAAGCTATGAAGTCAAAAATTTTCGCATATTCCATGCACTCTACAATATATTTATTGGCTGTACTAGAAGTAATTGCTGTAATACTTAAATTATGAATTATTTTTAGAGATGGGCCAAACAGTTGGCTGCCAATAAAACAACAGTTTGAAGTCGGCCATTCTATTTACATTTATTTCTACTGACACCTGTGTGTTATCATTAAACAATGATTCGCTCATTCCTTCCCAAACACTCCAACCCTAAGTCAACCTTCAAGAATGGTGTCAAATTCGAAGAATTGTTGTTTATTCGGGCTTAACATCCTTATGCACTCCAACTTGGGCAGAAACCAGAATACGCTACAAACCTATTCTAGCCAGGATAGGAAAGTCAAGATGTATTTCGTCGGTTTGCCACGAAATATGTTTTAATTCGCCCGGGTGGAATACTAATTATTTGATAACAGAAAATAAGTATGAAAACAACGCGTGTTGAAGACATCATTTCTCTGAAGAATCTATAGCCCTCTCAAGATAGATATTCCGTTGATCGCAAATTAATGTAGGTTTATGTATTTAATTTCAATTTTTTATCGCACGGAAGCCTTTCTCGACGTAGAACAAGCTTTTGACCGAGTCTGGCACCAGGGTCTGCTTTACAAACTCCATAAATTCCTCCCTCCAACCTACTTCCTTATCATCCGCTCCTATCTCAGTTACAGAAACTTCAAACTTAATGATAACTTTTCCTATTTATCCCTCTTTGTCCAAAATGCCGGCGTTCCTCAAGGTGTTATCCTAGGTCCCATCCTTTACAAGGTGTATATAGCTGATATCCCAACCAATCCTAGCACCATCCTCACGACGTATGCTGATGGCACATGTGTGTTATCAGTGAATAATGATCCCTTCATTGCCTCCCAAACACTCCAATCTCATGTTATAAACCTTCAGGAATGGTGTCGAATTTGGAGAATTAAAATAAATCCAGCCAAATCTCACCAAATAACCTTTACCTTTCGTCGTAAACCTACGACTTCCTGTCCTACAGTATCCTTCAACAATATTCCACTGACCCCTGTTGAACAGATCCGCTATCTAGGACTTGAACAGGACAAACGTTTAACTTGGAATCCTCATACAAGAATTAAACGACAGGAAACTGCTCGTCGTTTTCGACATCTTCAACATTTACTAGACAGACGTTCAAAACTCCCGATTTTCTACAAAAGATTCATTTACATGACAGTTGACCACTCCAATCCACTAGTCTCCCAACTTGCTTCGCACTCCATTCCTGATAATCCTACTAGGCGTCTGAAAAGAAGATGGTCTTGAGACCTTTTAGTGTAGAATTTATTAAAGTGCTACTAGTGAATAGTTCTTAACATGTTATTTACATGCCATTGTATTCACTTTCAACACATTTACTTGTTGTATATATTTTATACAGTTGTAAATTTCAATAAATTTATAAGAAAAAAAAAATCAAAATTATCGATGTTTACAACTGTATTCAATTTATACAAAAAGGAAATGTGTGCCTCTTAAAACTCTTTAAATCACTG
This sequence comes from Euschistus heros, assembly GCA_003667255.2. NCBI lineage: Eukaryota > Metazoa > Arthropoda > Insecta > Hemiptera > Pentatomidae > Euschistus > Euschistus heros. The sequence goes on from RCWM02000146.1 coordinate 946,900, forward strand.
TTGAACACATTCACGCTATCTTCACCATGCACTTTGTAAATGTTTCTGGCTCTTTGGACCCTCTTCCAACAGAGCTTGTATTTGTAAACCTGTTGAGTAAATATTTAATTGTTTAGTTGATAAATTATTTCCAAGCAATCAAATAAAAAATGTTTTGTTTATAAGAGGAGTAGGAATATTTATCAATTCTCTCATGAACAAAAATTCTTCCAAACAAAAAAAAAAAAAAAAAAAAAAAATATTAACTGTAATCAGTTTATTTCACAGAAGGGCAGAAGGATTAAAGACAATACTCTCCGAGCTGTAGAAATTTAATAAAAATCCAACCCATTGTCTGAAATTTAATATTAAATTTCGATTATGGTTATATATTTACTTTCGAGGGCGGATAATCTGAGATCGATACGTAAACTCTTCCAAGCGGAGACGAACTCCATTCTTCTGCTCGAGGACTGCGGAGGAATTAATTAACACGGGATGGACCGCACACATTGGATCCCCCCTGTCCCCAGGAACCAACACAATGGCACATCAGGAGTACCGCGCCATCTCCCACCCACCTTCCTCTCACCCGCCCGGTGGACCTAATGTTTTATGAAATGAATCCTGTTCCAGTAATTAATTTCACCCTTCTTGCCTCTTCTTCTCTCTGCTTCACTTTTGTCCGAGAAATTTCTCTCAATATCGTCAACTTCTCCACCGGATGGTCTCTACAGCTGTGACTTGCTGTCGTTCCAGTGCGGTCTTATAAATATCGGAGGTTCATCACAATCTGATACTTTTATATAAATTCTAATAATCATTTTACTCTCATATATTTTTATGATTGTAACTAATCAAATATTAAAGACCGTGAGTTATAGAACTTAATATTCTATTAATCTCCGAAAACCAATATCCGAGTCAAAAATTTTATTATCAGTTGACCGATTGAATCCACATCAAGACCTGCAGTCTAAAACTCAAGTCATTTTCTTTAAAGTTTTAAGATTAAAGCCGACTTACGTGAACACTGAGCCGTATCCCCTATTTCATTTCCCGATCGTCACAAGAATTCCAAAGCCACTTGAGAATATAAGTTTCTGACAATTTTTGACTGCCGAAGGATTGCGGTCTCTTCTTGACGTCTAATTTTTGTCTTTTTAAAATTGATATAATTGTTTCGTGTTTTAAAGGACCCTCTTCCTTTTTAATCCTTTAATCCTTTTTGCAGGACATTCTATAACTGAAATTCCGCACTCCCCCCCATATACTTTTCAATGAAAGGTTAAATAAAAATAAAATTGGTAAAATAATAGAAAGTTGTCTTGGAGAAACTTGTTGCAGTTCACGGTTCCAAGCTAGTGAAAAAACCCAAACCCCGATTATTGTTGTTTGGGTCCGCATCAACATGGTCCTGCAGGAATCCTTATTGAATGGTCATTTTCGGGAAGAAACTCCTTGTTCATACCACCAGTATCAAATTCCTGAACCATGTTTTCAACATAAATTTAGATAGAAAATTTTATTTAAGTTTTTGTTTGTTCGTTTTTTAGGGCTTTACCTCCTTATGTACTCCAACTAGAGCAGGAAGGACGCGCATCCTACAAGTTACCAACCTATTCTAGCCAGGGTGGGAAGTTCAAGATTCATTCGTGGGTTCCCCAGAAAATAAATTTTAACATCACCCAGGTGGGATTCGAACCCACGACCTTTTGGTTATGAGCGCGCTGAGACCCACGCTCCAATTCACTCGGCCGTCGAGTCCCCATTTAAGGTTTTTATTTCACCATTAAAGTCCAATTTTCTTGTTTCGAAATACTATAGTGAAGTAAAGCAAAGTGTTTTTTTTAAAAATCATTATTGCTACTTTTGAAGAAACGTCTTACTTGGAATTCGCTAACAATATTAAAACCACGAGAAACGTTTTTGAATACTCCAACAATTTCTAGACAAACGTTCAAACCTTCCCATTAATTACATTTGGCTCATCTACATCACAGTACTTAGACCTTGGGCGTTAGGAGTTGAGCTTTTGAGTTCCACTAAACCATCCAATTTATCTTGTACCCAGTCCAGACAATCCATTATCCTTCCAAAAATACTTAATGCTCCTTACTTTGTCACAAAAAAATCAAATGAAATTGGGACTTACTGCCCCCAAGTATAATAATAGTGCGCAATAACTGTTACAATTGTCTTAACCTATACTTATAAAATCTTTAGTGATGACGACACATATTGTCAATAGGAACAAAAAACTATATATACAATCATGTATGAAATGATAAAACAATTCTTAAATTTATTCTCAACTAATGGGCTGAGTCAGAAAAAATGACCGTTTTATAGGTAAAAATCAAAATTTATTTTTCTTCTACTTACAAGGTTTTTAATAATCAAAATATAAACCATTGTGCTCTATGGTTTGACGCCATCTGGAAGCCAGCTGTAGAATTCCTTGAGAGTACCACTTTTTGGGTTTTGAATCGAAGAAATCACGAACCCCATTTTCAACTTTATTTAAGTCGTTGAATGTTTTTCCACGAAGGAAATGAGCCATTGATCTGAACAGCAGTCTGATGGTGCTAGGTCTGGACTATATGTCAGGTGAGGGAGAAGCTCGATTCCATCCAAATTAGCTAGTTTCCTTTTGTAAGGCGAGAAGTTTGGGGTCTGGCATTATCTTGTTGGAACAAGACTTGCTTCCTGTTGACTAAAACTGGATGCCGCTAAACCAAAACATTATGCATTCCCTGCAGTTGTTCAGAATAAAGCTTTGAAGCTCAGAGGGTCGTGGTTGACTATTGAAACACGGCCTGATCCAGATTTCCTTTCAAGGCTCAAATTACCTTCATTAAATTTTTGGAACCACCCTCACCGGTGGCGAGAAGAGTTTCAAATTTCATTCAATGAGTATTCATCCTCAAATTCAACCACTAAACGAGTGGATTCAGCTGCTGAAAACTTCCGTTTCGTACGAGAATTTACTGCCATTGTGAAGAAAGGAAAGCTAAATAAGTACTGAACCCGGATAGAAGGCATGCTGTTTACCTAATGTTTTAGACGAGATCAAACATGAACTTCTTATCACAATTCTTATATACATCTACATACATCCGAATGTATATAAGAGAGGAATTACGATGCAAAGTTCAAACACAAAGAAAACGGCCATTTTTCCTGACTCGTCCTATTATTTACATATTTTCGGAAGATTGATTGTCTAAAAGGTGTAAAAATAAACTTTCTTTTTTTTTTTTTTTTTTAAGGATTTTTCAAATGCAGTAGTTTTATGTGAGGGGGTATACACATTAAAGGGTTAGGATCTAGTGTTAAGGAGGTGAATAGAAGAAACTGTTACTAGGTCAAGAGTATAGGAAATTTTTGTGGTTATTAGAGATTGAAATATGAAAGTACATAGAAAGTACTGCCGTCGTAAATTTGGAAGAAGTCTACGCTCAAAATATCAGCACGTAACGTGGAACCACCCTAAGAAAAATGAACCAGTTCATGAGACTGTAACAATATTCATAAAGATAATAAAATTTTTTTTTAGCCATTTTTTTTTTTTTTATCTCAAACCAGGTATCCATCTTATCATAGTAAAAAAAATAATCATTCAAATCCACTGGTATCTCAACTCTCTTCCATTTCATTCCAGATAACCCTCCGAGACGTCTAAAAAGCACATGATCTCGGGACGTTGCTTTACAAGCTATTGACGTGTTATTGCGAGCATTATCATCTCATTTATTTATGTATTTTTATTTGATTTTGAAGTTGTAAATTTCAATAAATAATTAATATATCAGTATTTTTTATGGATATGATTAATACATATAATTTATAATATATTACAAACATTTAAATTTGATCATTTAATATAACAGTTAATACAATCCGAACTTGATTACATTCATCGGATTCCAGGCTGCATTGCGGACACGGTATCAATCAAGCGGCTGGCATAATGTTGGAGCCGCGTTGGTATGCAGCCAGCAGATAATTACCGCTAGCTAATGCAGTTTTGCCGCATCAGCGCGACAATAAATACACTTTTCACCGAATGCACCGGGCTCACTCAGTCACATAACAGGGCGGACTGTCGGTCCCCGACATTATCTCGCTCCATTGGTCTGCCGCTGATTGGATCCCGGCATCGCCATGAATTTTAAATTCTGCGGGACATATATTGTAGTGTGTTGTGCCTGTACAAAGGTTCATCAGCTAGCTACATTTCACGCTCTGCCCCTGCGCCCGGTGGTTTCTACGGTCTTCAAAGCAACCAGGGTTTTGCGACCCGGGTTTTAATCACTCTGTACCGCTCTACAAACTCGTTACAGCCAAAGCTCTTTAGCGGTTCTCGCACTGAGCCTCGGGCAGTGTTTTTTTTTTTTAACTCTAATATCGATATCTCGCCGCGTTAATCGAAAGCCCTGAATCGAGCTGTGGAGCGGAAAAAAATTCTGATATTGTTGGATGCACTTTGGTAAACACTTCTGCCCCTTCCTTGAAAATTACTGAATGAGCAACTCTTTGGGGGACTATTTCATACAAATAATATTGGACATGAATTTTAAAATATAGCCCATTCCTACTTGACTTCATAGAATAAAAACAAAACAAGAGAAATGTATGTTAACATAATTTAATTCGTAAATCATCCCTTTTTTTCAAATAGTTTTTATATACATTTTTTGAACTTTGAATACTATAAAACGGCCAGACTTTGCATCAAAATCACTAAAACGTTTCAGTGTAAGAAAAAGTGTTTTTTGTCTAGATTAGAAATATTTTGTTTTTCTTACTTCCGTACGTTAGGATAACTAGTACCACTCACAACCCATGAAAGTTTTGGGTTCAGTACTTAGGTAAGGATGTACTATTTCTGAGTCAACGGTTGTGAAAGGAGGTGATCTGGCCAGAATTCACGCTCAACCGCCAGGTTTTTTTTTTACCAATTAATGGTAACCACTTTTTAAGAGACTGGGTGTGCCCCACGAGGGTCTCCCAACCTCGTATTCGATCCACGGCCAAAATAACAGGAAATAAATTTTCTGCCTTTTAGTCGGACTCGAACTCGGTCCCGGAAGCATGGTTATCAAGCGCTTTAACCACTGAGCTACTGCGCCTCCCTTACGTAGGATATAACATATAAAATATCCCTCAGAGAATAAAACACGTTTTCTTTGACTGACACGTCTTAGTGAACTTGGTGCAATGTTAACTCACTGGTTCAAAGTCAGGCCGTTTTATCGTATTTACGTCTTTGGAAATCGTTTATTTGTTTCGTTTAATATCTGTTGCAAATCATTGATGATCCTCATGCAAATGTTTTGAACCCTTTCCAATTTATTATAGTTAGTGAAGCAATTTGAGCTCAACACCGGGGAAGCATATGTGATTTGTGCACGGATAACTGTTTTATATAGTAGGGTAAATCACTAGTTATGGTCACCTCACCAGTTATAGGCAGGTTATTACGTTTTTAACAAAAATAAGCCTTTGCCAGTTTTCTTTGTTAGATCCTTTTAAGAGACGTTTCACGGAAGGACTTATGACTCACTCGCTAATGAATCCTTCTCTCCCATCCATTTCCGTTTGGCTTAGTTAATGTTTTGCCGAATTAGTGTTGGGCAATAGCTCCTATGTGTAGTAGGTGTGATTTTACAAGTGAACATTATTAAGGAATTGCTTTGTAATTCTTCGCCAATTTGAGGTTTTAAAGGTAAGTATCTGTTCATTTTGATTTCTGTTTTTTCTTCAGATCTCTTTGTTTTTCATTTTGTCACTTTTATCAATTAAAATTTTCAACTGACCATAACCGCTCAAGTGTTTTGTCATAAGAAGTGTTCTTACTCCTAAAAAAATGTAGATTTTCCCTGGTTTAGTTCTATTATCTTAAAAGTAAAATACGATAACGTTTACTAGTTTTGGTCATGGGTGACAATGTTAGGTCTATCAGTGACCATAACTAGTTATATCAGTGTATAAATGAATAATGGTCACTTGCTTTTACGATTTTATTTTTTCAAGAATTTTCTTTTTATACAGTAATTGTTTGCAACTATGCCTAAGGGGCGATATTCGTACTCTGAGGATGATGCCACACAGGCAAAAGAAGAAATTCTTAAAGGAGCTTCTGTAAGATCTATATTGAAAAAGTATGTGTTTTTGAAATGGATGTTTTTCTTACTTAAAATACCTAGTGCCAATGTTATTACTCCTTTTTATTATAACAGGTACAAAATCCCAAGGATGACGTTAACTCGAAGATTAAAGGGCACTGGAAGGTTTCAGTGTGGTCCAGACCCCATTTCGTCTGCTGAAGAGGAGGACCTGTTAGAGAAATGGATTATGGATTATTAGTATATACAATTGTTTTCCCAAACGAAAATTTGATTTATTCTTGAGCGTCAAAGAACTAGCAATAGTTTCGAACCAACAATGTACAATTAAAGATAGTATGCCCATTGACGGATGGTATAGGGGTTTTCTCCGTCGCCATCCAAATATCTCCAGTAGACCCACAGAAGCCGTATCACCAGCCAGCTCTTGTGTGTCTGAGAAAGACATCCGTGGTTGGTTTGGCTCAGTGTAAAACATTTTATAGGAAGAACACGTCTTTGATGTTTTGTGTCACCCATCGCGGATTTTTAATGGTGACGAGTTTGGATTTCTTTTAAATCCCAGAAGCAGCAGTAAAACTGTAATAATAAAGTGTTTTTTATTTTTGATTAATTAATCCTTAACTTTTTATTAACCTCAAATGATTGAAAGGTATGCATAAATAGTGAATTTTAAAATAATAAAAACAATTGTTTACAAAATTTTTGTTCATATGACCATAACTAGTTTTTACTATGACCATAACTAATACACTGTGCCCATAACTGGTATTTTTAGGATATTTTCATAAAATCTAAAAAATCTATTTTAAGGAAAAATACACAGCTTTAGTAAATTTACCATTTAATAGAACAAGAATTCATGAATCTAAATATGTAAAAAAAATAGTAATCTGCGAAACAGTCTAGACGATACCCTCTTTTGCAACAATCAATTTCCTTAACTATGACCATAACCCGTGATTTACCCTATAAGTTTATTTTTAGGGTTTAATTTCGATTTTTAGGGGAAACATTTTGTAAAAAAGTTTTTTATCTTTATCAGTTTTATTGTTTATATGTTCGGTGTATTTAAATGATTTGTCCAGTGTTAAACCTAAGTATTTTATTGATTTAGACCAAGGTATGTCTTCTTTGTTTAAAATGATATGTTGGTCTATGACAGGTCTACGTTTTGTGAAGATGATTGCCTCCGATTTGCTTGTATTTAATTTCAGTTTCCATCTTTGGCACTATTTATTAATTTTTTTGTAACTTTTTTGCAACCGATTTACAATTGAGTCGATGCGGTAAGAAGTTGTGTATAGTACAGTGTCATCTGCGTATAAGGATATTGTTACGTTAGGGTGTTTCGGAAAGTCTGATATGAACAGGTTAAACAGAGTTGGAGATAGGCAGGAACCTTGTTCTTACTGAAAGGTTAAAGTGTTTGTACATGTGTGAAGCTGTATTTAAACAAAGTTATAAAAAATAATATTTAGAAATTAACCTACCTAATTCAGAGGAAAATTCGACATTATATAATTAAAATTAGTGGTCCCACACGGACGCGAAGATGGGAGAGATAGCGCGGTGACTGTGGAATATATTGGCGATATGATAGGAAAGCTAAGTTATTTAGGAGAGATATCGCCTGTTTTTAGCCGGGCAATTAACGAGCTGCGATAATGAAGGCAGATCTATCTCTCCCCCGGGAGTCCCTCGCGGCCTTACATTCAGTCCGCTCTAGTGTGTTGTGTTATGTTAACTCTCTGCCATGCCCCTCCTGGTTTCATTAAGTTTTAATGAGAATAATCAAGTGTAATGTTTCAACGTCACTGTATTCAATTGCTATTGGAGTAAAATAGTGGTAATATATGGATGGACCTTAAAAATGTTCTGTCCTTAATAATTCTCAGCTTGATCGATTCATTAAATTTTATTTTTCTCTTGAATTTTTAATATCCACACCTGTCACTTATCCAAAAACAAAAAGAAACAGATGTGATCATGATATGGAAAATAATTGCTATGCCAGACGATGAGGAAGATGAACGCCCAGAGGCACTTACTCCTTATATGAAAAAAAGTACTTTCTGTTACAAGAAATTTTTTCATTGAAGGAGATTTAATTTAAGTATCGTATTTCATTTTTTGAAAAGCTTAACTCCTCTTAATTTTGTATTCATTACTACATCTTCAGGTTTTACAATCATATTGCATTCCATTTACAATCCTATACTATTTCTTTTACTATTATATTTGAATTTTTACCTTAGAACTGTGATATTCTCACATGGTCACATATCTTCACACTGACACTCTACTGAGCAATGTTCAATCATTGTTTTGTTTATTTATTACTTATACATTATGGCCTTTTAATTTGGTTAATAGATAGGACTGTAAAAGAACAAATAACAAAGTGAAAAATAATAACACTGCACTGTGCGAACATGCAAACAAATTCAAAATGTATTTGACTTCGAAAATACTAAGATATTAAATCATGAAAATAAAACCAAAAATAGAAAAATAATGGAAGCAATTTATATAAATAAAACAATAGACCAGGCTGTAAACTATAAAACAGATACACATAAAATAGGTACAAGTTATGCAAAATTAATAGATTAAAAATATAATAAATTTATATAAGAATAAAAATCATTATCAATTAAAAATAATAAAAATGTAAATATTAATAACAATACAGTAATAGAATGAAAATGGAATGGGTAAATAAGAACCAAATTAAAAAGCCATAATGTATAAGTAATAAATAAACAAAACAATGTTTGAACATTGCCCAGTAGAGTGTCAGTCTGTGAGGATATGTGACCATGTGAGAATATCACAGTTGTTATAAAGGTAAAAATCCAAATATAATAATAAAAAAAATAGTATAGAATTGTAAATGGAATGTAATATGATTGTCGAACCTGAAGATGGAGCAAATAAGCTACGAAACATGTAGTAATGAATAAAAAATTAAGAGAAGTTATGCTTTTTAAAAAATGAAAATTATTTTCTGTTATTTCGGTCGAAGCTCGACTTCAAGGTCAGGTGACCCTCCTGGGGCACACCCAACCTATACAAAGTGGGTACCCTTAATTGGGGGAAAACATGGCGGTCGAGCGAAAATTAGGCCAAATCTCCTTCTTTCACAACCGTTGGACTAGGAACAGTACATCCTTTCCTAAGCACTGAACGCAACACTACTCATGGGTTGTCAGTGCTACAGGTTTTATTTGTTATTTATATCCTAAACCTCCATTAGTATAGTAACTTATTGTTAGTAGTAACCCGATTACTCTTTTTCATGAAATAGGTTTATTTTCAATACTTAAAGTTTTTGAATCAGTCAATCATTAATACGTGGGTTTTTTACTGAGCCTTCAGATTCCTCTGGGAAAACACCTAATCTCTACTAATTGGATGCTTGAAGCTTTAATTATTTGGAGAAAAACAGATTTTCCATTATATTTCATTGAGGCATGAAACAATATTCCGTCACTAATATATCTATATACTATAAAATGTATAAATATATATATATATATATATATATATATATATATATATATATAACCTTTTATATTGTTATACTGTAATGTTATACAATATAATCAAAGCTAAAAAGTAACTGACTTTAAAACATTTTTTTTTTTTTTTTTTTTTTTTTTAACAAAGCCCGTTCCACGGATAATGGGCAGTCGAGCGGCTCTTAATTCCCTAATCCTCGGATAGAGAGCGGTACTAAATCAACACTAATCCGGAAGAGAGGGATCCGATCTGATAGGGTTTTTGAACTATATCGGGGAGGCAGTGGCTGAGTGACACGGCGGGGATTAGGGAGGCCGTGTACTAGATATAGCCACCACTCCCCGCTAATACCGTCCCTTGTTCCACCTCCGCTGGTTCATCCCAAGTTTGAGTAAAACATGGCGATAACTTATTGGAGTATTTTACACAACATGTTTTTAGGAAAAATCATACATTTAATTATATGTAAAAACGTATTTTGTCATATTTCTTCCTTGATAAAATTGTGACCTTTCATCTTCGTTAAGTTGATCATTTTCAATATATTCTCAAAACTCATAAATCATTACTTTTTTGAAGAAGTGTATAAAGTTTTGCATTGATTTTAATTTAAAATATCTCTTCATAGCAATTAGGTATATATTTATGAAGAAAAAAAATAGTACCTAATTGGATTTGTTACCAGAAAAATGTTTTACTAATGCAAATACATAATTTATCAAATAACATAAACAATGTGGTATTCAAACAAATTATAGTTTTGTAGAAAAAACAGAAAAATGTTCTTTATTTCACGGAAATTTTCTTCAAACTAATAGTCCTTTTTGAGTTACACTTAAAACAGTTTTCTCCATATATTAGTCACACATTTTAGTTTAATACAATTACTGGGAATTCGAATGTTTTTGAAATTTGAACATCCTTCCAAATCGATGACATAATGATCAAATTAACATATTTTACTATGACTATAACAAGCAACTGCAGCGCGTTCACAACTCTACTCTGAGCAACTGTAGAAGTAACACAATGTATTTATTGCGCCTACAATCCAAATAAAATTGAAAGAATAAATTTATGAAACTATTGTAAACTCTCACTGGGATGTATTTATCTTTGATGGGAGATCAAAGCTACAGTTGGCTAATTTCCTCACAATTTTAGAAATAATATTTTTAATATAGTGTAATTAGATAGTTTCTGACTTGACATCTCGTGGTACATTTCTGTCAAACACGACTCTTGCGCAATACCAGACTGGTTCAGTTATCTTATAAAACTTAAATTGCTCGTTACAACCTTGGTTTGTCTACTTTGCCTCTAGCATGAAAAAATTCTTCCGAGAGCTTAAAGCATAAGAGAACAGGATCAAATAGTCTTCAATTTCTCGAGAAGTTACAAGAATATTCAGACCACGACATAATATATACTGATGGAACCAAAAAAAATGAATTCGTTGGTTTTGCAGTAATTATGAATGGGACACCCCGCGAATATAAATTACCGTATTATTCATCTATACACACTGCAGAACTGCATGCGATTTCTACAGCTCTTTACTCATCCGTCAACAGTGCACATTCAAAAATATTAATTTGTACTGATTCCATGTCAGCACTTCAATGTATAGCTAATTTTAGCAAAACTAGCCACACAATTGAAAGGATCCATAGTCATTTGGAAATACTAAAAACCATAAAAAGAGCGTAACTTTTCTCTGGACCCCTGCACACACCGGAATTCCTAGGAAATGAAGCAGCGGATAAAGCTGCCAAAGAAGCTTCTGTGATGAATACCGCACCGCTTAAAATATATGAACCCAATGATGTTAAACGGTTTTTGAAGAAGAAAGTAAAAACAAAGTGGGAAATCATGTGGTTTGAAACTCCTTTGACGAACAAACTAAGAAATATAAAAAAAAGTACGAAACAGTGGACAAGCGCTATAAGAGGAAACAGAAGAGAAGAAATTGTTACAACAAGGGTGAGGGTCGGACATTCTAACAAGACTCACGCCTATCTAATCACAAAAGAGGCCCAACCACATTGTGAAAGATGTCAATCTCCAATGACCATTAAACACACAATAGAAGATTGCGCATTATTACAACAAGACTTAGAAAAAAATAAAATACCCCGATCCACAGAACTTGTTCTAGGGGACTCAAGAAATTCTATAAATAAAATTATAAATATATTAAAGAACATTCACTTTTCAATAAAATATAATACGAAAATGATGATACAGGACGAAGAAAAATAAATTTCCAACATTTAAATGAAAAGGGCGTAATAACCTGGAAGTTGATCGCCCAAATAAAAACCTCTATCTACCATCCTAACCTTTCTATTCCAATCCGTTGCAGATATACAATAAATCAAAGACTTTTTTGAGCAAACTACGTTTTTTTTTTTTTTTTTTTTCCATAAAAACTGTATTATCTCCATCTTGTTTAAATATTTTTCAAGCTTTGACAACATTTTCAGATTTAGCATTACATTTTCTATTATAGCTGAGTAGCTGTAACCTTGAATTTTACAAACTTGGTATCTTAAGAACAGCTTGATCTTCACCTTATTTGGGGAAGTCACAATGTCTTATACTACTTCAACGCTCACCGTTTTTTCGATAAAACTATCCATAAAACGTCAAATCTCACAAAAACATAAAAATTTAATAAGCTTTCGAATGATATGTTAAACGTAATGATTTTGTTTCGACTTCATGGCGAAGTTTACTTTTTAAACCGAAAAAACATGGTGTTCTTATTTGGTATACAAATCAGTTACTTGTGTAAATAAAACATTATGACGATCCCTTAATGAAAATGTGCATTTTAAACATAATAAACTCTTCATTGGATTAAAAGCAAAGAAAATTATTGTTTAATAGAAAATAAAGGAAAACTGTCAATAGAGTGACACTAGATCAGAGGATCTTATGTATTACATTTATTTATTTATTATTATTATTTAGGATTTATTTTATTAGGTTTTCAATGTAATGTTTAAAATAATATAATGATAATGAACATAGACTTCAATTTTGCCGTTAGCTTCAGAATGCAGATGATATTAAAGAATACAACTTTTTGCGGTAAAATTTATGGGTAGATGAGTCTGTTTTTACAGGGAAAGGCATTCTACCTGAAGTTCGGCAAAATGTGATTTTCCAACACCATGGTGCTCCTCCACATTATTCGAAAGCAATAAAAATATAAACCAACGATATACATGGATAGGTAGAAACCCCTTTATTCTATTAGATTTATTCTATATTTGCAACGGATTGGAATAGAAAGGTGAGGTTTGCGGCATTTCGCTACATTTTTGATCTAGTTATACCCAATTTTTTTTTTTTTTTACATTAAGAGATACTCACCCTGTATAATTAACAGTTGAACATATTCTAGTTGACTACCCTATATGGGATAGTTATTTTCAGGAAGAAGGATTACATAGACACCTCCCTACCACGCTAGGTGATAATAGTGAAAATATCGAAATAATAATAAGTTTTTTTTTTAAAAAGTACAACTTGTTTAATAAAATTTAAAAAGAAATCACTAAAAAAAAAAAAAAAAAGATAGACGACCCTCGACGTTGTGTGATCATAAGAAATTTAACCTAACCTTCAACAATGATTAAAATAACTTCTTAGGCTTACAATTAAAACCTTATTCCGATTAATCCTGACTTAATTCATATAATTTATAAGCTGTAGTACATGATTGGTCCAAATTTCGATTGAGGTAATAAACTGGGAAAGGTGTACAGTTATTTAGTAGCAGTTATAGTTCAACAATATTCATAATATCATTGATCACAACAGTATCAACGTATTATTACCGTTCAAAATAATGTTATAGTGTGCTGAATAGAGGATTGGTCAACATTTGTAGACATTTTCTTAGTTTTTTTTTTTTTTTTTTTTTTTTTTTTTTTTTTTTTTTTTTTTTTTTTTTTTTTTTTTTTTTTTTTTTTTTTTTTTTTTTTTTTTTTTTATAATTTTGCGATTTTATTAAAATATGAGCAGTGTAGGAAAAAGTATTGCTGCTTATATTTATTGAACGTTTAAAACCCAGCAAACGAAGTAAGATAATCAGAAATACTGAAGCTGAAATTAACTAGTACTTATAAGTGAATGGATTGCTCCGTTCCACTGTGCATCTGATTCAAAAATTAAAATACGTGTTTGTTTACAAAATAAAGGTACACTTTTTTTTTCTAGCTACTTAAACTTTGGTTTTAATTAACGATTCCTAGTTAGTACGAAGAGCCGTACACATGAATAAAACATGTCCTTTTGAAAAGGATCTTTTGTCATTCGGGAGCAGGCATAGAGGACTTTTGATAAAGACCTGCTTTAATTAAACCGGAGATAGCGCACAACCCGGAGTATGTTAACCCCCCACTGCTAAGAGCTCTACTAGAACAACACAGCATAGGTTACACGCTCGTTACACCAAGTCAGGGGAAAAAAAAGAAAAAAAAAAAAAAAAAAAAAAAAGACAAAACAGAACCCCTCGCCTAGAGAGGACTGCATTACATCTAAAAGCCGCACAGTTTTTGCATCTCCTCGGGTCGTCCTACCCCAACCGAGTCCAATTATGCAAATGAAGGGTCCAGGTTTAAAATTGTGTGGGGGGGGAGGGGAGGGGCGCAGGGTACTTTATAATTAGAAATATCCGAAACCGCATTAGTGTCCAAATTGTAGCCACTGCCTACCAAATTGTCCGGAATTAGTGCTATTTGCCAGGCCCTGAAATTCGTCCAGGCCACCTTTGGCGGATTGAAATTGAAGGAAATTACCGGCTTTGAAAGTTTACTGTCACCAACTTAATAAAAGGCTGCTCATTCAACACTGAAAACTGACATGTTTATCACGGTCGGCTAGACTTATAGTTTTAACATTATAAAGTAGGAAATAGAAATGAAATTAAAAACATATATTCTATGGAACAACAAATAAAAAAAAAAAGACTCTTGGTTTAAAAAAAAAATGATAATATTATAATTTTTTCTAGAACAATATAGTCAGTGAGAAAGATAAGAGGGATTAGAATAGTATAGAAGAAGTAGCTTGATGAATATTGGAAATAAGTAAAAGCCATGCGATTGAGGGTTCAGGAGGAGTGTGTCAAAGAACGGGTTCTGGAAAAGAGAAAAGAAATGGGGGCATAAAAAAAGTTGTGTGCGTAAAAATATATGATCTCTAACAAAGTAGCTTTCTTCAGTTTGATTGTATAATATCTAATATTAAATAATAAAATATTAATATACATACCCACACATATAAATGAACCTTTACCAGTAAAACGTCTTGGGTTCAGAACATTGATAAAGATGAATTGTTACAAGGGTTCTGAAAGTAGATTTAACCGAAACGATCAGGCTCAACTGCCCGGATTTTTCCCCAAAGAAGAGTAGAAAAAGAAGAAGAAGAAAATAAGATTTATTCTGGAACAACTTGTCCCCTAAAAATAACAAATGAGTACAATACAACAATCGACACAATCGGACAATCGTCAGGCTATAATAATTAATCATAAAATAAAAATTGATTAATAATTAAACTATAAGTTACAAAATAAATGATAAATCTTGTATATGGGTGCATGTATGTATACATATACAAGTATATAGCATAAATATTCATGTTTTATTTACATTTGCTTGAAAGATTGAAAATTCTGGAGGTGAAGAAATAGATGATGTTTAAAGGAAATAAGAGTGGAGCTTTTTCGAATTGAGGTGGGAAATGAATTCCATAAAGAGGAAGTCCGGATGATACAGGATTTTTCGAAGGATGCAGTTCAATGCGCAGGAGCGTACAAGTTGAAAGAGTACCTATTTCATAGAGGCTGGGTGTGCCAGAGGAGGATCTCTCGGCTTCGAAACCGATCTAAAGCTGAAACAGAATAAATTTAATAACAGAATATTAATTTTCTGTTTTCACCGGATTCGAACTCGGCCCCAGAAGCCTGGTATTCAGGTTCCTTTTCCAGTGAACTACCGCGCCTAATATTTAATAATAATCTTAATTTATCAATAAGTTCCTAATTCATATAATTACTGTATCCTGGATAAAAATAATAAAGACAAGGTGAAACTGGCAACCATAATGTTACAAATAAATTTTAAAAATGTAATGGGAACTGTAAAAGCAATTCTTCCCAGGCACACTGTCCATAAACATTGTTTTATTTTTTTATTTTTTTTGTATTCTTTATTGAAAATAAATCACAAAAAGCTGAACTAGGCTAATAATAACATAGGCACATGTCTGGGCACACTTCATCTTATATGACATAATAAGTAATGAGAAAGAATTTATAAACAGATGTAAGAACGCAAAAAGCTTAAATAAAGAGATAAAACAGTAGGACAAATTAAAACAAAAAAACCTACACAACAAAATGAACAATACTAGTGCGAATAATAATAAATAATTGTTAAATTTTAATCCAAGCTAAATTAATACAAATAATACTATACAACTTATATAATAATACAAAAAGAAAACTCTTTTGTGGTATATTACAAGATAAACTTTTATTAATTAACTTTATAGTGTAAATGAGATATTTAAACTATTGTAATGTTTGTAATATTGTGTACTTTAAAGAAATTAGTTTTTCAATCTTCAAGTAATATGATTTAGTTCGTTTGTGTTTGTATCTTTTTAGATTTTGCTTGTTATAATTTCCTATTTCTTGGATTTTGGGGTTTTCAGATATGGCATTTGATAAAAAAAAATTATTTAGTTTGGAAATGAATGAGTTGTTTGACTGTGGGTAGATTGATATCAATGAGTAGATATTTTTGTGTATCTGGGGTAGTTGTTTATGATTCTCATACAAATGCTTTGAAAGACTTCCAGTTTTACTCCAAACAGCATAAACATATTATTTAAACTTTTTTAAAATAACAGACTTGGTTGTGCTTGCATTCAGCAAAAATAAGTTTGATGATTTAGAAAAAAAAAGGTGTTTAAACTTGTCAATTGCTCCCCTTCTAAAAGACTGGTTCTCGAGTGGGGTGAGGTAACTGGACATCCGGAACCAAACAGTGGCAAGATGGACGAGGTTTCGAAACTATTTCAACATCATTGTAGTAAAAAAAACACTTGTTTACGTTTACTACTTTTCAATTGCTATGTTGACAATATACAAACTTAGTAAGAAAACTTAGTACGCAGCAACTTAAGTATTCAACGGATCACATTAAAACGTACTATACCCAAATCACTTTCACGTTTAACCAGTTTATTTATAGTATATAATGTTTTTCCCGTTATCGGTGCTCAATCATTAATTGATTTATGATCTAAATTGCCAGTCCCTTAGATAAAAAAATAATGTAAATAACGTGTTTTGATTAATTATAAAAACACATCAGTAGTAAATTTCATAAATTCCAAAATTAAAATCATTCCATTAATGATTTCTTTTTTTCCGGAATTGAACTAGAGATTCTTCAAAACAGAGTGGGAGAGAAAGAGAAAGTAAATTTTGGTCAGAAAAATAATTGACTGTACAAAATTTACAGCTACATTACAGCTACATTAAGTAATTGTATTAGCTACAAATACATAAAATTTTAAAACTTGTGTTGGACAATCACATACATATCAATATTTTCTCTAATCTTTTTACAATTAATTATATTAGCTTATGCTTTAAAATTGTGGTGCTGTAATTTCAAAAAATAATTCGGAGGTTCTTTTTCTCATGATATCTGCAAAATTATAAAACGTAATTAAAATTATACAATTAGAATTATTAAATTATTAAAATTCATTAGATATTTATTCCTTCTTAACAAATATATGACAAGTTAACATTGTTTTGAGGTCATGGAACCGTCTTGATTCAAATGTTAATAGTTGTAACGCTTCGTGTTAGATAATTGTCAGGATGTAGTTCTGAACAATAGTAAGAACAACAAATGCGTGCGTTGATAATTTGATTGCTCACTGTCAGATGTAAGCAGGCCATGACGGGTAACTAATTATAGTTATTCATTGTCCATGGCTATATTATTATAGTTACTGTTACTAAAACTAACTAAGCCATTACTAACGTGTTATATTAATCGAAGGAATTAACATGTTCGTAGTTTTTGTTGGAATCAGATACGACCATTCATAGGAAGCAGCAACGTGTGTTTTATCTCTGGTCTATGTTTTGTTAGAATTAAAAAATATGCTTATAAATGTAACAGGTCTTTATGAAATTATTTATATGTAAATCGTTATTAATTCTGAAATCAAATATAGAGTGATCGAAGATAAATATACGCACTAATATGAAATTCATAAATGCTAATTATTTTTTATTATAAAATATTGCCATTTCTTTAGCGATGAAAACACCTTTAGCTCTGATGAAAACAGTTAGTAGTGTATTCCAATGTGTTTCAGACATCCTATTGCATAAAGTAATATTACATAAGTTTATAAATTACAGTAAATTTATTTTAAGAAAGAATTCGTAAAGGTAATTAGGTATTTTTTTTTTTCATTTTTTATTTTAGCTATATACTGAAATTTACAACTTCACCCAAAACAAATTAAAGTACATCAAGTAAATGTGAAGGTAATGCTCATAAAGTCAATTACTTGTAACGAACTACCCATTAACTACCTCATCGATAAACGCTTTATTTAAGAACGTACTGAGTCCATCTTTTTTTTAGAAGCCTCGGAGAGTTATGTGGATTAGAATACAAAGCAAGCTGAGGTACTAGTGGATTTGATAAATACCGTTTCGAATTATTATATCCTGTTTTAAACAATTTTTGGTAACTTTGTGGTAAATTTATTTGAAGAAAGAATTGGTATCTGGTTTGGGCTAAATCAGCAACATATGGAACATTGAGATCTTTATGGATAAGTTTATTGGTGACAAAATAAGGAGCATTGAGGATTTTTCAAAGGATTTTGGATTGTAAGAATTGAACACTAGATTAATTGGATGGCTTGGTGGAGCTCCAAAGCTCAACTCCTAATGCCCAAATAGATCTGATTACTGTCATGTAAATGAGTCTCTTAATTCATTGGAAGGTTTGTACGTTTGCCTAGTAAATGTTGAAGAAGACCAAAACCACGAGCAGTTTCTTGCCTGGTCACTACTGCTAGATTTTATGATCATTGTTAATAAATTCATTTTGTACATAACAGGAATCACTGAGAATGAATATTTCTTTATTGTAAGAATCGAATAAAAGAAGAATGATTAAGTGGAGCTCCAATGTTCAACTCCGTATAGTTTTATTTTAAATCTATAAATCTGGATTAATTTTCTAAAGGCCCCAATTGATCGGGGGGAAATACTGATAGGATATTGGAGTTTTCACATTTTCTGAGGGCGTATTTATAAGTATTAATAATATTTCAAAAAGACTTTAAATATTTTTTAAGGGATGCTATTTTCGGATTCACTATAAGTGCAATGCCTCCAGATATTCTGTTTTTCCTAGATAAAATGCACTTGAGGAACAAATATAAAATAGCTAAAGATCGATAATAACTCAATTTGAACATTTATATTGACAACTCGTTATCCTGGGAGACATTGTTATTTCTGTAAAGAGCAGGACTCTATTTGAAAGAGTAGGAGCTGCATTCAAAGGGACAAAGACTATTTTGGCGGAGTGCAATCAGAAGTGCAATCAGGAGTGCAAACACCGACCTTAGGACCCTCTTCCTTACCTGACCTGACTCCAGATTTAAATTTTCCAAAGGACTCTCCCTGTTTTATCTCCCGCAGTTTGCTCTAGGGCCTATCCAAAGGGCGCTTTGTTTCCCCAAAGAATTGCCCTTCGTTTTCAATTACCCGGTCAATTTTGAGTCAAATACTTATTATAATAAAGTTAATTTAAAAAAAAAAAAAAAGACTTCAAGATTAAACCTACATTTACAAACTTGAAATAACAATTAAAAAATAATATTTGAATTACTTCAATACAAAGAGAATTAAAGGACAATTACTTAAATCATCGATACCTATATACCTAATAACCATTTATGATCAGTTATTTTTAGAGTCGGTGCCAGTCAAGAAGGGAGGTTTAGTCCTGCCTTCGCAACAAACTTTCTGCACTTCTTTACCAGCGCGTTGATTGCCACCGACTCCAAAAGTAACTGATCATCAATTGTGAAAATTTATCGATTTATAAGTATCGATGATTTCGTTGATTGCCCTCTAATGCTCATTATTTTGAAGTAATTAAATATTATTTTTTACTATTTAATTCTTTTTTTTTTTTTTTTTTACCTCTAAAAATGAACTTTATTTTTCAACTTTTCATGGTGAGTTTTATATATATATATAAGTTAGGATTAATCAAAGAACCACGTAATACCTTTCTGGTATTAAGTGACCAAATTATATAGTTTATGGGGAATGTCCATAAACTGGTAGGGGGGAGTTAAGGGCCAAAGCATAGCAGTATCAGCCTTAATCCTATTTCTAATCTTGTAAACACAGCAAATACTATAAATGTAGCATTACTGAGCCAATAAAGTCAGTTGATATTCAGTCTATTTAGCGTGCGTTTCTTATTACCTTTTCTTTTTTTTTTAAGTTTTATTTGTGACAGTTGCTAACTGGTGCCGAAACCCGGGACAACGCGCGGTGGCCTGTTTTTTTTCCTCTCAAGGCAAAACACAATCAGGTGAGGAAAATAGTTAATGGCTGAAACACAATCAGAGATGCCACCATTACCAGAAGGAACTTTAGCAGCGGCCCACGCTAACGTCCTGGAATGGATGAAAATCAGAACGGCCACGTCACAGGACCTCCGAAAGGCCATTTCGGGCTTGGAAAAATTCACAGGGGAGGTAGGTGAATTAAACCATTTTCTAAAAGGAGGGGATCGCCTGATGGCGAGAATAGAGGCAAAGACCGCAGAGAACCTATTAGATTCTGGAGATGCCGAGTCACTGAAGGCAGCTCTGGTGTGCAGAGTGAAAAGGAGTGTGCTTAATCAGATCCAGGCGGACGAAGAAACCCCATGGCTAATAGTGAAAGAGAGGTTGAAGAAGGCATTTGGAGGGGGTAGGTGGACCCCAGAAGAAGATATCTTCCAAATGTTTAGAGAAGCGAGGCAACCTAGGCAGACCACTGGTCAGTATGCAGCGGCGCTTCTGGCACGATTTAATCGCATCACGGAGAAATTAAGAGAGACGATCAGTGTAGCGGAGGCAGAAGCTAGAATGGCCTTTTTGTCTACGATACTAAAAGTCCAACTTGCCAGAGAAACCGGGAAGAAGGAAGGGTTGCCGAAAGACCGCACATTCGTTGAATGCGCTCAAGAAATGGTGGACTCCAGCGCGAGGGAAGAGGAAACTCGCATGGAAGTGGAGGAAACAGGCTGGAACAGAGTATCCTATAGGCGATCAGGATTTGGGCCCGCCGGAAACAGGAGAAAGGAGTTTGAATACAAGGCAAAGGAGGGTGGCGAGAGAAGATCAGGCCGACCAAGACCAAGAGGCACCGGCAAGAAGGAAGACAGGAAATGCCACGGTTGTGGAAAAGCCGGGCATCTAGTAGCTCAATGCCCCCGCACGAAATGCTTCGAGTGCGGGGTAGAAGGACACATAGCGAGACAATGCCCGTATATGTACCGCAGGAGAGAGGCGTCAAGAGGCGAGCCAATGGAGGTTAATACCCAGAAGGTGAGAACCAGGAGGACGCCGGAATCAGGAGGAGCATCCGAAACCTCGGACACCGAAAGGGAAGAGGAAGAATCGATAAGCAGCGGGAGTGAAGGAGAGGGAGTCAGCAGAGGAGTTAGACGAGGACGAGTGACTGTAAGGAGAAAGGATCGAGTGGAGGCCTGAGGAGGGTGCCAGCAGAGTGGCAGCCGCTTCCTAACTAACTGCAGCATACGGAAGGAGCGTGGCGGTCTGCCGATCATCAGGGTGGAGCGAGGAGTACGCTGCCTGGTGGACACGGGGAGCTCTAACACCATCCTGAGCCGGGAAGCAGCGGAGAGGCTATGCAGCGGCAAAGGGGCACTCCAGACGGAGGTATGTAACTGTAAGCTAATCACTCTGGGTGGCCCTTGTGAAGTAGAGGGGGAAGCAAAGTTAGGATTAGAGAGGTGGTCAAATTCGGGAGGGAATTTAAGAGTCCACATCATAGGTGAGGTAATGCGAGGGTATGATGGAATCCTGGGTTGCGACTTATTCGAGAAAGTAGGGGCGAGTATAAGGAGCAAACAGGGGCGCTGGACTATCCGAATAGGATGTAAGAAGTACCGATGCCATGGGAGCACACGGGAAAGCGAAGTTCGAATAGGGGCGGTGAATAAAGCGGAGGACTGGAAAGTAAGGTTACGTAGGGATTACCGAGATATCTTTCACAGGGAGGGTGAGAAATTAGGGGTAACAGGGGAAACTGAACACGAAATTCCACTCAAAGAGGAACGCATAACGTACGTGAAAAGAGAGAAGATACCCGCAGGCATTAAGGGATCATATTAGGAAGGAAATAGAGAATCTGAGGAAGCAAGGGATCATAATAGACAGCACGTCACCGTACAATAGTCCCCTGTGGGCCGTGAAAAAGAAGAGCGCGCCAGGTGAAGAAAAATATCGAGTAGTCATCGATTATCGGAAACTAAACGATAATACCAAGGATGAAAAGTATCCGATCCCTAGATTTGAAGACATTCTCGATAGACTAAGCGGGGCGACAGTGTTCAGCACGCTCGATTTAAAAGCAGGGTACCATCAAATCAAAATGCATCCCAGAGATCAACCGAAAACGGCCTTTACTTTCGAAAGAGGGCATTATGAATTTACTAGGATGCCCTTTGGATTAAAGAATGCGCCCATCACATTTCAAAGGTTGATGGACGAATTTTTAAGAGGCATAGATGAAGATGTGTGTCAAATATACATGGACGATTTGCTGGTATTCAGTAAGACGGAAGAGCAGCATGTAGGACATTTAAGGAGTGTGTTTGACAGGATCAGGGAATTCGGCCTAAAATTATCAGACGAAAAGTCGCGGTTAGGTCAAAACGAAATAAGTTTTTTGGGTCACACCATTTCAAAAGACGGAGTCAAGCCGGACAAGTCGAAAGTAGAAGCAATTGCGAGAATGGCCGTGCCTAAGGATGTAAAAGGGATAAGACGGTTACTGGGGTCGTTGAATTATTACCGCAGATTCGTTCCAGAAATGGCGGAATATTTGGTGCCCCTCAATAATCTGCTGAAAAAAGGAAGAAAAATTTTCGTAACCCCCGAGATGGAGAACAATATCCGCAGGTGTATGGCTCGGTTACAGGAAGAGCCAGTGCTGGCGTTTCCGGACTTCGGGAAACAGTTTTCTATCACCACAGACGCAAGCGAATACGCTTTGGGAGCAGTGTTGTCCCAGGAAGGAGATGGTGGGGATAGACCCGTTGCGTATGCAAGCAGGCGTTTATCGGACGCCGAGACTCGGTATAGCGCGCTCGAGAGGGAACTGTTAGGGATCGTTTGGGCGGTAGACCACTTTAGACCCTATGTGTTTGGGAGAAAGTTTAAAGTCCACACAGACCATCGGCCTCTGCAGTGGATCGGGAAATTGAAAGAGTCTTCCGCTCGAGTTACTCGGTGGAAAGAACTGTTGTCCCAGTATAATCTGGAAATTGTTTATAAGCCGGGGAAGGAAAATATAGTAGCGGATTGGTTATCCAGGGCAATCATGGTAAATGCAGTGGAAGAAGACAGGGCAGGACCATCCAGGGATATCCGGCAATTCTTGCAAGAATGGACACCGAGAGAAGACGGGGAAAGTATACCAAGTGAGGACCAGCGAGGGGAGTCTCAAGAGGAGGATAGTTCCGCCGACGACCGGCCCGTGGAAATGGAGGAAGTAGAGGAGATTATAAATGATAAACAACGGCAGATTATTTGGAAAAACGAGAACAGAGGGGCTGCTAAAAATAGAGTATTCACGGTACGGAAGGAGCGACATAACGACTATACTGTCTCAACCGGGAGTTAGCGAAGAGGTCATTTGTAGGGCTCTGAAAGATGCGTCCAAACCGGGCAGAACTTACCATCTATATGTAGGTAATTCCACGGTCCGGGAAAAGATCAAGCGACTATGGCGATCAGAGAAATTAGGGATGGACCGTACATTCATCAGATGCACCCGTTCAGTAGAAACGGTGCAAGATGTGTGGAAGCAGAAGGAAATAACTCTTGCGTACCATCAAGGCAAGACAAATCCCTGGGGTGTTCAGGAAACGGTACAAGCGTTGAAACGGCGGTATTTTTGGTGGGGGATGAAACGGACGGTCCGCGAAGTGATAGGGACATGTGAAATTTTTCTCACCACAAAATACGATAGACACCCCCCGGGATGGGTCCAAGAAGAAACACCCACGGCTGCGACACCTTTAACGGATCTACAAATAGATACATTTACATGGCGGGGTTATAAATGGGTGACCATGGTAGATACATTCAGTAAGTTAGGTCAGGCACATTTGGTAAAGGAAAAATCAGCAGAGGCAGTATTAGGGGCCCTACGAACATGGTTCCGTTTCTACGGAGTACCGGAACGAATTTCCTCCGATGGAGGGTTAGAATTCGATAACTCGCAAATTAGGGCAGAAGCTAAAGAACTTGATATCCATTGGCATATCAACACCCCGGGACATCCCAAGAGTAGAGGCGGGATTGAAAGACTCCATGGGACGCTGAGTGACCACCTCAGAATATATCAGACGGAAAAAGGCTTGGAACCCGATGTAGAGATGGAAAAAAGCGATTGCCGCATATAATAGTTCTATTCACGCGGTAACCGGATTCTCGCCCTTTGAAATCATTTTTGGGCTCCAGGAGCGACGCAGAAATATTAGGGACACAGCGAACGAGGAGGAGGTGAATTTGGTACTGGCCAGGCGGGCGGCACTGGGAAAGTTGTGGGAGAAATCTCGGGGACGAATCGTTAGGGAAAAGAAGCAAAGGGTGGAAAGAGATAATTTAAAAGTCCGCGAGGTCACGGGGAAACTAAAAATCGGGGCGGTAGTATACCGCAAGAAAAGTTCTAACCGAGGCAAAGAGTTACTCCGCTACGAGGGTCCATTTAGAGTGATTGCCATACGCGAGCATAATATAATCACCATTCAGAGTGTTAAGGAACCGAGGAAGAGACGTAATGTTCATATTGAACAATTGCGACTCCCTATTGAGGAGCAGATTATCTCTTGAGTTCTGGAGTGGCCCGTTGCAGAAAAGTTTTATTCTTTTATGTAACTGGATGTGTTTTTAATTGTTTTTTTTTTTTTTATATTTTTGAGGAATGCCCTTCATAGAGTCAGTTTTTATTTTTAAGTGGAGAAATGTACAGTAGCAGTAATGGTAGATGCTGTAAATATAGAGAATAATTATGTTGGTTTCGAGGATTTTTTTTTTTTTTGTTTGTTGTTGTTAGTGATATTTTGTATATAGCAGTTATAGATTTAGTTTGCTTATTATAAATGTGTGTGTGGTTTTAATGAAAAAGTGTTTTTTTATTTTTGTATTTTTTTTGTTTTGTTTTCGTGAATACCTAGTATAAGTTAGATTTAAGATTTGAGTTAATTGTAAATAAAGATTTATTTCTATTTTTGTTAAACTTAGGAATTATGATGCCAGAGGTATTGTTATCTGTGTGCTTCGGCCGTTAACCAAGTTAGGATTAATCAAAGAACCACGTAATACCTTTCTGGTATTAAGTGACCAAATTATATAGTTTATGGGGAATGTCCATAAACTGGTAGGGGGGAGTTAAGGGCCAAAGCATAGCAGTATCAGCCTTAATCCTATTTCTAATCTTGTAAACACAGCAAATACTATAAATGTAGCATTACTGAGCCAATAAAGTCAGTTGATATTCAGTCTGTTTAGCGTGCGTTTCTTATTACCTTTTCTTTTTTTTTAAGTTTTATTTGTGACAGTTGCTAACTTATATATACTCGTATATATATGGTCGAATTGAGAACTCCCCTTTTTTGCATGTCATTAAAAAAATATAATGGTTTTCAAATTGTAAAAGTGTTTTGAGATACTTCATGATACAATGGCCATTTTCACCACGTGACTCAAAATAATGAATGTTTCCAAATTCCTATGATCCTACAAATCCTATATATTTCTTCATCAGATTTTAACCTATATCCCTCTTGCGTTATTTTGGGTCCATGAATCCTCCTCAGAATTTTCCTCTCAACCTTCAGGACTTTCTCCAGGCTCTGAAGGCTCACTGTTTCCACACCATTCAGTATCACTGGTCTTACTTCCGTACTGTAGGGTCTTATTTTTGCATTAGAGGACAGGTTTTCCTGTTTTAGATAAGTAACGAGAAGAACAGTCCAAGAGTATTGGAGTAGAAGGAAGGCGGTAAGTGTGAAGAAGTAGTGATAAGTGATATTCGCGTGGTCCTTGCTGGAAAATTCGTGTAAAAAAAAAAAAAAAAAAAAAAAAAAGTGTTACTTTTATATATTTCATACATAATAAATATTATTTTCCAATAAAAAAAGATAAATGCATAACGTCATTTGTCTTACATCATTTTTCTTGTGTATTCAACTTTTTTGGGGTCTCGATAAACCGAGAATTTGGTCTATATCTGTCCCCACCATGTTGGCTATTCTAGTCCCAAGTGTGTACTGTTTTTTTTGTTTGTTTGTTTTTTTGCTAGAGTGGTTAAATATTAAAGAAAGTAAATATTAATTTGTTTTGACTATTGAAATGTTGCTGACATTTATTCGACTAGTAATCCCTTCTGCAAGATTCAAAACAGAACTGACAGAGATGGGTGAACCCTGCCAGGCTGGATGATGACCGATGAAATATGTAACCGTCTATCTCACACTCGAATTTGAAAATGTTTGACAGCTGCAACACTACTTCTGTATATTTCTGAACAGCGATCGTCAGTTTGAATAAGAGGGTGAAAATGTTTCAATAACAACCTATTTTTAATTTAAATAATTTATTCTATTTAATTATTTGGAATGAGTAATTTTAAAAATTGATAAGTTTTTTCAGCTTTAAGAAGAGGCTTAGAGTAAATTCAATCATTCTATATTATTATAAAAGTAACACACTGTTAAATGAAGTGTTTGTTAACTTAACCTAATAATAGGTAAAAATAAGAGATATGATGGTGGCAAATTCAACAGACGATTCGATATAGGACAGACACAAATTTGGGACAGCAGTCAACAAGATCAGATTTCCAGAAGTAGTTAAAACCCATATTATTATATAGTAGTCAGATGAAAGGAGGAGACATCAGACAGAGGTGATGAAGAAGTATTGGAAAGAAGGAAAGAGTAAAAAATAAATTGTTGAACATGGTCCACAGATAGCTGTCTGTATTCGAAAGAAGAAGAATAGATAATAAAACATTTTAAATCACTAAATTAAAACTATTTTAGGTAACAGTCGGCTTATGAGGCGCCACCAAACTGGCTTAACCCGCGCTACACTGACCAGTTCGATGCTTACGCTTCACTTCGAGTTTACATTTATCGATAGCTCTTTCCTATAACCTCACATGTAAACAATCACTTCTACAGTTTCAACTTGGATTGTGTTGTTTAGTGTGTTATATTGATATTTAGTCTTCTTAAATGTAAATAGGTGAAACAGAAGTTAACAATATGAGTTTCATAAAGGATTAAATGTTTTATCAATTCATGTTTTCCTATTACCTTTTGTCTAATGTGTAAAAGTGTTACAAAACTTAAGAACATTAATTTGTAAATGGATTTGGTGTTTTATATATTTTTATTTGTTGTATCAATTTAAGTGATAAAATTTCAGTTTGCATATTTTGTGAATGCATTCTTTGTCATCCACAATACTTATTGCCCTAAAGTGAGACAGATTGCAAAATTATTTCAATAAAACATATCGATCTAAAAATAAATGTGAGAAAGTATATCACAGGTTTCATATTTTCTTATTTCCACTTCCCTTGAGAAATCATAGCAGTAATTAACATCATAACTTTCAACAAGGATTCTGTCTTATATTATATAATGCCTTATAACATGGAGTCCATTCTCCAATGGACAATTTGAAAATATTCACGGATTAAAAGGTAAATGACATATTACATAATTGTAAAACTATTGGTGTAATGTTATAGATTAATGTATTTTTAAAAGAATTTTGAAGCCTGATGATGTAGCATTTTCTCCGAAACATGTAGCTACAAATGTTAAATAAATAGGAGTTATGTGAAATAAATACTTAAGGATTCTGTCTTTTAAATATTTATAATTTGTTATTTACACTTCCCTTACATCACAAATTTTATCAAGAATTAACATACCTGGTGGTTTAGCCTTATATTAATTCTGATTTAATAGAACATTCATTCAAAATTGATTTAGTGTCTTATATTTTGATATTTTCTTATTTCGCCTTCATTATTTTCTTATTTCTCATTTTGATATCAGAAGGTAAACAGAAGATTATATTACTTTGAACAGGGATTTAAAGTTTCTCCGTAAATAAAGAAGAATAACTTTTCCCCTCGAAAAGTAGCAACTGAAACACCGAAATAAATCGGAAGAAGGTTAGAGTCGATAAAAGGTATTCTGGGCGCGCGTAGGGGTCGTCGCCTCAGAAGCCGACCGTTATCCTAATGTGCTATTAAGAAAAAAACATAACAACATATAAATAACCATGGGCATTCATGAATGCCCTATATGAAAGAATTGATCAAGCTGTGATGTGTCGATACCAAAATGTTTAAATTCTCGATATCGGTACTGATATAAAGAAATCGATTCTCGATTCGTGGTACCAATAACTCGATTTGTAAATAAATTGCTGTCTTAAAAAAAATAATCCACATGAAAGCTAGCAATAAACAAATCATTAAAAAAATAATAATAATTCAAGAAAGAAACTTCTTCTTTATCTTCCACCCATTTGCCTCTCAGCGTGGGGGTGCTTCCAGCCATCTATGCCATGCCTCCCTGTCTCTGAGGAGATTTCTCATTTCTCCCAGAGTCTTTCCTCTACGCCTCCCTATTCCTTCTATATGGTGGATATAGGAGGTTCTTGGCCTTCCTCTTGGTCTTTTTCCCATAGGCTTCACTTCCATAGTTTTTATGGGGTCTCTGTGGTTGTCCATACGACAGACATGTCCGTACAACCTCAACTGTCTTATCTCCAGAGTCTCCCTTACCGGACAAATTTTCAGGTCCTCCCTAATCCTGTCGTTCCGGACACAGTCTCTCCGTGTCTTCCCTGTAGTTCTCCTAAGAAATTTCATTTCAGCTGCAGTAACACGGCTTTGCAGCCTTTCATTTACAACCCAGCTCTCCGCTCCGTAGAGAAGTACTGGTAAGAAAACAGACTTGAATAGGTGGAGCTTTGTGTCTTTTCCTACCTCTCTTTTCCCAATTACAGAATTGCAGATCTGGTAGTATACAGAATTTGCCTTTGAAATTCTGCTTGATATTTCTGAATCCACTTTACCAGATCTACTGATTACTGTACCGAGGTATGTGAATTTAGTTACCACCTCCTTCACTTCTTCATTACAGATAATCTGGACATCTTCTGGGGTTCTACCGACTTGAAGAACTTTGCTTTTTTTGGTATTAATATTCATACCCTTTCTCTTTAGTTCTTGATCCCACTCTGTCACTGCCTGTTGAAGTCGTTCTGGACTGTCAGCTATAAGCACTATGTCGTCTGCATAAAGGAGAAATTGTGTAACAACAGGATGTAAGTTCCATTGGCCCAAATGCATTCTTGCTGTACGTCTCTTGCAATAGTGGCGATCCCATCTATATATACAATAAAGAGGAGGGGGCTCAGAGAGTGTCCCTGTTTCACTCCCCTTTCCAGTCCAAACGCACCTGATTCCTGTCCGTTTAGGCGCACAACACCCTTTGGCTTTTGGTAAGTTGATTTTATAGCCTTCAGAAGCTTTATTGGTATATTCTTGGCCTTCAATGACTCCCAAATTTCATTCCGGGGCACCGAGTCGAACGCTGCCTTGAGATCCAAAAATGCCAGATAGATGTGTCGGTCGCGGTCCCAAGACTTCTCAATCACATTTCTCAGAAGAAAGAAACTATATTAGTATATTATATCTGTGGCGCCTGTGCATAGTGGGCTAAATCGATTTTTGTGAAATGCGAGCTATCTACATCACCAGATTCGTAATTTTTTTTCTCTTTTCTTTTGTCAAACGGGCTAAGTGTTACGTCCATTGTAATGAAGGATATTCCTTTGTGAATCGTGGACTGATACTCCAATCTTGAACTTTTACTTGTGAAAAGCGAGTCAAGTTTACTAAGCCCTTTCAAAGGCATGTTGAACATCCCCATTATTGGACTCAATTAATGCGGGACACTGGAAAGAAAAATAAATTTATTTTTATTGAGATGGAGAGTTCCAACTTTTAAAATTTTAAAAACCACCTTAGGTAATAGAAAAAAAGATAATGAAAAGGGCATTATGCATTAGAGGAAGGTAAAGTAGATTAACTATAACAAAGATAGCTGCAGTGTTCTCTACTACAAGTCGATCTATTATATCTTATCTCGATATAAATGTTAATTTTAAAACTGTAAATTTTTGAAAAAGGGCAGACTGCAAAAATTAGAGCCAGCAATCAGATATGTTGAATCACTTCCGATAGCGGCAGAATAGAAGAAAGATCTGTTAGATTTTCTTCCCTACGTAAGTCCAGCATTTAGGCAATTCTATGAAGAGCTGAAATCTACATCTAAGCAGGATGTTTATGTTATTTTATTTTCTATTATTTTCTTTTATGTAAATTAATAATTTAAAAAATGTCAAAAATAAATTTTTGAAAACGGAAAAATATTATTTAATGTACACCTAATTTTTCTCAACTCTGAAAATCTGTTAAGCACTTGGCTTTTAGAGGTCAATTACGTTAACATTAATCACTTAGCCCATTTCACACAAAATCGATTAGTGTAATGCGGACTAACAGTTCGATTTTTATGGAACGATTAGTATTAAATATTAAAATATTGGCAAGAATTGAAACATACCTTACCAACATAAATGGAAATGCACTTTTTGCAGAGTTTAAGCCCCAGAAA
The DNA here is from genome assembly GCA_003667255.2 of Euschistus heros. Lineage (NCBI taxonomy): Eukaryota > Metazoa > Arthropoda > Insecta > Hemiptera > Pentatomidae > Euschistus > Euschistus heros. Next base: position 977,633 of record RCWM02000146.1, read on the forward strand.
TTTCAATTTTTTTAAATGGACGATTTTGTAAAAATCTCAAACATTCAATTCAGTTTTTCTAAAATCACAATTTTCGCACTCAGCCCACTATGCACAGGTGCCACAAATATAAGTAAATTACTGTTTTGACACTGTAAAAAAATGAGAATTAATTTCATTGATACTTATTAAATAAGACGAAAATTATAAATATTCTAAAATTCATTTATTGATTGAGGAATCGAAAATATTACTAAAACCTTTCATTAAACGTTAGATACCCTGGATTTGTCTGGATTTGTTCAATTAGAAAATTTATATTTTGAAACAATTTATGAACATGAAAAGGAAACATTTATATTTTTAAAAATCAGTGTATATATATAATATATAAGTAAATATGTTTAGTAAGGTTCTTGAGGTTCAGTCAATAAATTAAAACAACTATTTTGGCGACGTTTCGAGACTATATTGTTCTCATAATCATGCCCTGCATCTTAGTAGGAATGTCCTAGTATTCTTCACATGTGAATATATATATATATATATTACTGCCTAACCCCGGGCAAGATATAACAGAAAAGGATTTGAACCCTTGACAGTGTGTGCTGGAATGTGGGAGACAATTAGCAGGCGGGGAACAAAAATGCCCTGCGTTCCTCGCCAAATTAAATGGACCCTGGGCCCCTCCATGCTCCCTCACCTGGCCCCCTTTTATTCACCATTTTTTTGTTTCTTTTTTTCTGTAAAAATATTACTCTTCCGGTCCTTGTTTATGTTTATTAGTATTACCGGCGATTTTATTCTAATGTCACTAATTCTTTTTTTTTTTCTTATACTGCAGATTTCACGCCCCGGAATGCATAATATTATAGCTGGGGTTAATGAATAATCCATTTCGAGACTGCTTTAAGTTCCTCGGGAGCACTAGTATTTATATACGAATTCTCAACGCAATAAGGTAAAATTAAAAAAACAAAAACAAAAGTGGATAGTGGTATAAGAAAAATATTATAGACATGTTTAATACAAATAATACCCATTTTTTTACTATGAAAATACCTCAATAATATGACTGAAGAGGAATATAAACGTTTAGATTATAGCAGGAACTAGATGTCTGTTTAGTATCAGTAAGTTTATTCAGGTAGGCAATATTTATCCTGTACAAAACAATTGTGGGGCCAATAGTTACAATGCGAGACACTACTAAAGAATTTAAATAAATGCTTCAGGTATGGAACAGAAAGGTAGTGTATCAAATTTATGGTCCAGTCAGAGTAGAGGATCAATGGAGTACCAGGACTAACCTTTAATTAATGAACTTATTCGGTGAAAAGGACATTTTAAAAGTAATTCAGATCAAGAGACTGCGATGGTTGGACGTTGTAGGAAGGATGGACGAGACCTGAATGCTAAGGAGGTTGCTTTATGGAAGACGAGGGGGTGACAGAAGAAGAGGAAAACCCCTTGTCAGATAGCTGGGAGACGTGGAAGGTGGCCTAAAGGAGATGGGAATTAAACACTAAAGGCGCCTTGCAGGAGGAAGAGAAGAGTGGAATAAATCCGTAGCAAATGCCATATGTATACTGAAAACTCTCACTCTCTCTCTCTCTCTCTCTCTCTCTCTCTCTCTCTCTCTCCTCTCTCTCTCTCTCTCTCTCTCTCTCTCTCTCTCTCTCTCTCTCTCTCTCTCTCTCTCTCTCTCTCTCTCTCTCTCTCTCTCTCTCTCTCTCTCTCTCTCTCTCTCTCTCTCTCTCTCTCTCTCTCTCTCTCTCTCTCTCTCTCTCTCTCTCTCTCACATATTTTTTTCATAATAAAGAAAGTTTCTGAAGTCTAATAAACATTCCTAAATTAGACATAAACAATTTTTATTAAAATAAATATTTCTTCTAATAAACAAAAAAGTTAGAAAACTTACTTTTTAAAATTTTCATTTTTTTACAATTTTAACTTTAAAATTTATATTTATTAAGACATTTTTCCCTCTCTGGCTTTGAACGACTGCTTCCACTTGTCTTGGCATACTTGTAAATAACGAAACAAATGATAAACATGGATTGAAGGAAATTTGAAAAAAAAATAATCTAAAATTCCATCGTTTGTTATTAACATGGAAAAAAATGGATGTGTCTAATCCTTAACGTCTCCCGTTTAATAAATAATATTAATATGAATATAAACCAAGTATGGATAAAGGTAAAAACCAGGAAAATCTCGAGAATTATGGGTGCTTTGCTATACTTTAGACGGGGAGTTTATGTTTTATGTTTTCTAATATGATTGTATTTTAATTTTTTTCCTGTCGATGATTTGTGCCATAATTAGCAATGCATTTAATTGTAATTAATATAGCCAGATAATTGTACTTGTTATTGTGCATTAATATTATTCTTAGGGGACAGCAAGTTCTAGAATAAAGTTAATTTTTCATTTAATTATAATAATTGGATTTCACTTATAGATTGCTTATTATTTAATTTTAAATTGATAGTCCACTAAAACGAAAGCATACACACAGTCTATCAGTTGTACAATATGTATATAACTTCGTATCATGATTCTTCTATGAACTTTAAGAGGGAGAGCCACTAAAAGGAGGTCCTAAATGATGAAGAAGTGCCCCGAAGACGAGGGTTACAGGAAGGCGGAGAACTATTGGTATTCAGGGAGAGGGCGCTAACAGTGTTTGCCATCGGTTAGCCGGGATCATGCGTCCCCTGTCACCTCAACTGAAATATTTAATCACGTACGTGGCGGGACTCGAACATGGCCCTGGCCGTATTTGGCAGGCGTTCTCTTTACCTGCTCAGCGCTTTATAGGTTTCCCACCCTCTTAATATTCCATCAGGGGATCTCCTATGTCAACACTGTGTCAGTCTGTAATGAATTTCTTCTACTTTTCGTTGTAGGCGTCGTTAAAATTATATTATCTTGGTAGTTCCTCCAACTTTAAATCTAAATATTTGTTGGTACATTTGGTTCGAACATTCATTGTTTAATCCAGAAACTAAATTTATATTTAGGTGCGGTAGCGCAATGGGTAAGGCACTAGACTACCATGCTCCCAGGACCGATTTATTTATAAGTCGGGAGACACTCTTAGGCCACACTCAGCCACTATAAAGAGGGTACTCTTAATTGGGGAAAAAGCTGGCGATTGAGTGTTATTTCGCTCAATCTCCTCCTTTCACAACCGTTGGCCCAGTAGCAATACATCCCAACCAAAGTTTTTGGTTTTGACAGTAAACCCTCTCTTATCCTTTATACTCCTATGGTACGATTACTGATGTAATATAGTTGCTGGGAAGTTGAAGATAGGCTCTCTCATCTATATGGTAAATGGATAGTGTGAGCAGCACTCTAAAGACCATAGATGTTGAGTGTCCATAAATAATCTAATCATAAATTATTTATTGATATCATTTAGATAGTGATGTAACATAGTTGGCACAGCTAGCGATGTTGCGCTAAATAGATTAAGTATTTCATATTGTTTTTATCATTTAGATTTGAATATATTTACTCACAATCGGTCACGTATATTTTAGTTTAGTATTTTGAATTCTCTTATTTATTTATCTTTTTAGTCTACATTTGAGAATGATACTTTCGTAGAAAGAGCTTGAGTAGTGGAGTTGAATAGATAAAATTTTATATATTTCATCAGTCCTAATAATATTTTTCTTCACTGAGTTCATTTCCTTTTATTTGAAAGGGGAAGAGGTAGGTGAGTGATATCACATAAACAACTTCAGATTGAATTGGTGTTCTGTATAAATTTATAAATTAATTTGTTAAATGGGATTAATTCATTTAACAAATGCCATAGATTTGTGTGTGTGTGTGTGTGTGAGAGAGAGAGAGAGAGAGAGAGAGAGAGAGAGAGAGAGAGAGAGAGAAAGAGAGAGAGTGAGAGAGAGAGAAAGAGAGTACCCTCCACTTTCTCCTTCAGTATATATTTGTATTAAAATGCAGATCCGGCCAGGGAGGAGGGGGGGGGGCGGTATGCTGCAGGCTATTAAACTGCATCCTCTTCCCTCGGAAATATAAAAACCACTTCCCTCTCAACTCCAATCATTAAATTAGAAATGCCTAAATTGGAATTCTCCCTCGGAATATATATTCTTTAAAAGTTTTTATGGATAATATAAAAAAAAGGTCAGAAAGAACCTAGACTCTAGCTGTATTTTTTAAAATACAAATATAACGCCATATTTCAAATAATTCGAAATATTACTTGTCATAGAATGTTTTTATATATTTTAATCAAAATCATTCATAAAAGACTCGTTTAAAAATAAACTCTTCTACTAAGATGTTGATGTGCATGAACAAAATCCTTAATTTCAACTCCCATAATTAATCCATTAGTTTGTTCCTAATATTTTTATCTCAATTTCTACTTTAACTAATCCTTTAAATCCTTGTGACTTGATTACCTTTATGGGTTCATTTTCGTATTTAAGACATGTTCAATGTCAAAAGAAAAAACAGCTGTTTGTCACTACGGGAATGACCAAGGGGGAAAGCATAGCTTTCTTAATGCTCTGAAGTATGATTTGACCCAACAAACATGTCATAAAATGTTATTAATGCTGAAAATCCTTTTAAAAAATGACCATATGTAACATTATTATATTATTTAAAAAGACAAAACAACACTTTTTGCTTTTTTTATTTTAATAATATCTATTAAATCGATTTATTTAAACAGCATCACATATTGTAAATTTATAAATTTTCAGAAAAAATAAATAAATATACTTAAATATATATTATAAACAGATATTATATTTCAACAGTCATCAAATTTTTAAATTAAAAATTTGAAACACGGGGGATAAAGTTGGTAGTACCAATACTAAAATTTAGGTCCGTAATGTCATGATACCACTTTTGTCAAAAGTATAAAATATATATATATATATTTTTAAATTTATTTATTGAAATTTACAACTGTATTTACAATATGAACATACAATACATCAAGTAAATTTGATGATAATGTTAAAAATGACTCGTCACTTTTTTTTAAAGCAACTACCCATTGGTAGCACTTCTACAGGCTCTATGTAATGAGATATTATATTAGAAGGTCTCGAGGCCATCTTCTTTTCAGGCGCCTAGGAGGGTTATCTGGAATGGATTAGGAAGCAAGTTGTGACACTAATGGATTTGAATGGTTGTGGAATTTGCTATGAAAGGATAGATATCTGGTTTGAGCTAAGTCAGAAACGAAAGGTATATTAAGATCTTTGTGGATAAGTTTGTTTGTGACGAAGTAAGGAGCATTTAGGATTTTTCTAAGGATTTTGGATTGTAAGGATTGGACACGAGATGAATTGGATGGTTTAGTGGAGCCCCAAAGCTCAACTCCGTACGTCCAAATTGGTCTAATTACTGTTATGTATATGAGTCTTTTGTAATTAATTGGAAGGTTTGAACGTTTGTCAAGTAAATGTTGAAGTAGTCGAAAACGACGGGCAGTTTCTTGTCGTTTCAGTCTTGAATGTGGATTCCAAGTAAGACGTTTGTCCAAGTGGAGTCCTAGGTTCAACGGGGATTAGTGGGACATCATTAAAGGATACCGTAGGACAGGAAGTCGTAGGCTTACGACGAAGGGTAAAGGTTATTTGATGGGATTTATTTTGATTCTCCATTTTCGACACCACTCTTGAAGGTTTGTGATATGGGATTGGAGTGCCTGGGAGGCAATAAAGGGATCATTGTTTACTGATAACAAACAAATGTCATCAGCATACGTCGTGAGGATGGTGCTAAGTATAAAATATAAAATTATAATAAAATATTTTATTTAAAAGATAAAGTATTACATGTTTCGTGTATAAATGTACATATATATGTTCTATTTCAAAATTCATCAAATTTTTAGATTAAAAAAATAAAGGTTTCAAAATGACTTATTCCATTCAAACCAACATAGCTCCTTAAAGGTAGGTTCTAGGAACAAAGGTTATATTAAAGAAATATTCTCCAATTAATTACTCATGAGTTAACTTTAAACAAATTTCCGATCCGAGAGCAAGAGCGTGTCTATAAAGCCCCTATTATTGAAAAATGTAGACAAAACGTGATTTGCATTTAAATTTTCATTTAAACCACCATAGCTCCTAAATGGTTGGTTCTAGCGACAAATGTTATACAACAAAAAATATTTTTAGGATGATGAATTATTTGCCTCTTCTGTTAGGATTATGTTATTAGAAAATTAGATAATTAGAAAATTAGTTCTAAAACATACAAAAAATTTTCAAAACATCAGTACTATGTTTACATAGATTATATATACTAAAGTTTTCAAAAATGTAAAACAAAAAATCAAACAACAGTACCCACCTCTGATCAACCAGATAAACATTTCCAATATCCCCATTTTAAATTTGTTTCCCATAGGAACGAAAAAAATCCAATGAGTCATAAGGGAAACCCCACAGTATATCACAAAAATTTAACTTACCTGCCCCCTTCCCCTTCTCACGATGGGTATATTTCAGTTATCTCTTAGACCTCCTGAGGTGGATACTGATGTTTGATTTCTTGTCTTACATTTTTGAAAACCTAAGTGTATATAATCCATGTAACATAGTACAAAAATATTTTCTATTATATTTCTGATAAGGAGACTGTCGGCAAATTTTCTATAAGAGCAACAACAGAACTAGAGCGAGTCAAAATGTTATTTTTTTTTAGGGTTAAAAAAACCGCAGCATCAAAAAAGCATATACCCACAGCCAAAAGACATATGTCAAAATACTAATAACAAAAATATTAATTTACTTAAAACTGTCAATTTTTGTCAAACCTATCTTCATTCGCTATAAGCGTACATTTCTGACAAAGTTTGGAGTATAAAAATGCCAATCATTAAATTTCTCTTCTACCCTGCGTAGGTGCGGAATAGAGACCTGATTGAAAGAAAACACAAAGATAATTAACAAAATTGTCGCAGCTATAAACCACCGAGAAACGCTGGTTCGTTTTAATCCAGATTGAACGCCATGACGAGATCCGATGATAAAATCTGCAACAAACTGAAATCAAGAGCCAGAGGGTGGGGGGAGGGGGATGAATGCAGCCTCTAATCAAAAGTTGTTTCAGAAAAGAATCGAGATTAATACGGTTTGTCGATCCGGTCTGTTTTTGTTGTTTTTTTGTGCTGTTATGCGTGCCCATGCAGTTCGGATCAGTGTTTCTGTTGATTCAGGAGAGGTGCGAATGGCTGGCTGCATCCAACGGCGGCCTCAAACATATTCAGGCATTTAAATACATCATAATTTAAAAATACTTTACAAAAAAAAAAAGATAGCAATGATAACTTCTTTTATATTTACATGGGTAGCAATTAAATCAAAACATTTCAACTTGGAAAATTAGACCAAAAGTTAAACTCCAAAAATAAAAATGTCTGACCGCTGGAAAATGTTAACCACCCTTATCTCTAAATGTGGTAAAAAGTATTCCTCGAAATAGCGTCGGGTTCGGTAATGGGAGGGGGGTAAAGGGAGGGGGGAAAAGGGTTAAAAATTGTATGGTTTTAGATGTTTGATCCAATGCCTCGGGTATAACTGTTATTTTTAGCACATTTTGTTTTGTATACATTCTAAAAGAAAATACAATTTTCAGGGTTTGAAATCGATAATTAAAAAAAATAAATAATAAAAATCAAATCCGATCAAGATTTTTATCTGGAATTTTTAAAATCATTTGATGATTTTTATTAAGATCGATTTTAATTTTTGATAATAAGTGATAAAAATCAAATTCTGATCATTATTTTTTAACAAAATTTTTACTATTAAGAATTAGTCAAATAATTTTTGACTAATTCCTTTCTAAATCAGAAAGTGGAATTTTCTCCATTATAATATCATGGAAATAATTAAAAAAATAATATTTCATACAAACATATTAATCAATCTGTGTGTAAAAAGTGATTTTTATTTTCTGATCAACATTTTTTTTATCGCAATTTAATCATTATTATTTATGCAATACCGTATCATTCAGTGAGTGATCATAATTTTTAATCAAATCGATAAACATCAAAAATCATTTGAAATTTTTATTTATAAATAAGGAATGATTTTTAAATTAAAAATGAAATATAATAATTATTATGTGATTTTTAGGAAAAAATGATTATTGATTTCAAACCCTGACAATTTTCAACAAATTTGGTTCAATTCATTTTTTTGTTTCCTCTGATCAATAGTTTTAGAGCAGTTCGCCTCCAAAGATTAGCTAAATTGCGGTAAGTCACACTTTGCTAAGTTTAAATTACATCCGACAAAAAAACCCAGCTTACTGAACATATTAAAATTGTCATCATTTGCCAGAAGATGCACAATTAGCATCCTGGCATCGGTGTTCCACAGGATTTGATTAAAATTTCATATATAGGATCTGATTGTAAATTTAACTAGTTTTGAGATGCAGAAGTGAAATTATGGATCGAGTATTTATGGAATTATAACGAGAAATGTGCCGAAAAAACTAGGATTTCACAACAGTACGTATGATGGTATGGGTGTTTTACGGGACATAATTGAAATTTCATAAATTGACTGCTCTGATAGTAATTTTAACCAGCTTTCAGATAAAAAAAAAAGAAATTTCGAATCGGACAAATAGTTACAACCAAAAGAGTACAGACAACGTGTTTCGGGGAGAAGTGCTACTTATATCAAATTAGCCAATGTTTGGTGGCAAACCGCTCAAAAAGTATTGATCTAAGCAAAAAAATGAATAGAATCAAACTTTTTGCAAATTTTATTTGCTTTAATAATGTATATAAGTAACGCTTTCCGAGTTATTTGATCAAGCAACTAAAAATATACAAGTTTTAACTATTTCTCCCCTCCCCCGCCATACGTAAGAATGGTGAATAATTTCCAGCAGTCAGATCTTTTTTAGTTTTGGAGATCAGAGTTCGATGCTATTTTCCCTGTACTACAAGCTGCCTCTTCTATACCTGGGTAGGGGTGCTTGGTCATCAATAGCTACTCACCTAATGCTAAGCGGTCACCCATCCAAGTAGTCACCCAACGGCTTTATTCAGGCTCTTGCCCAATTTCTCTTATCTATAATATCTATAGCGGATATCTTCCGCCTCTCCTCCCTTACTAATTAATTTTCGTTCTTTTAAAAATTAATTAAATCTTTTATTTTTTAAAAGGACACTCTCTTATCTTTTACTCCTTTAGAAGGACAGTGAAGGATACTATTTTGAGATCTGCCATGATCACATTAGCTAGTCATTATCAATGATCATTATAGTCCAGTCAATGAACATATCGTAGAGTCCATGAAATATCCGATTATTTTTTACTTCACATCTTCGTTAGAAGTAGTTATAAGGATAACATACTAAATGTCCCCACCCCTGGGGGTTGAGCTTACAGTGGGGGGTGGGGGAGAAGGTCCAATTTCGGGTTTATCGATTATATCTCAAAAACGGTAGATTATTGAAAATTATATTTCGTATAACAATTAAACCTAGTTAAATTTCCTATAAAATTGGTTCTATACATATTTGTCGTACTTCCAACGGTTTTCGAGATAAACGTATTTGAAAATCGATAATTTTCGCAAACAAATAATTGTTACCTCTCTTTGTGTCAAACATCTGCTTTTTGTACCTTCCACAATCGTTTGTCTGAAAAAATGTCAGAATCAAAGTTGTAGAGCATTAAATTTAATATAATTTCGTATATTTGATAGGCAATAGGTTCTTGTAATAGGTTCGAGTTAGCTCCTGAAAACCATCCCTCCTATTCCCACCATTTTCCTGAGCAGTGATCCTATCAAATTCTACCCCTCAGTCAAAAATCTCGGAGTCATTTTCGATCAAACGCTATCCTGGAAAAACCTTGTATCCGAAATTTCCCGTCACACCATCCCAATTCTAATACCTCTCAATTACGTTCGCTATCTTCTTCCTTTCGAAACCCGCAAATTACTAGTTACTTCCCTTATCTTTCCCCACTTCGACTATTGCTGTGCTGTTTAAGACTGTTTAACTGATGCATTCGTTTTATTTTCGGGATCCCCAGGAACGCCCATGTTTCACAATTTTACGCGGAGTTAAAGTGGCTCTTTCCTTCCTATCGTCACCAGTATTTTCTGGCATCCTTTCTCTTCCAAACAGTGAAATCCCAACGCCCACTGTACATTGCTTAACTCCTTTAGCTCAAATCCTCTGTTCTTACCCGCCAAACCCGTTCCCGCCCATCAGATTTGTACACTCCTGCTCATTGCTCCTTCCTAATCCGATCCTCGTCCCTATGGAACTCCATCCCTTACACCATTCGCCATTCAAACACCCTTTCCACTTTCAAATATCACTTATTTAACCACCTACTGTCCATCCAGATCCATGAAAACTGTCATTAGCCACTTAATAGTTATATAAAATATAAAAGTTTATGTACACGAAATTTTATTGTTTCAACACAATTGATTCACAAAACAAATCAAAATATTTCTGTTTCTTTTTGTCAATATTTCTAAGTTTAATCATTATTTGTTATCATTATTAATTACTATTTTATTATATTTAATAATATTTCATAACCATCTTGAGGCTCTGTAGGCCCCCTGATTGTACATTATTTTTTATTCTTAAGGGACTTAAGGTCCCAGAATGAATAAAGAACTTTTTTATTGTTATTGTATAGGTTTTTAGCACTTGAAGCGAGGTAAACATTATTGATTTCCGTAAGCTGACCCCCTAGAGGTGAGGACTTTTAGGATGTTTACCTTCTTCTTAAGGAAGGTATGAAGTCAAAAATAATTGCATATTTTACGCTTTACACCCTACATTTCAGCACTCATTGGCTGGACTTTTGAGTTATTAAATAATTATTTAGTTTAGATATTCACAGTTTGTCAATAAAGAAGGGTCTGACTGATATCGTTTTATAGATGAATGCTGATTCGTACTAGATACAGTGGCTAGATAGCATTTAATCACGATAAAATGAATTTTCGTGCATATCAAGTAATTCTCCTACAAGCTAAATAATTTTAATATAAGCTTTATCTTCATAATATTTCATAGCTCTCTAAAAAACAACTGAAATATTTAAAATTGATACGGGTCGTAAAAACCAACTCGGTTCATATTGAAATAATAAAAACATTCGTATTCAACTGCTGAAGAGAAGTGTAAACGGTGAACTAATTCAGTTTTCGTGGAAATAAAAGCTGTCATAAAATTTCTGAAGAGGGAGGAGGTACGGCGGATGGAAGGGGTTCCATGTACCACGGGGGGGGGTACAGGTAATGGATTCATTTCAATTCGACCGAGCGCAGTAAACTGAGTACGTGGCCCCAGCAGGCCCGGCATCCGAGGAACGCAGCGCGTCAATTTTCATTTGGACTCGGAGCGGCAGTAAACTAGACAAAGCCCTCATTATTCGGCTCTAATTAATTTATACTTTTACTACTTTTTTATTGCGCTGCCATTGCTGATGGTCTCTTCCTGCCGGTGCCAGCAGGACGATGGGGCCATGGTGGGAGTTGTCAAACTTCTTCAACATTATTAACGCCCCTAAAGCAAAAACCGAATTTCGAAACTGTTACTAACAAAATATTAGCAACTCAGGTTAAATCGGTTATCGTTTATTAGGATCTTTGAAGGAGAGTGAAGTTATCTATCTCTCTTGGTGTTTCGTTGAAAAGAACTAAAGAAATACTTTTGTGAATTAATTGCCTCTCCTATTGGAATTATGCTATTAGAATACTAGTTTCGAATGCTAAACATTCATCTTCAGATTTAAAACATACAAAACTTCAACACATCAGCGGTATATTACAAGGATTATATATACTAAAGTTTTCAAAAATGTACGACAAGAAATCAAATATTGGTACTAACCTAAGGAGATCTAACAGACATCTGAAATATATCCATCATGATATAGGTTAAACTTGTATTGATCCTTCTGTACCATCATGCGTACCTTAAGTGAAATACTTTTGTGAGTAATACTCGTAAGTATGTGTCGATTCCTAGGAACCGATCGAAACCACTGACGTTTGATTTTAGTTATAATTATGCATAGATCCTTCTTTCCGATGATAAACAGAGTACTTTTTATCTTTATTAACAGATATTTTTTTCATTTATGGCTCAATATTGGGATCTGTTTCCGAATAGGGATGTGATAATTTTATAACCTAACCTTTCCATTTGTATCATTCTCTTAATTGTTTCATTTCGGTTCAATAATGAATATTTTAGAGTTGACCGAGCTTTTCAAGGATGAGAAAGCTGCTATTAAGTTTCTACAGAGCCAAGGAATAGCTATTACACAGTACGAAGTTATGTGACAAAAGGCATCACATGAAGTTAAGGCTAGATGAAGACAGCCGATCCAAGTGGTATTATTGGAAGAGAGAATGCAGAACAGAAACGGAACCTGGCTCGAGAATTGTAGCCTACCTCTAAGGAAGGTTATTGTATTGATATATTCCTGAGCAAATGAATACGCTACAGTTAAATTTTGCTGTACGGAAATAGGCAGAGAAGCACTAGTAGAATGGAAGCATAAACTCCCAGAAATATGTTCGGATATTTTTATTATTAAAGGTTATTTGAAAAAATACATATGTTTCTAAATTGTATTTTCTTAATTATGTAACAGTTATTCATCAAAAATCATAATCTTCCCTATTCCGAAACAGACCCCAATATTGTAATAGATTTTAAAACAATAATCTTAAAATAGCAAGTGTTGCTACTGCAGAACCAGCTCTATGTTGTAGAATCTACCTGTAAGACCCGGGAATATCATAGTCTGGAAAAACTCACGTAATCCTCATCCCTCACCTTTCCCAAATGTCCCCTGTCCAGTTGTTTACTAGGATTGTTATAGTTTGGTATTCTCCACACACCTATGTGGTAACCAAGAGCAATATCCACCATATATTGTAGATACATACTCCTCCATATTTTGGAATTATTCACAGTTACTAATATAACTCATGTATTTTATATATTTTTATTGTTGTTTTATTCTTTAAATTGTGTGTGCAAATTAAATAATTTTATTGTAACCTGCTTTTTTTTACTGTAGGGCATGATTATTAGAACAATATAGTCTCGAAACGTCATAACGAAGAGTTAAGTATTGTTAATAAAACTTTTATTTTTATTGAAAAACAATATGTTTGATTTCTTGTCTTACAACATTGGCCTCAATGTGAGCAATAATAATAAATGGTTTAATGGATCCATTCACACAATATGTACAATAGGAAATAAATACAAAGAAAACATTAAAAAAAAAAAAGTTAATAATAAATAAAAATAAGTAGAGAATCCCATAATATATATAATACAATAAATAATGTGAAAAAGAAAGAAAATTATATGAATAAACAAAGTACCTCAACCTAAACAATACATAAAGTAAAAACATATATAAATGATCAATAAAATAAATAATACAGATATAAAAGAACAATAATAATATTAAAAATAAAATAATATTAAAATTAAATTAAATCTTAAAAGTATATTCATACTTTATTTACAATATATATATACATCTGAGGGATCCCCCGACTTGACTTGTACCTCCACTTATGGGGGGACCAGTCGGGCTCTAAGAATCCTAGCGCTTCTCTCTTAGCTGCGTCACTGGTGTAAATAATACCTACAGACGGCTGAGTGAGAGTCTTAGATTTTAGAATTTAATTTTTATAATGTTTATAGAAAAGTAATGATGTTTTCAACTGTTTGTACGTCTCTATAATTAATAATAATAATGATAATAGAGTTCTTTATATTATTCTATAAAATGTTTATAGATAATAGTATAATAATAGTATTTAAAATTAAACAACAAATAATATAAATTTTTTTTTATAACAATTTATTGAAATTTACAACTGTACAAAATTTATACATCAAATAAATATTCTGTTAACTATTACAATAACGTGACAAAACTTGAAGAGAACTACTCATCAGTAGCACTTTAATAAAAATTCTACACAAGAAGGGAAGCACGTTGAGAAATTAGGGGATTTGAGTGGTTATGGAGCTTACAAAGGATAGGTATCTGGTTCGGGCTAAATCAGCAACATATAGAACATTAAGATCTTTATGCATATGTTTATTGGTGACAAAGTAAGGAGCATTGAGGATTTTTCGAAGGATTTCGGATTGTAAGGATTGGATACGAGATGAATTGGATGGTTCAGTGGAGCCCCAAAGCTCAACTCCGTACGTTTAAATAGGTCTAATCACAGTCGTGTAAATGAGTCTTTTGTACTTGATTGGAAGCTTTGAACGTTTGTCTTGTAAACGTTGAACTAGTCAGAATTAAAATTAAAATAAAACAGGAATATATTAGGTAATAAAATTTAATAAAAATATTTATTTTAGTTTATGTAAAAACAATAAACTTTTTTGTATATAAACTGTTCACATTGTTCGTTGATCTAGATTGATAGTAGGTGGTTATACAAGTGATATTTTTAAAGTGGGTGTTGATAATGAATATTTAACATTCAAAAATTAGTTTTCTCATAAAAAAAAAAAAATCTAATAGAAATGATAAATAATTTACCAATTCCAATTATATGTACAATAGATATATCAAATATATCAGGATGTATTTAAACTATAACTGAACAGATTACCTCAGGTAGTAAATGCGGTAGAATTAGTTCAATATTACACATGCAGCCTGAATCAGAGCCCCCAGGCGTCCATATCAGGGCTTGGGTAGAACTAACAACCGTAGAAAATAAAAGTGAGATTCAGCGGGAGAGAGATAGCGAAGACCCAGAGGGAAGGCGATAAAGGAGGAAAACCCAGAGACTAATAACTGAAGAGGGGTAGGGAGCAACCGTGTAGCGGAGTGGATCTGATAACTGAGGATTCTTCATGAGTCTTCTGGGATCCCACTGGATCCAGATTACCAGCCAGCTAGTTAGTTAGCCCTTCTAGTCTCTGATATTATATCTCGAAGCTCTAGCTACAGGGAATTTTTAGTTCGCAAAATTTACCAGGCGTTTAAAATTCATTTTTTCCACATAATATGTAACTATTATAAAAGAAGCCTATTTGAACCGATTCCATTTAACTAACTCACCTACATGCCACTGTCACAGACAAACACAACATACTTTTCATCACATTCTATACAACAGCCCTCTTTTACTATTAAAAGGAGACGATTGGCCGCTTCCAGAGAAGGATATTTTCAAAAAATATCTCAAGAAAATGAAAAAGTTCATCACTGAATGTGATTTAGAACTCCTCAACGAAGTGAAGAAGACGACCAACGACGTGGATCCGAACTCATTGATGTTTTTAGTTTTGTTTTTATTTGTTTTGTGTTTATTCACTTATGTTTTGTGTTAGTCAGTTATGAAATTTTTACTTAATTTTGTTTTGTTTCTTTTTTACATTGCATATCGTACCTATTTAAAATTCATTATAAAAACTTAAATGTAAATTATTTCTAAATTTTACATATTCTGTAAAATACTAAACATGTTAGATACATGTAATATAGCTAATTGCATGGAGCATGTTCAGATATTTGTAAGAGGGAAAACAAAAAAAATATATATATATATATATATATATATATATATATATATATATATATATATATATATATATATATAATTATTCTATTTTAGAATAGAATAAAAACATACCTTTACTCTATAGCAAAGGATAAATAGTAAACAAATCCATAAAATTAAATCTAGTCAGAGACAGATTAAATTGAAAAAAAAAATATATGAGGCGTGGAGGCGCAAAAGGGAGTAAATCCAAAATTGAAAATTTTTCACTAAACCCAAAAATATACATAAATTAGGTGATTTTTTTAAACAATTAGTATTGAATCAGAAGTTTTTAAACTTCAATTTTTTAAACAATTTAAATAAATTGGATTTATCTCACTCTGCAAGGGAAAAAAGGCAATAAATAAGAAAAGAAAAAACCCATGACAATTAACACATTGAATTGTTTCATTAATTTAACATTGAAAAAACTTTGACGAAAAAAATTATTTACAAAAAACTAGATTTTGTCGAGATTTCTTAAAATTTTTCATCACTTTTTTTTAAATCGAATACTAGTCTTGAGTTTGAGCCAGTAATTGAAGCAAAATTAACAGATACTGAAGGGGTTCAAACCTTATCCGCAGTGGAGTAGAACATACATGCAGAAAAATCTTATATCACGGCGGCCAATAATGGAGCATTTTAATTGTTTGTACTTTCAAGTAAGAGAATAAGAGATAAGAGAATTTTTATTGTTTGAGGTGTTTACATTCAAGTATCCAGAAACAAGTTCCAGGAGCAGCAAATCTATTGAAGTTCAATTGTATTAAATTAGATTGGAATCGACAGATGTAAGAAAAGATATAAAATGGTAAATGAAGATTGTACAAACCTCTGATGTTTTTACAACGCCTGCTTCCATCCAATCAGCTTCATTACCAGACTTTTTTCTCGATGCTGTTATATTTATTTCAGGGTATCTCTCCATATTTAACACAACACAATACATTGATTATCACACGTGTAAAAATATATTGACAACTAAAACCTTTTGAAATGTTCATTACTACTTTCGTAACAAGCGTAAGTGGTGCTCCAAGCGGCTGTATTGATAAACAAGGATTTATCCACTTCTGAAACTCAATCCAAAATTGGAAGGTGAAATTATATTGGATTTAGCGTGATTTAAAGGGTGGACGATTTACCACCTTATAGAGGACGCTAACTTGTGAAAAAAAAAAAATTAAAAATGGTAAAAAGTGGATTTACCCCCTTTTGCATCTCCACGCCTCATATATTTATACTACTAATGTATACTTTTTCAATTATATTGCAGTAAAAAAGCGATAAATATATGGTGCACAGTTAAAATTGATAATTGGCCGATATGTGGCCAGCACCATTCGAGAGAGTTTAAAAAGTACGTTGTTGTAAGGAGCTAGAAATTTATGATAACATTTACTTATTTTCAATTCAATTGTTACTAAAAAAGGTATAAATATATGGAGTGGCATATGGATCCCAGTGCAGTTTAAAAATCGACCGATTCTGCAACAAAGTTTGCATTGGTAAAACTATTAAACCCAACTGTACCAAATTTTAACTAAAACATCTTCATAGTTCTAGGAAGGTTTATAATAAATTTTACAACAATGATAATTATAATTGAAATGTATATTCTTGAGTGCCAGAACTGATGCTTGCCAAACTGTCATATACTTTTATGGTTAGAAATTAAAATTAACCCCCATTGAGTCGATAAAATTATTTCTGCCAAATTTGAGGTCTAATTACGCTTTTAACTGCTCTGCAAATACCTAATCAATGCAATTTTAACAAGATTAAAATTACTGCCACGCGTGAAAATATCATTGAAGAAACTTGCTCGGCGAGTATTCGGATAGAACATATGAGGCGTGGAGATGCAAAAGGGGTAAATCCGTTTTTTATAGTTTTTAATTTTTTTTTTTTTTAGTTAGCGTCCTCAATAAGGTGGTAAATCGTCCACCCTTCGAAGTTTGGGTTGAGTGTATGTGGATGTGTTTGTTTGTTTATTTCGTTTAACGTCACTTTATGCTGCTATGGCTAATCGGACGATGCTACGGTGGGAGTCCTAAATTTTGCCTATCCAGGTATAATTAGGATAGGGAACTATAACGAGTACCTGACATCGCACAGGCTCGGGACCCCCATTTTACGACCCTTCCGAAGGACGGCATAGCTAAGGATTTTTTACTCCCTTTAAAAAATCCTAAGGTCATCTGCCCAGCCGCGAACCCGCGATCTTGGATTTAGGAGGTTGCTATGCTAGTATGTGGATGTGTATGTGAGTTTCGAATTCATCATGGGTTCCAACTTTGAAGGGTGGACGATTTACCACCTTATGTCGACGCTAACTAAAAAAATTAAAAATGATTAAAAGTGGATTTACCCCCTTTTGCATCTCCACGCCTCAATATAAATAGTTTATGGTAAATTGATTTATTTTAAGATAAAGTTTATTAAAACATTTTGTAATTCCACTTTTTAAAATGATAAATGTAAAATAGGGGAACCAAACAGGTGAACATTAACTCTTAGCAGTAATTCCTCCCTGCGTTTTGCAAATGGATTCCCAGCGTTAGTTGAAAAATGTCCTTCTTTGCCCTAATAGCAGGCGATTAATCGAGGAGCGGTTGTATTGGAGCTATTTACAAGAGGCACCTCGACTAGCGCCCCTCCCGGCTCCCTCGACCCACTCCTACCCTCCCCACCCCACCGGGCGGGTACACAATTAATTCTAATTCGACGGCGGGGGCAAAAGTCCTGTTCGATGGTGACAGTGTTTGATGGCGGGGTAATTTCCTGACGTCACGACCACGTGTGACCCTTAATATCCATGTCGTCATCATTAGCCCTCGCTCCTATGAAAAATAGCTCAAGCCGGCTTTCTCTAATGCCTCGAATTTGTACCGGAGATTTTTTAATATCCTCGTGAAAAATGGTAAAGGATTATTGGAATCGGAGGAGGCGGGTATCGTCTATTCTATGCCGTTTTAATATCTCCAAGCAATAATACTCCCAGAAGTCACAAGATACGTTCACCGCGTTCCAGTACAGTGGTTTTTCTCTTCTTTTTTTTCTCTGTTTTTTTTTAGAGGCCAGACTTTCGACTAATGACCCAGCATATGCATTCCTTTATTAAACAAATAATTCTCGATTGCTTTGAAACTCGAGATATAATCTGGCAAATTTAATCAAACCATTCCTTGCAAAGCCACACCCGACAAAAAAAAAGGGCTGGCCCCTTTATTAGGAGTATATGTGTTTTTCAATAAATAATTTGTTTTTTTTTTTTTTTGTAATATTAATAATAGGCATATGGGATGGAGACCACTTGCTTACCCAGCCTAGAAAGGCTATTAAGAATAGAAAGGAGGATCCTGAGAAAGATCTATGGGCCCAGGAAAACACAGGAAGGTTACAGGCTAAGATCTAACAAAGAGATCTACAGAGAACTGAAAGACCTGGAGACCGCAATAAGAATCCAAAGGCTGATGTTCTATGGACATATGAAAAGGATGAAGAAGGAAAGACTAAATAAAGAGATATTCGATCAAACTTGTAGCTATAAAAGCGTAGGTGGATATACAAAGCAAATGCAAGAAGAATTAAAGAACCTTAAAATGTCGAAAATCGACTGTTTGGATAGAGAGGTGTTCCGAAAAACAATAAAAAATCTCACTACAATTAGCAGAGAGAAAAAGAGGGGTACAATCTGGTCCAGGGAAAGAAGGGAGAGACATTCAAGAATTATGAAGCTAAGATATTCGCGTGGTCCTTGGGGCCTATACGTGAACAAAAAAAAAATAATAATAGGCATATGTTGATTCCAAACTACGATTTTTGATTCCACTGATTCTTTAGAAAAGACGTTGGCGATAGTTTTATGATCTAATTACGTGATATCTTATATCAATCTTTCTCGGAGGGAAAAAAAATAAAATAAAAAAAAATACTAGCTCGCTTCCTCCTTTGCAGCTTCGCCCGCTATCAGAAGTAAAGAGCTTAGATAATTTTAACTAATAATTGAAGTTTAATTTGTTTATCGATAAAAATATAGTAATGAAGTATGCTATGAGCATTATTTCTAATGATACTTTAGTGCATAACAGTAATTTTTAACCTGGTTTAAACTGGATTGATTAAGTGTTTGAAACTTACATTAAAGCTACTGGACACCAAATTTTTAGTTTTAATATATGACTTGGCAATCCAATTGGACAGAGACTATAACGTCGGCACTCCAAATATATGGGTTTTTTTATTTGAAAACTTGGATGTGTTAATTATACTTGACCATTACTCTACTATTAGGTACATCATATAGTCAACCATATAATTTTCAAAATGCAGATATAAGTGGAAAATTTTTAATTTCTAATTACGATTACATTCTAACGCATTTCATTTATAATAAAAATAAAGAGCCACGATTTTAAAAATGTTTTTACTGGTTTCTACATCGTAGATTTGTGTTTACTATATTTACACCAAATGTTGATGTAATATTTAAACCGCCTGGAAGAATTCCTAAGCATTGATTACAATTTTTTGAAGTAAGCAATTGTTTTTTTGGACGATTACTCCTGAAGAACCCTAGGACCCCGGCAGGACGCAATCAGGACCCATTAGCCGAGTCCTGGAGGATCCTGCCCTAACAAACCCCTCGGGGAGGACGTGCACCGATAGCTAAGACAGCCCGATGTCCCTCCGGACTGCACCTCACTAGTCATCAACTGATTGTGATGCATGCTCTGGGACCGGATGATCTGTATTCCCGCCGGGGTCGGTTTTAAATTACCTCACTCCTCGGGATGGATGAGGCCCTGCACAACTTTGCCAATTATTATTTATAACCGGATAACCAGTTCATTCCAACAGCAGCCATCGATAGGTGGAGTCTTAATATTCAACTCACCTCGCCGATTTTCATTTTTTTTTTCCTATCATTTTTGTTGATATTTTCCGAAGTATAATACTCTTAAGTATAAGACTCTTTTCCTAATTATAGATATGGAATATTATAATCCATAGATGAAAAGGTGTAAATATGGGAACCCCTCCCAATTAACTAAAGGAGATATTGAATACTGGCGGTGAGGACTGTCTATGGAGCCATTTGCTAATATAAGATAGCAGTGAGCAGTTGGAACCATTGTTTTACCTAATGTGGATGCAGGTTTTGAGTTATTGTGCAAATTGGTGTTCCTGAGCTGTAAACTTATGAGAGACATGCGAAATCGTTTTCGTCTCATATTTTTATATCTTTTAAACAATAATTTTACTACGGTGTCTGGAAAGTGGAGATCTTAGGCTACTTTTTGAAACACACCATTAGCCACACACGCTTTGAGGTAACATGTGATAGTGGCCATCTTTCTTATGTGGAGTTGGGCAACCGGGACGCGGGTCATCTTCTAGACGTTCTCTCCTTAACTTAAATAATTTTGCTCATTCTTTCACTGTGGAATACGAGGAAAAGGACTGCCCTATTACACAATCCAAACGCTCTATAGTTTGCGCAGGAGTAAGACCCTCTTTACAAAAGAATTTAATAACCGCACGGAACTCGAGTTTGAACATTGTAAAAATTGGGAGTTTCCTTCATGGGTATGGAGTGAGCAGGCATGGCACGTTTGAAGGATGGGAAGCAGGACAGGCCGGAAACTTATGGACCTTACTACGTATATATATATATACATATTCACTGAGCAAAAAATATCTGGAAACACTTACCAACGTTTGTTAATGTGGGCCTCAGGTTTTTTGTTTCCAATATTTTTATCGCTTTTCGCTACACTTTTTGACGGCCATCTAAGCCAATCTACTTTCTTCCGAGAAATTGTCATGGACAGTTTTTAAAATTTCCCGCTTGAGCAATTTATTTATTTTTAGTGGACGCCCGTTCCGTGGTCTGCTGGATGCACAGCCTAATTCTTTATATCTTTTTATAATTTTAGATACTGAACCCACGTTTTTACTAACAGTCCTCCCAATTTCCCTAACAGGATTGTCTTGATTTTTTAAAGTAACTATTAACTCATGAATGGCTTTTGGCACTTCCATCATGAATGCTAAAAAGGATTTCTAATCATAAGACTTTGTTTCTGACCTTTGTCCTTAAAGCCCATTGCGAGTATAATCAGTTGTTATCGTGGATTTTTTTTGTTTTCTTTCATTACACAAGTTTTTCCAGACTTTTTTTGCTATAAGAGGATATTTTTTATTACTTCATCGTTTTCTGTTGATATGCATTCAATGATATATTATGTTTAAATTAAAGATTAATGTTTATTGTGTAAAATAAGAGTAATTTCACTATATGAAATAGCCTATTTTAGATAGGAGAAGCATAAGAGTAAGATTTTGGCAAGTGTTTCCAGACTGTTTTTGCTCTGTGTTTAGCATTCGGCAGGAAAAAGACGAATCATTCCCATTCTGAGAACTGACTAAATTTGATACGGGATTTTACCAATATCTAAATCGGGAGTAACGAAGAGAGAAATTGAGGCTACAGTAGGGACATTATGAGCTCTAATTAACCTGTTTTGTTCATGTCCTGGCTGCGTTTACATTAATTAACAGGCTTAGTGATGGCTAGTTGACGAATTGCTCTTGGCCGGGTTTATTCTCGGAACTGCACGCTCTGTGCTTCATGGGAATTTAATTTTACGATTCCTCTGCTAGAATCAAAATGAGCCCAGGAATTAGAATTATTGAGCGTGTTTAATTTGAGTTCATCCGTCCTTAAAATATCTAGTTTGTCATAGATTCAGGGCAGCACGTGGAGGTCAGGTATTCGACTATCTGATATTTCTGACAGATATATTGGTTTCGAGTTTCATATTCACTTTTATATAGAATGATATTCCACTAATCCCTGTTGAACAGATCCGCTACCTAGGACTCCACTTGAACAACCGTCTTACTTGGAATCCACTTACAAGACTAAAAAGACAAGAAACTGCTCGTCGTTACAGACTACTTCAACATTTACTAGGAAAACGTTCAAAGCTCCCAATTAATTACAAAAGACTCATTTACACGACTGTGATATTACCTGTTTGGACATACGGAGTTGAGCTTTGGGGCTCCACTAAACCATCCAATTCATCTCGTATCCAATCCTTACAATCCAAAATCTTTCGAAAATTCCTCAATGCTCCTTATTTTGTGACCAATAAACTTATCCATAAAGACCTTCCATGTTCCATATGTTGCTGATTTAGCCCAAACCAGATATGCATCCTTCCATGGTATGCTTCCCTCTCCATTCCCGATAATCCTACGAGGTGTCTGAAAAGAAGATGGCCTAGAGACCTTTTAGTGTAGAGTTTATTGAAGTGCTACTGATGAGTAGTTCTTCACTAGCTAATTAATGCCATTGTATTCACTATCAACACATTTACTTAATGTATATTATTTTGTATAGTTGTAAATATCAATAAATGAGAAAAAAAAAGAAGAAAAAAAAACTTTTATATAGTTCATATATTTAAAAAAAAAGAAGAAAAAAAAAGGTAACTGCAATGGGTGTATATGAGGTTAGTAGCACTGCTAAAAGGTTTATTATATTTCTCTGTTGTCAGCTGATGTTTTGTTTACTGACACCCTAACTTCAATTCATGTTTCCTGTACATGTGTTCAGAACAATGCCTAGTTGCGAATAAAAAAACTATGCTGACATTTCTTGTTACAGCTGTAATGATTAAACATTACTAAAGAAAAATTACAGATTTCATGAAAAACGTTTATCTGTCATACTTTGGAACCAAACTTGGTGATCAGAATAAATCCTGGGCGCCGCATAAGCTTTCACGTGATATGGAGGGACAAATCTTTCTTATGATTGCTAATTTAGCCGTATCGATATTACTGACCATAAATAAAAAAAACAGTTGGCGATAAGCTACGCTAACCTTCCTTCCACCAATAGGACACGGTGTAGGGTGCCACATGTATACATCTAATGTGAGTTAGTTAGATACCTAAGTTTACTAATATCTTAATGCTCAATCTATTTCTTGAAGCCAATACATTTAAAATTTGTTTAAAAGTTTTAGAAATTCATTCGCTTCTAAAATACAGGGTGAGTATCTCTTAGTGTAAAAAAAAAAATTGGGTTAAACTAGATCAAAAATGTAGCTAAATGCCGCAAATCTCACCTTTCTATTCCAATCCGTTGCATATATACGATAAATCGAAGACTTTTTTGAGGAAATCACGTTTTTTTTTCCCATAAAAACTGTAATATCTCCATTTTGTCTAAATATTTTTCAAATTTTGGCCACATTTTCAGATTTAGCATTAAATTCCCTATAAGAACAGAGTACACGTAACCTTGAATTTTACAAACTTGGTATCTAAAGAACAGCTTGATCTTCACCTTATTTGGGGAAGTCACAATGTCTTATTTACAAATCAGTTACTTGGGTAAATAAAACATTATGACAAACCCTTAATGGAAATGTGCATTTTAAACATAATAAACTCTTCATTGGAATAAAAAGCAAGGGAAAAAATGATTGTTTAATAGAAAATAAAGGAAAACTGTCAATAAAGCGACACTACATCAGAGGATCTCATGTTATTACATTTATTTATTTATTATTATTATTTAGGATTTATTTTATTAGATTTTCAATGTAATGTTTAAAACCCAGTGATAATGAACATAGACCTTAGTTTTGCCGTTAGCTACTGAATGCAGGTTGTGTCTAAGATTACTACTTTTTTGAAGTATGGGCAGATGAGTCTGTTTTTACAGGGGATGGCATTTCTACCAATCCATGTATATCGTTATTATGAATGGTCGAAATGCCTTCCCCTGTAAAAATGAGACTCACCTAGCCATAAATCACATAATAAATAAATAAATGTATTAACATGAGATCCTCTGATGTAGTGTCGCTTTATTATATACAAAATGAGAACACCATGTTTTTTGTTTCAAAATTAAATATCTCCATGAAATTGAAACAAAATCATTACGTTTAACATATCATTCGAAAGCTGATTAAATTTATATATGGATAGTTTTTATGAGCGTTATTGGCCCTTAGTATTGTGCAAATAATAGTACACGAGCCAACGACACTAAACCTGTCATAGGTCTTCCAAAAAAAAACAATGCTTATCTGTAAGATCATCAATTTTTGTATTTGAGAAAGCACTGCTGCCGTTTCCAAAAACGGGTCAAGATGGCGGCAGCAAGTAAAATAAGGTGACAGAAGGACGTTTTCAAAAAAAAGAACTGCTGAACTTTTTTTTTTTTTCAATGGATCACAATGTTTTTTGGAGTGCTGAATCCGAATATGAAATGTGCGAACACGGTAGCCGTCGGCTTCATACCCGAAATCGCAAAAAAACCTCCAAAATAGCAGTTATTGCCGGTTTCTTACATATAACAAGACAAAGAAGGGTTTTTTGAAGAATACCTTCTAATAGTAAACTGTAGCTGGAACCAGGACCTACGAAATGAAAAAAATCCGAAATGGGACCATTTTTTGCGAAGTTATGGTCTTGGGAACACTATAGAGATTGGCTAACTCTCGGTAAGTACTACTTCTCCGTGAAAACACGTTTATCGGTACTCTTTTGGCTATAACTCCTAAACTATTTGTCCGAACCGAACTTTATTTTTTCCATCTGAAAGCTGGAATGAACAGAAGAGCAGGTTAAAAGAATGAAATAGATAAAAGTGTAAACATCATAATAATGATGTTATACATTATTAGATCGCTGTGTATGTTATTACCAAATCCTATTTGATTGATAAGTATTGCTGTGTGAAATGTTCCAACACATTTGAAGTCGGCAGCTGTTAGGAAATAAGTATTTCAGTGCATTTATATTTTTATTGATGTGAATCGATCTTTGGATTCGATGTATTGGCGGATACCTTCTTGGAAGGTTATCTGGATGTAATGTAATGTTATGTGTTCTTGCTAATAAAAGTGTGTTCTCGTTCTGAAGTTAAAATGTAGTTAATTCTTTCCCTCAAAGAATATTAACATGGTAGCAGAGTTAGGTTTTTTTTTACTGTTATTGGTTAATGGTTTGTTAGCATTGCAGACAAAAGTTTATTTGTTGTGCAGATTAAAAACAGTGATGTACATGGAAGTAGTTCGAGTAAATTAATTTTCTTCAAGTTTATTATTATTGTTCCACGAAAAGGAAAATGTGTGATATAAAGATTCCAGTGTTTGATGGGGAAGAATACAATAGTTGGAAGAAAAGACTATTAATGTTCTTAAAATTGAAGAAATGTGATGTGGTGACAACACGTGCAAAGTTAATAACTGATAAACCAGAAGAATGGGAACAGATGGACTTACAGGCAATAAACTATATATATAGTGCAATTACTAACAAACAATTAGAGTTTGTTTGTGAACAAACTAGTGCATTTGGAATAATAGCAAAATTTGATGCACTCTATATGAAGGAGTCGACTGCACTACAAATCATTTGTAGAAATAAATTAGATAGAATCAGGTTGAATGATCATTCAAATGTTGCTGATTTTTTTATTAAATTCGAAAAATCAATAAATGAACTGAAAGCTGCTGGAGCTAAAGTGTCTGAAAAGGAAAAAATGAACTATATGCTAAAAATGTTGCCCGAGAGTTATAGTTATATCGGAGATTTGGTTGATGTTTTAAAAGAGGAGGATCAAACAGTTGAGTATGTGAAAAGTAAAATAGAAATGATGAATCTAAATGACAAAGGAGATCGGGAAAGCGGGAACCCATCGTCAAATGCGTTTACTTCGACTGCAAATAAGGATATTGAAAAGCAAAAGCCGTCTTGCTGGATTTGTGGAGGTCTGGGCCACTTCAAAAAGGATTGTCGTCAGAATGCAGCTAGAGAACATTATCACAGAGGCGGTATGCAGTACCAAGGAAGCAGCCATGGATCTTGGAGAAGAGGACGAGGAAGCCACAGAGTTTCACGAAATGGGTACAGCCGGAGAAGCCAATCTAGAATGAACAGTTTCCATATTGAGGTACAGGCGTTAAATGTTCAACAAGATGATACGTCAATAGCAGGTAACAATTTTAAAATTAATTGGTTGTTAGACAGTGGTTGTACGGATCATATTGTAAATGATGAAAGGTATTTCTGTGAGAGTAGGGACTTAGTGGAACCAAGGAATGTTATTGTTGGAGATGGTAGACTTCTGAAAGCTACTAAAATTGGAAAAATAAGGAGTTATTTTACTGCTTATAATAAAAAACAAAAAGTGGAAATGAAAGACATTTATTTGGTGAAGGATATGGAGAAAAATCTAATTAGCTATTCGAAAATAACTGACCAGAATATAGTTGTATCGAAGGGTAATACATCCAAGATTTACGATCTAAATAATAACTTAGTGGCTATTGCCTGGAAAAAAAATAATTTGTATGTAATGGAGAGTGAGGTTGAAATTAACCAAGGTAGGGCTAATGTAATTACATCTAGTAGAACGAAGTGCATAACTGTAAAAGAGAGGTTGCATCGAGTTCTTGGCCACATAAATTTCAAGTACTTAAACAATATGTGTAAGAATGAAATGTTGGAGGGTTTACCAAAAGAGCTAGAATCCGATCATTTAAAATGTAAAACATGTATTGAAAGCAAAATGCATATTTACCTTTTAAAAATAATAGAAAAAAAGCAGAGGAAATTTTAGAAATTGTGCATACAGATTTAAATGGGCCTCACCCAACTATGGGGTATAGGGGGGAAAAATATTTTCTTACCTTTATCGATGATTACAGTAAATTAATTAAAGTATACACTATTAATTCAAAAGCTGAGGTTCACCGTTGTTTTGAGCAATATATTAACGAAATTGAGAATCTGACGGGTAAAAACATTAAAAAGATTAGATGTGATAATGGCACAGAGTACATGAACAGCAGAATTGAGTCTTTATTCAGAGAAAAAGGTATTATGTATAACGTATGCCCACCATATGTCCACGAGTTGTGTGGTACAGCTGAGAGATATAATAGAACGTTAATGGATATGTCGAGATGTTTGTTTTCTGAGGCGAAAATAGATAGACGATTTTGGCCTGAAATAATAAGTACTGCTGCTTATCTTAAAAATCGGTCAATTGCTAACACCATTGAAAATAAGACACCATACGAGATTGTGTTTGGAGAAAAACCGAGTATAGAATATTTGAAATTATATGGAAGTAGAGTATTTGTAAGAGTGCCTGAAGAAAAAACGACGATCAAAATGGGATAGGAAGGCTGATTTGGGAATTTTATTAGGGTATTCTGATGTAGGATATAGAGTTTTAGT
Source organism: Euschistus heros (assembly GCA_003667255.2). NCBI lineage: Eukaryota > Metazoa > Arthropoda > Insecta > Hemiptera > Pentatomidae > Euschistus > Euschistus heros. The sequence goes on from RCWM02000146.1 coordinate 1,005,512, forward strand.
AAATAATAAAGTGTTTATTGCAAGACACGTAGATATCGTGGAAGAGGGAGAAAAATGTATTGGATTGAATGATATAGATTCTGCAGAGAGTGAGGATAATCCTATGAATGAATGTATTTTTAGAAGAGATAATGAAGAAATAGACGAGTTAACAAACGGCGTAAAGCCAGTGAGACCCCAGAGAGATTGTAAGATGCCTTCGAAGTACAGTGATTATTGTCTTTATGACAATAATATAATTGTAAATTATTGTGTAAGTGATAATCCAGTGAGTTTTGACGAGGCAGTAGCTAGCGAAGATTCTGAGTTTTGGATCGAAGCTATGAACAAGGAAATGGATTGCTTGAAAGAAAATGAAACGTGGATTCTAGTAGATAGGCCGGAGAATAAAAAGATTTAGATGTGAAGTGGGTGTATACAAAAAAGGCGGAAAATAAGTTCAAAGCTCGTTTAGTAGTGAGAGGATACCAACAAAAAGAAATCGTAGATGACATTTACCCACCTGTTGCAAAAATGTTATCATTGAAAATACTATTGTCATATTATTGCCAGGAGGGATTACTTATTGAGCAGATGGATGTTCAAACCGCATTCTTGAATGGAAAGGTAGTTTCTGAAATTTATGTAAAACAACCAAGAGGATATGAAGATAACTCTGATAGAGTTTGTAAACTTGAACGGTCGTTGTATGGTTTAAGAGAGAGTCCACGAGCCTGGTATGAATGTTTTGATGAATTTATCAAAAGATAAGGTTTTGTAAGAAGCAAGCACGATTATTGTCTTTATATGAGGAATGACGGAAAGGAAAGAATATACTTAATTTTGTTTGTCGATGATATTTTAATTTGTTGTGTAAATAAACGAAAAATTGATTGCATAAAAGAATTGTTTTCACGTAGATTCAAAATATAAAAGATATGGGTAATACACAATAAAGATATGGGTAGCGTCAAAAATTATCTCAGTATAAATATTGATTATGATAATAAAAATAATGTAATGAGGTTGACCCAACATGATTATATTGAAAATTTGGCTAAGAAATATAATGTTGTTAATGCAAAATTGTACAGCACGCCAATGGAGCTTAACGTAAAATTGGAACCAGTCAAAGAAATTAACAGTGAAATTGGGTATAGAAATTGGGTCAGCGAACAGAAGAGAGAAGTTGGGTCCCTTTGTCGCAAATGCGGCAGAGAGTCTGAAACACCAGCACATGTGCTGGGAATTTGCCCCAACAACTCCCTCCTTATAACACGCCGTCATCACAGAGTTAAAAAGGAAATAGTGAGGCTCCTTGAAGAGAAAGATTTTGCCTGCTTCGATGAGGTGTATTGCATCGATACCGATGGATCTACACGATACGCTGATATCGTTGCTTTTTCACGAAAAGGAAATTCAGCGTTGATTCTAGATCCCACGGTTAGATTCGAAAGCAACGATCCGGATCAAGCAGGTAAAGTGGAAAGGGAAAAGAAGGGAATATATGACAAATGCATCCCTTTCCTTAAAGAAAAGTTTCGCGAGACTTTCGGCGAGAGAGAATTCCACGTGAGAGGCCTACGGTTCGGAGCTCGCGGAACTATACCTAATAGAACAAGGAGCTTCATGGAAGACCTGGGAATTGATATGAGGGATGTGGCTGTGTTAGCGGAAAATATTATATTGGACTCCCTGGGAATAATCCACCACCACATATATGGTAACTGATGGTTTGGGAAGAGATGGAAGGTATATACAATGAATGAAGAATGGGTAAAATGAGATATATGTTGCATATTTATCCTAGTTTTTTATATAGTTATTATTATTATTGTTATTAGTTATTGATATTAGTTATATAGTTATTGTTATTGTTATCAGTTATACAGTTATTGTTATTTATGTGAATAGTTTTATATTTATTTTGTATATTATATTTTATATTGTTATCAATAAGGTTTATATTATCTTTTTAATATTTTAAATTTTGTTTTATTTTTATTTTATATTCCGCATGGATTGATCATTTTAATATGTAGATTCTTATATTTTTAAAAATAATGACTATTACAGTTTTTTTTTTTTTTTTTTTTTTGGTATGTCATATTTGATTGATTAAGTATGCTGTGTTTTTTTGCAACCCATTTAAAATGGGCAGCACCACTTAATAAAGTGTTTCTCTCTGGATCAGGTACAAGGCCTGACATCAGTTATAGCGTTAACTACTTAAGTAGATTTCAAAATGGTTGTGATGAAACTCATTTCAAATATGCATTAAGGATCCTAAAATATTTGTATTTAACTAAAGATCTAAAATTAACTTAGCACAAAAATGTTTCTATTGATAATGATATATTGGATTGTTTTGTAGACGCCGATTGGGCAGGTGATGTTGTTGATCGTAAGTCTACTTCTGGATATGTTATAAGACTTTTTGGAAATGTAATTTATTGGAAATCAAGGAAGCAAAACAGTGTAACAAAGTCCTCAACATTTGCTGAATATGTCGCGTTATCAGACGCAGTATCGGAATTAAAACTAGTTAAGGATATTTTAGAAATATTTGTAAGTTCTTCGAAATCCATTAAAGTGTACGAAGACAATTCTGGTGCGTTAGCAATTGCAAAATATGGCAACTTTACGAAGAATTCTAAATATATTGAAGTTCAATATCATTTTGTGAATGAACAATATTTAAATGGCACTATGGATATTATAAAAGTCGACTCTGAAGATAACTTGGCGGATATATTTACAAAGTCCCTGGGTAATGTTGAATTTAATAAATTCCTACAAATGCTTGCTGCAGTTATGTAATGGAAAACATGTATATATTGTATGAATATAAATGCAAGGAGGCGTGTTAGGAAATAAGTATTTCAGTGCATTTATATTGTTATTGATGTGAATCGATCTTTGGATTCGATGTATTGGCGGATACCTTCTTGGAAGGTTATCTGGATGTAATGTAATGTTATGTGTTCTTGCTAATAAAAGTGTGTTCTCGTTCTGAAGTTAAAATGTAGTTAATTCTTTCCCTCAAAGAATATTAACAGCAGCACCAATCTATAAATTGTTTCCCTCTTTACGACATTCAAAAGAACATCATATGGTAAACAGGATATTTATTGACACCCTATCTTAAAAATTAGAAAAAAAAAATCATGAAATTCCTCTTAAATCTTACAACTCAACTGTGAAAAGTACTTTCAATTCTGGCCAAGTTTGAAAAGATATCCGTAGGGTGTCAATAACTGATTTTCCATTATTTATTGCCACTATCCTGTAAAATACATTCCAAGAATAATGTTTGGTGTGAATTTTCTTGCTTAGCTTAAAGTATAGTAATTAAGGAAAAATCACTGCAAATTTCAACTTTATTGAACTATTCTTTCAATGATTTCAATATTATTACAGGCTGTTCAATATTCGATGGCCACCCCAACAGTTATTGAAATTTTGAAACGAAACTTTTAGGGTCTTAACTGTGTCAAATAAAGTTTCTTTTCAGGTTATAATCTGCGCTCCAACCATCTCCAGTTCTTCTCCAACGACCTTAACTCTGGAATTTCCAATGGTATGTGGTATTTTTTACGACGGATTTCGATAGAAAATTAAATTTTGAATCGATTTTATACCTGTAAATTTTTTTTTATCTGGGGCACGTTTTCGCCGCAAATCGCGAAAAATCATTTTAATAAAATAAACTGTCTAAAATGAGATTGCAAAAAATAAAATAAACTTTGAACAAAATTAAGAAATTAAGGCCTTCCCGCGACTGGTTCGACTAGTGACGAGAACAGGTTGACTTGGAAGGTTTCCTCCAACAGGCTCAAATCGTCGACAAGCCCGAGATGAAACTAATATCATTTATTTACGGGTTACAGTGAAAGCGTAACCTCATCGGAGCAGTCGAGACATGGCCAGGGAAGCCAACTTAATGACAGAACCTTAGCCTTAGTCTCTCAGCATCTTGGGGAGTTAGATCCTAATGAAGTGGAATGCGGTTCGGCCTCATACGGTTTTAATTTAGTATGGTGGGGTCACCTGTGGTGTAGTGGTTAGCATAGCAACCTACTAAACCCAAGATCGCGGGTTCGCAGCCCGGCAGGTGACCTTAGGATTTTTTAAAGGGAGTAAAAAATCCTTAGCTATGCCGTCCTTCGAAAGGGACGTAAAACGGGGGTCCCGAGCCTGTGCGATGTCAGGTACAAGTTAAAGATCCCTATCCTAATTATACCTGGATAGGCAAAATTTAGGACTCCCACCGAAGCATCGTACGATTAGCCATAGCAGCATAAAGTGACGTTAAACGAAATAAACAACAATTTAGTATGGCCCACACCGTTCCAATGCTTAAGTAGGTATCCCTGGCTATGCCTCGAATGCACCGATGAGGATACGCTTCCACCGTAGCCAATACATAAATATTAGTTTCATCAAGGGCTTGTCGACTATTTGAGCCTCTCGGGGGAAACCTTCCAAATCGATCTGTTCCCGCCGCTCGTCGTACCATTTGCGGGAAGGCCTTAATTTCATATGTTTGTTCAAAGATTATTTTATTTTTACAATCTCAATTTTAGACAGTGTATTTTATTAAAATGATTTTTCACGATTTATGGCGAAATGGTACACCGGATAAAAAAAATTCACCAGAATAAAATCGATTCAAAACTAGATTTTCTATCGAAACCCTGTAAAGGGTCTAAAATTTTGTCTATTTTCATATGGAAATTTTAAATAATTCAAAATAAATAAATTTAAGAAAATTATTTAGTAAATTAAATGTGTTTAAATAATGAAAAATGGTTGCATATAACTGAGTTAACTGTTATATAATTTTTTGTTTATAATTAATTTTATATATAATTGTGGGTAAGAATAATGTAAATTATATTGATAACATCTAAAGAAAAAGTGTAATTTGTAAAATTGTTTAAAATTTAATATGTACAATAAATTTAGTTGGCAATACATATAATAGGGGAGTGGGGGGGGGGGGCAGTGTTTTGGAGGGAACAGGATGTGTGGGGCCACATGGTGTGAGCAGCAGTTATAGTGAAACATGTTTGTGATAATAAGATGAATGTTTTTTTTTATATGTTGATTGAAATGTACTTAAAGTTAGTTTATGAGAAGAATTGGTGATGTATTTAACAAGACAATTTAATAATTATTATTTTTATTGTGATTAAGAGGTATGTTTGTACATTTTGTATTAAGATTCTTTGGACAGGGAGTTGATTAAATGTGAATTATATAAAAAATAGCTTATTTAAATATTGAATGTTTGTGTGTAAACTTTACTTTAACTAATTTTGGATGGAAATTGTATTTTTTTTTAATTATATCATTTTATGAAAAGCCATTTTTCATTAATTATATTACGGCGCCCGGACAAAATAAAGTAAAATTAATTATATGTTCACCTTATTATTAATAATTGTAAGAATAACCTTACAACCCGTAGCAAAAAATATCACATCCCATAGAAAATTCCACAATTAGAGTCGCTGGAGAAGAACTAGAGAAGGTTAGAGAGCAGACTATAACCTGAAAAGAAACTTTATTTGACACAGTTAAGACCCTGAGAGTTTCGTTTCAAAATTTCAGAAACTGTGGAAAAAAAAGAGGGTGGCCATCGAATATTGAACACACTATATATCCGAATATTTCCTTCGGGGGGTCAATAACTGTCTGGTTTACAAAAGTCGTTTCTGAATCTTCCTTTCGTTTTATAAAAGAAATAGTTATTTCTATTCGTCCTAGTTAAAGTCACTATGTATTTTAAACCACATTGAATAAAACCATTAACATTTCAATAAAAAAAAAATTCCAACTAAAATCGAAACCCACACTTAAAAATACATCGTTGAAACCCTTCCATAACCTTACTAACCATAATCAAATGGGGTCAGCTGTGGTGTAGTGGTTAGCATAGCAACCTAGTAAACACAAGATCGCGGGTTCGCAGCCCGGCAGATGACCTTTGGATTTTTTAAAAGGGAGTAAATAATCCTTAGCTATGCCGTCCTTCGGAAGGGACGTAAAATGGGGGTCCCGAGCTTGTGCGATGTCAGGTACTCGTTAAAGATCCCTATCCTAAATATACCTGGATAGGCAAAATTTAAGACTCCCACCGTAGCATCGTCCGATTAGCCACAGCAGCATAAAGTGACGTTAAACGAAATAAACAAACAAACCATAATCAAATTATTCCAAGAAAACAGAATTTTCATTAATAGCCAATGAGACCTCATTATCCTAGTTTTTAATGATTTTCAATTTGCTTTGTCGAATTTTGATTCACATGGATTACTGTTTTTTATCTTTTTATACTTTACCACATGGAATTAATTTTTTTTTTACAGGAAAACTAATATCTATGGAGGTGTGTCTTAATATATGAGATATTTTTGTCGCAATGTTTATGATTGAATCGTTTATAGCGTGTTAATGTGAATTTTTATGAGCCCTGCAAGTCTACGACGCATCAAACCCAAAGGACCTCACTAAACCAGTGCATAATTTTGGCAGTCTTACGCGATAGGTTTTTTTTTTTTTTTTTTTTCATCAAGTCTATTTTGTTTGTTTTTCAGCATGTTTTCCTTCCATCTGTGAAGATATTATAAAAATTAATATTTCACTTTTGTTAGGAAGGAAAATGAAGTAATTACAATGCACTAAATTATTCTATTGTATTGACGTATTACGAAAGAGTACCGAACAAAAGGTAAACAAGGAAATTAAGCAATATTGTTGTTTTTGTTTATATGAAGCAAGTTGAAATCCGACCTTGCTCTGTTGAGAATACAAAACAAGTTGGACAGTAAGCAGTTCCGCCCTGCCTACTTAATATGGATTATGAATGTTTTCTTCAACAACTGTTCTAGTATCTTTTGCGTTCTAAAAACTTTTTTTTTCGTTGTAGGGTAAACCAGACAGTTATTGACACCTTTAAGGAAATATTTGGAAATATTCATACTAAAATTATAGAAAGAACAGCCCAAAGAAGTTGAATTTGAAGTTGAACATTTTCATTTTGAAGTTGAACATTATTCCTGGAATGTAATATACAAGATAGAGACAAAAAATAAGGTAAAATCAGTTATTGGCACCCTATGGATATCTTTTAAAATACAGAATTGAAAGTACCTCTACACAGTTAAGTTGTAGGATTTAAAATGAGGTTTCAACCGACTTCAAAAAAAGAGGAGGTTTGCAACTCGTCTGCATTTTTTTTTTTTTTTTTTTTTTTTTTTTTTGTTTTTTTTTTTTTTTTTTTTTTTTTTTTTTTTTTTTTTTGGTATACTTACGCGATTATTCCGTCCATTATGAATCGATTTTGATAATTCTTTTTTTGATCGGTAGGTCTTACTTCAGAGGTGGTCCCACCTTAAAATTTCAATGAAATCAACTCAGGGACGCGCTTTCTTCGTACTCGTTAAAAAAAAATAAAATTTAGGACTCCCACCGTAGCATCGTCCGATTAGCCATAGCAGCATAAAGTCACGTTGAAATAAACAAACAAACAATAAGTCACTGTTATATAACCTTCCACTATAAACACATTTCTACATGGTTACTAAACGAAATTATTATCGATAAAATAATTTTTAGAAAAAAAAAAAGAAACGACTTCAAGATTAAACCTACATATATAAAACTAAAAAGTAAAAAATAATATGTTAGTTGCTTCGAAACAAAGAGAATTAAATGACAATCAACGAAATTATCGATACTTATATACCTATTCACAATTAATTATCAGTTATTTTTGGAGTCGGTGCCAACAAAAACAAACAGAATCCGAAAAAAAAAAAAAAGAATAGGTAATTGTAAAGATCCCCTCACTATTTCATCACCGCCACACGCTGTCTCGTGCCATTCGAAAGTTTGTTGCAAATGCAGGATTAAACTGCCCTCCTTTAAACTGGCACCGACTCCAAAAATAACTGATCATTAATTGTGAATAGGTATATAAGTATCGATAATTTCGTTGATTGTCATTTAATTCTCTTTGTTTCGAAGCAACTAAAATATTATTTTTTACTTTTTAGTTTTACATATGTAGGTTTAATCTTGAAGTCGGTTCCGTTTTTTTTCTAAAAATTATTTTATGATAGTTTTTTTTTTTGGCTAAATATTTTTTTTCTAATTTTTAAGATAGGGTGTCAATAACTGTCTGGTTTTATCCTACAGTAAACGTTTTTTAAATTTATATTTTATATTGTCAGTTATAAGTAATTATTTTTTTTAAATAGCTGTTTTTTGAACATTGTTAACTGTTACGACCTCAAACATATTTTTTTATCATCACTCTATGTTATGGATTTTTACCAAGGAGTTATAAACATATGGAGTATTTTCTTCCCGTATTTTGTTCAGTGAGGCGTGATACCAAAACAACAACCGGCCACGCCCACTTTGCCCAACTGGCAACTTGCATTTCATTTGGGCTAGGGTATTTCCCCATTGTTAACCCTTGAGTGGTCGCGTCGGGCTTAGTTACAAGAATGGTCACGAGGATGACAATAGTCATCCACTAAGTTTTATGGTATTTTAGCAATAGGCATATTTTTTAATCCTTTTAATTTTCAAAAATACTTTACAGAGGATAAGAGAAATAAATTATTTACTCAAAATAATGAAATTTAAAGAAAGTAAATAGATCATTATCAACACATACCAAGTTGAAAATAATAATTACGGGGAAGGTCGCGTTGATGACAAACGAAATAATTCACTCAAATAGCACAGTACTTCCAAAAATATCAGTAGGGGGCATTCAATGTAATTATAACAAGCACTCTTGTATTAATTTTGCCAATGAAGACAAAAAAAATACAAAATTAAAAATAAGTAATTTAAAGGTCAGGTGGAGGAGAATTGTTAGCCAACCAAAAGAAATGGGAATTACGGGTCGGGAATATCAAGGCTCGCCATATTCATCGATGCCAAAACGAATACACAGTAGCGATGTTAAAAGCAATGGTGGACTATTGTTATCCGCGCCACCACTCGAGGGTTAAATGGAAAAATAACTTATTAAATATAAAAGTTTGGAGTTGTTACCGTTATAGCAAGGGTATTACACAGCATTTTATCAACATTTGATACTCTAAACTCTAAAAATATTTGTTCGATTCCGAATTTCTTTTTTCCACCTCATAGCTGGTTAAATTTGCTATTAGATCCTATATATCAAATGTTGATAAGATGTTGTGTAATACACCTTGCCAGCACGGTAACAACTGCAAACTGTTATAATATTATAGTTTTTTTTGGCATATTTTCTCTGTAACTCCTAAACAACTAGTCTGATCCCAAATAGCCTTATTTCATTTTAAAGCTACTTAAATTATGTATCAGGTCCTATCTACGACTTTTGATTATATTCCGTGTAATACCCATGCTAGCACACTAAATATGTATGTTTTGGCAAAACATGAAATTTTTGATATGTTAAGTGGGCTTGCGTGGGTGTTTCACTGACTTTAATCAAAATTTGATATATAGGATCTAATAGCACATTTAACCAACTATGAGATGGAAAAAATAAATTCGGAATCGAACAAATATTTTTAGAGTTATAACGAGAAATGTTCCGAAAAAATAAGGATTTCACAACGGTACGCGGAATTCAGCGAGGTGGAAAGGATATTTGACGGAACGTAATTAAAACTAAATACATGGTGTCTGATAACAAATTTAACCAGGTTTATGATGAAAAAAAGAAATTCGAGATTAGACAAATAGTTTCGGAGTTATAGCCAAAATTGTACCGACAAACGTGTTTTTGAGGAAAAGTGCGACTTACCGCAAGTACTATAATAACCATATTAGGCTTAACGATAATAATTTTATTTGTAGCTATAAGCATTCAATTAATAATAATAAACTATTCATTTGTAACAATAAACATTGGAATTTTAACAATTAATATATAAATTTTAACAATAAAAACAGTGTTTTTTTTTACATTTTCCATATTCCTCCCTCTATATCTTCTTAAGCATTGATCCCAGAAAAAACATGTATAGAACCTTTTTTGTAAACAATTTTATGTAAATTAATTTAATACATAAATAAAATTTCGCTAGAGGCAAGAGTTTTTTAGTTATTAACGAAAAACTAAAAAATCCGACCCCCCCACCCTTTGCTCCACCCCCACCCCACAGTACTTTTAGTATGTTGTTAAGGACACCTCCCCCTACAACTGTGCCAAAATTGGCTTCTACATGAATTATGTCCCCAATTCGGCCTTTTTTGGTCTTCATTGCTTGGACTAAATATAGCTAGAGCGTGTCAAAAAAAAAAACCTAACAATAAGAAAATGTAGGCGAAACGTTAATTTCTTCATTCAAACAAATATTGGACCTAAACAGTAGTTTCTAGCGATCTTACATATTTGAGGGTGAAAAAAAAGTTAGACAAGAATACTACAGACCCCCAACCAAAAGAGACAACAAGGTCAAAAACTTGCATAACTCAGTCAAAACACTTTATCAATAACATAACAGGAAAACATAGTATAACCTACCTGAGCGTTGCTATGGTTACAACTGCTGATAATCTATATTACTGTTTTTACTTTTTCATATTTTTCAAAGATTATTTTGTTATGTATGAATGATGTTTCTTCCTTGTTTAGAATACAAATTATATATTTTTTTATTTTTATACCATTATTATGTTTCTATAAAATATATTTATTGCTATGTTATAAATAAATTTTATGATTTTTATATTTATATAGTCCAATTTTTTATCGTACACAATCTTATTGGTATTAATTAATTTTCGCTTAAGCAATGACATACCTAAGTCATTTTTATTTATTTTAATTAAATAACACCCATTCATTCAACTAAACTTTTCTTTTATGTGAATGTATACAATTTACTTAATCCTATACTGCTTCACACAGTGTGACACATCTGTATAAATATCTAACAATTAAATAACTTATTTATATAGTGAATTTTTCTTTTTCATCGAGTCCAATAATCTTGTATGTTTTAAATATATTGATTGCTGATGTCATTCATTTTATTATTTTACAATAATTTAATTATTTATTTAACTTACCTATGTGAATAAAATTGAAATATACTTAAATACAGGGTTTTTTAAATGTTGAAATAAGGTAAAAAATAAAATCAATATAGTAAATTTATTAATATCTTTGATGAAAATTGATAAAAGAAATTTTATATAAATGATAAAAAGTAATATAAATTTTTTTCTGTATTTTTTTCTCAGTTTAATAGTTTATTAACTTCAAATCTCACTAAAAAAATATACATTTAAGTAAATTTATATTTATTCATAATTTTTTCAAAACCAATTTTTTCTTCATTGCCTATTTTTTCCAATATGATCTCCAGAAGGTATAATCCTTTTAATATGGAATGAGGAAAAGGAAAGAATCAGGATAAAAAAAAATAATACACAATATTAAGGATTTATCCATATATTTATCCTTTCATCATATACTAACATAGAAAAGAAGCCCTAATGTATGGTCTTCTTACGTAAACAAACACAACTAAACATTTTTTTTTTTTATAATCCAGTACATATACACATAAGTGATTTCATATTAACTTTTCATTGTTATTTATGCCTTTTTAAACATAAAATTATAAAAAAAAGAATAAAAAAAAAAAGAAATGTTATAGCATATTAAATGATAACTGAAAGAAAATATTCCAATCAGAGTTAAAATAAACTCTAGTCACATGCATACAGGCAAAATGTATCAACAAAAACTCGTTTAACTATATTTCCCTAGATAAAAACAAATCTAAGAACGATATATATATTTTTAAAGAAATTAACTAATTCATTCAAAAAATTAAATGAATCACAACTTTTAATAAATATTCATTTCAACTAATAAAATCCATCGAATGATATTTCCACCCATTGGAATGACATACACTTTTGAAGTGCTCGCCTCTCAGAAAAATTAATAACAAATAATTCCTGTGAATTCACAGATAAATATCACAAATTGCATTATTACAGGAAGCGAAAGTTTTTGATGAACTACATACACGCATATAAATATTTAAAGAAGTTTATAACAACTACTAAACTTACCACTAAATCTTATAACTCGCTCAAGTGTACTTAGTATTTGTCATTCCCGACGACAAAATTAATGCGAATTCCAATGAGTAGAAAGTCATTCGATTTATAATAAAAAAAAAATAATAATAAAGGCCCATTCCAAACCAGATAGTAAACAAACAACTATCTAAAAATTAGGGCAAATATAAATTAAAATAAAAAAATTTCAGGTATTTGGTGGATTCTTCACCTAAATATAAACAAAAATAAAATTATAAAACAATTTTAAATTTCAAAACGAATCGTTCACCTACCAAATACCAAAATTATACGTGCAATTGGCCTGTGAACACATTCACACCATAACCGTATGAAAAAAATTAACTAATATCTATAAATTTACTAATTATTCAACATAAATGGTTAAACCACAAGATATGTTTTACTTTCTAAAAAATGACTAAAGGACTAATGTTAAACAAAATTAATAGAGTTTAAACAAATAGTGATGTATGAAGCATAAGCATAAAGCAAGCCTATCTTAAATGGCACGATTGGGGCAGTGATCATCTTTGATTTATCATGATTGATTAATTACTGCCATCCGAAATTCATGATAATGCCCTCTTTATCAATTCGGTCCAAATTTTTCCGTTCATTCTTAAATCATTGCATTTTTGTTAGGTACAGTGTTAACATTTTTTTTTTTTTTTTTTTTAATTTATTATTATTATAATTTTTTTTTTTTTTTTTTTTTGCTTAAGCTTCTAAAACAATAACTTAAATAACATTATCTGCATCTATACAATTAAATTAAATCGACAAAGGATGAACTAATGAACTTAATTATAGATACAAAATCGAGACACATTTTACCAAAAAATATACAAAAATAATAACAATGAATACATACTTTCTTGTTGAAGCTAACTAGATTAAATTGTGAATGATGGGATGGGAGATCCAACAAATTATATATTTTATATTTTATAAACTCGTTTCTCTAATTTAACGATTAAATAATATATCATTTTGTTTAAATAGATTTGTACTATAAGAGCAGAGGTAGGAAAACCAATTTTAATTTTTTAAAAACATAAACATTTTTTAAATTTAAAAAGTAAATTCCAAAATGTTTTCCAAATGATTGAGGAAGACAGTTCCAAAAAGTACTAGATTTAATTTTTCATAAATTGAAAATCTTAGTTTTTTTTTTCATTTTATTTCAAACATTTAAATTCCTGTCAAATTAAAAGAAAAAGAAAATAGATTTACTTCAAAGTGATTAAATAACTGAAACGTTCTGGGTATAGTACATTCAGGAACTGACCTCCACAAAAAAAAAAAAAAAAAAAAATCAATACCTTCTTATATAACAAAACGATTAATTGAAACATTCTTAAACAAATCAATCTTACATTTAAAAACAAACATATTAAAATAAATTAATACAAGAAAAGAAAAGTCCAGAATGAAAATAATAATAATATTGATAAATAAACATGAGCGTTATCATTATTTGCTGTTGACGTTTTGTACTGTTATAAAAGGCTAAAGTTTTTTAACATTATTAAACTCGGCCGAAATGATGTTGCGATTCGTGCCGAATAAATTTTACTACCACTAAACCTTCAAGAATTACTTTTGATGAATCAAGGCTGAAATGAGCATACTGTTGTTCATGTTAACTTTCCCTCTGAATCGTTTCCAGAAACACATCTGAACGAACACGACCAGCCCGATTTAACTGTCCATTAGATTATTACAATTAACCTATCTAATGTTTTATAAGGCAAATAAAAAATAGATACTTTTTTTTAATTTATACAGACTTTTTTTTTTACATTTTCTTTTTTATTGAAAGTAAATGTGTTCGTTTTAAAAACAATTAAGTATCCCATCAAGATTGTAAAATTTTCAGATGAGGTAGTTATTTTTTTTTTGTTTTTTTTCTATCTTTTTAAATATTAAAAAAGAGGAGTTATTCCGTTCCAGAGGTAGAACATGATTCAATGCATATTAATTTATTTTTATTTATTTTTTTTTTTTGTACATACGTTCTTTTTTGAGGTAGTATCTATGTTATAATAGGAACATAACTAGACACCTACCACGTAACATAATTTTATTTTGTTAAACTAATGATATTGTATGAATTTTTTAAACACAACAACCGCTTATAACGTCTAATCAGTATCAATTTCTCTAAATGGAATAAACAAGCTGATTGCGTTTTTAAAAACCTCAACAAACAAATATAAATATACTTTTCTCAAAATGGATGGTTTGTACTTGATGTGACCTCCCTAAACATTAATATTTTTAACATTCATACGGCCAAGCATACAAGGGGGCTTCAAAGGTGGTGAGAAACATTAAAAATATGCAACTTTATGGGTTTTATCAATGTGTGTATATACATACATACACTGTATATATATGTATATAAACACACAAACTTCTATACAAATACAATAGAATCTAATACATTTTAACTATATCAACAAACGCATGAACTGCAGGATGGACACCTTTTTTTTTTTTTTTTTTTTTTTTTTTTTTTCTGTTTCCTTTAAAAGCACATTTTAAGCATAATGCTAAGATAGCAGAGTGGAAATAGGAAGCGATAGCAGAATAGCATGCAAGTCCTAAGTATTACAAAGTGATACGGAAACATATTTGCTTTCTGCGGTTTATTATACATATATTATAATTAATCATAAGTATTAATAATATAATAATTTTAACCTCTCAAACCATTTTAAATTTCAATAAGAACTTCTTAAGATTAAGATTAATAAAAATATAAAAAATGTATAAAAGTACAAAATGTATTCTTTTATAACAATAAATTTGTAATTATAATCAGGTTTCCTCCCAAAAAGAAAACAAAAGAAAAAAAAAATTAATAACATATTTGAATTTATGATAGAGAAATTTATTTTATAAATTATTTATTTTCGAAATGTCCTGTAACAATAATATGTAGTTTAGTAAAAAAAAAATAAAATAAAATAATAATAATAAAAATAGAAAGTGAAGAAATATGTTTGTGAATTTATTTCATTTGTTTTTTTGTTAAATTGTTATTTTGCTATTGTTTAAATCGGCAGTGAATAATAGTTCACGCAATATACATATATCTTCTTTAAATCTGAGCAAATTGAGTGTTTATTATGTTTTATTATTTTTAGTGGTAGTACATTTGTGTAACGTCAGCAGTTGTAATGTATACACATCTATATATAAATATTTTTTTTAATCATCAGTTCATTCCTATGCTTTCTGTACATTTAGTACAGTAAAAATATAAGTATTTTCTACATTTTTTTTGAAGATTCGAATAAAAAATAAAAATAACTTTAGGCCTATATTGAAACCTTGCTTCAAAATATATTCCATAGTATATATTATATATAAATATGTATTTTAATATTAGTTTGCATCAGTTCTTCAAAACATTTTATAATTATAATTAAGTTTAAGCAATTTAGTTTTCCAATGTTGAATTTTTAATTTGAACCTGCCGCAAAGAACTGACCTTTGACGCAAGATAAAATCCACGGTTGGTCCTCAGTACCAGCTTACATTTGGTACTTACAATATTAGTTCGAACTTTTACAAACTGTTTGTACATCATAATTTATACAGACCAAATGACATAAGTAAACGGGAATACTTATAAAATAATTTTTTAATTTTGATACAAATAAATATTTTTTTTCCTCATAAAAATGATCTTTCGATACTCAGAAGATGGAAGGGTTCCATTTGTTGAGTCAGCCTTGTCACTTAAGGTACATTCAGTTAAAAAAAATATTTTTTGTTATCAATTGATAAGCACCATTTTCCAATGTAAAAGCTCAATCAACAATAATTATTGTTTTTAATTTGTTGAGTTTTACACAATCGATAATTTCAAATAAACCTCCTTATGTTTATATATAGCTAGGGATAGTTTAAATAATAGCTTCTATACGACAAAGAGAAACTTACTTTCTAATTATCAAAGCATAATTTACAAAGCAGCATGCAATTAATTATAGTTTTATCCGCTTCAGCTCGGGTCAGCATTTACAAATTACAGTTTACCTTCGCCAAAGGGATAAAAAAAAAAGTGTGCTCTCATGCAACAATGTGCGAACTAATACTATTTATGAACGGTAATTCTGCGTATCTTTCCCCAAATTATCTACAGGTTGGGAAGCGAGGTGCTGGAGGAACACCTTAGGGAAAATATGCTGAGATCAAAGCTTATTACTAAATGTGAAAACTCTACCTTCGAAATAATTATCAAGAAAGGGTTACAATGAGGAGAAGGAAAGAAGCCGCTAGTAAATTTTTGCATCCCCACCACACACCATTTATACTGGCCACATATATCATTCCATACTACAGGTAGCGAAGTAATGCAAGAAAATTATATCATTTAATAATATATATATATTTTATATATTTTTATATTCTATGTCTTCAGTATAATTGCCTAAATATATTTATATTTTTATATATATATATTTATATATGTCAAATATTATCTATGACCAACATGCATTTTTTGTTTTGGACAGTGACATTGTACCTATCTATAATGTCTGTGTTAATGCTAATAAGAAAATGAATGTTATTTGAGCGTTAACAATGCCTAAGAATGTTATGTCCAGAGATATGTTACAAGCCTACGGTTCAATCTTTCATACAGCTTAATTGCACTTCATCTGGCATGAAAAGTGTCGATCCCTTTGTGAATATATAATGTATATATATATAACTATATATATCTTCTATAGGAATAGTGTACAGTAAAAAGTGACAATGATCGGTTTGAAACCGTCGAGAATCACTTCGAGTCTAGTCTTCTCCTAAGTGTCGGAAACTAGTCCATTTCAATTATATTTTTAAAAACAAATAATACACCATAACCTACAAATATATTTAATAGCTATATCATCGTTCAATATGTAAAATGTTCTCAGACCAAATATTCTTAAAAAGGTACTTCATTAATATTATCTTAATTATATAATTACTATTTTAATATTGACAACGTTTTATTACATTGCCGTAAATTATTACATCAAAATATCTAGTGAAAACATAAAACACATATCGATTTTTGTACAATAGATAGTTAACAATATATATATACATTCAATCAAAACAAATACAAGATTAAAAAACAAATTTTTTATGATTTCAATTATAAACACTCAATATATAAAACGATCCGATATACAACTAAAAGATAATTTACAGTCAACACAAAAAAGTGTCCTTAACCAATATGAATACTAAAAGTAGTCGCAAAACACACTCCAATAATATTAATAATAATATAAAAACATCATCTGATGGCTTAACATTCAATACAAATATATCTTTATAGAATAAGGGTAATTGTGAGATTGACAAACAATTGAGCACTGCATCATCAAAGCAGAGCACGACAGAAGGCTCCCATCAGGGAGTCACAAAGTATTATCTTGTAGCAGTATGTTTAATGGCCGCTAGAGGCCGTCCTAAAACTACATTATAAGAAAAGAAGGGAGGGAATAAAAGCGAACTGTAGTCTGGTTCGCATCACCCTCCAACAGTCTAATGTACAAAGCAAAAACCTTGCCTCATCACATGTATCATCAATATATATTAAAATACATCAATATTTTTTTTACATTTTTTTTTTCTCGCATCAAAACTAATGTATAAGGTGGATGGGGTTAAAAGAATATACAAGGTGGAAGGAGCAACCAATATAAAAAATACATCTGCAATGAAGATATAGACGAAGATAAGCCAGTTAGGCGATGGAGAGGGAGAGGAGGGGGCCGGTGAGGTCGGCAGCCCAGGTGGCGTGGAGCAGGCGCTGCACGGCCCGGGCCCGGTCCTCCGCAGGCCCGTCCTCCTGCTATGGGTACTCTCTGTTGTAGCAGTAGCCGAGCGGCTTGACGAAGTGCCAGTCGTGAGCACCGCAATGGGGGCAGCCCACCCGGTGCGAGTAGTCTGAGAAGAAGTTCAAGCGCTGGTGTGGGAGGAGCAGGGGCTTGGCGCAGTTGTTGCACTACAACAGGATGTCCAACCATATAGCTCCTCTGTATTCATTACATATAACTAATAATAAAATTACCAAAACTCGATATTAGCTATCAAAAAGGCGTCGCGAGAAACTGCTAACTAAAATTGGTTAAGAAACTGAGGTGAGATTTGCACTGCTATGTGAAGAAAATGAATAGCTCATAATAAATTCATCTATTTCATTGTTTCCATCGTCACTGTTCTTCAATTTTGTGTCAGTAGGTGCAAGAACAACAGTGATACTACAGTCTGAGCACTGACTGATGGCACTTGGGAAAAAGTGGAGGGAGGGAGGTCTGGCTGGTTATGGCCAATGAGAGTGGTGCAGGGTTGCCGGTTTTCTCCCCACCTGCCTTGAGAGGTTCATTACAGTTCTGCCTCTCATACTGGTTACATTGAGTTTTGGTTTGTTATGTTAAAATTATAAGTTAGTTTTATAAAGTGTCAGGGGAAAGCAGCACATCAAATCGTAAGGTGTTCACATCGCAAGCTCGCGAAATGGTTTTGTGCGTCCAAAAATAAATTACGACAGTTTTTCCACAATTTATTTTTAAACAATTGACAAATTTTTATTTTATCTTTTACTTGGGATGGGAAAAAAACAACAACTTTATTATGGGACTGGTTCCCTTAAGAATAACAATGATGAATAGAAAAAACGAAAATCGTCTCTGGCTATGAGACCTTTTGTGTAAATATTATTTTGCTAACAAACAAATAGAAAATTAAATGAAAATTAAGAAAAAAAAATTAATTGGTCGGAGATTGGACAAAAATATTTAAATTTATTTATTAGATCAACAAAAGATAAAATAATGCTAATTACGATACTTAAAATGACTAAGCTGTAGTTAAAATTATAAAAACATTTTTAAAAAAATAAAATAAAACCAAATAAACATAAAATAATTAAGAAAAAGATCCCAGAAAAGACAGGGCGGACCCATGTGGGTGATAAGTTTCAATAAACTATATCACTTTTTATTAAATTTGAATTTAAAATAATGGGTGCTATAAGCAGTCACTACTGGAGAGAGCAGACTGGTCGAGTGTGAACTAACGAACGAATCCGGGGAAATGAACAAATACTTTATTTATTTACATTTTTCACTGAGCTTTCACTCTGGATGAAACATCGGTTCGAGGAACGAATCTTTCCTTAAATTTGGTAGGCTGTCAACTTGTTTCACAGTTCATTTTTAATGTTCACCTCGGATGAAACAAAAATGAAAGGCAGTGTAAATTTGTCACTAGCAAAATTAGGGATTTTAGTTTAATGTCAATGAGATCTTTGTATTGATAAATGATTGAAAGTGACAAATGTAAACTCCTTTTCATGTTCAATTCCTCCAGAGTGTGCATCGAAAGTGAACGATGAAAGGAATCAATTCCAGTTTAATTTTGGATGACAGAGGATTTCACTGTTAAATCGAAGACGTCATTCAACGCACAGTGATATCGAATCAATGAAGTCAATCCAGAATCGATTGCTAATATCGAGTTTTGGTATTATAAAGGCAAAGAATAGGGTTAAGGTCTACAGTGTCTGTATCATCATTTTGTACTTGGACAAACAGGGTCCTACTATCAGTTTCTTCATCAAGCTAGAATATTGTTTTACTTATCATGCGTACATCTTGTATATGTGTAGAGCTAGTAATTTTAGATTAATAAGTAATATATAAGTCCCTGTGACTGAA
Source organism: Euschistus heros (assembly GCA_003667255.2). Classification (NCBI taxonomy): domain Eukaryota; kingdom Metazoa; phylum Arthropoda; class Insecta; order Hemiptera; family Pentatomidae; genus Euschistus; species Euschistus heros. The sequence goes on from RCWM02000146.1 coordinate 1,025,344, forward strand.
TTGAAGTCTGCCTAAAGGAAAAAAAAACTTATTTTCAGTTATTCTGCTTTGAATCGATTCTGAAGTGTACCTCTGGGGTACACCCAGCCTCTATAAAGTGGCTACGTTTAATTAAGAAAACAACCTGGCGATTGAGCGTAATTAGTTAGATCGTAATCTGTCTTACAAATCAATGCCTATTATCTTCTATGTCATATGAAAAAGATTAACTTGGGACTTAATGAAAATTTTGTGATGTAAATTAACAAAAATAAGTTGATTACTTATTATCCTGAAACGCACCTAATTCCAAATTGTCAATGTATTTAGGAACATAATTTCATGTTTTAGGCACCAGCTCAATATACAAGCTCAAATTACATTAATTTAGTTAGTAACTTGTTTTAATGAAGTCTAATCCAACGCATACTTCGTTTGAGGTCTTAGAGTGAAATTCTCGCCATGTTTAAGACAACACGAATTTAATGTCATTACTATCTTGAGTTATTGAAATTGTTGCGGTATCCCAGCTGATATGAGTTTCGTAAATTTGTTTATCAAAGTTATAATTTCAGAAATATGTAAGAAAAAGTTTTTTTAAAGGATAAAAAGGATTAGATTTTAAATAAATTACTTAATTTATAGGAGTGCATTTGAGACGAATAAACTTATTTTAAGTTTATTCGTTGGTCAAAGGATAAACTTGGGAACTCTATTTGAAAGCGTTTCTTATTTCTTAATGGGTTACCTGAAGAGGTCTATTCAATGTTTTTTTTCTCTATTCAAAGAGGAAAAGAACTACTGATTTGGATGCATGTGAAATAAGAAGATACGTAGCATTTAGGATATTAGGTAAACTGGTATGGTAAAGTCTTACAAAGAGGGTGAGGGGAAGCGAGACCCCATCATCGGATTGGCAGGACGCAGGACGAATAAGAAAGACATTCCTTCGGGAAGTCGGTGAGGGTCCTGGGGAAACTAATAAAAACCAAGGGAGTCTTTGATCATCCAGGTTGACCACATAAGGAGGGCAGAAGGAGAAACAAATTCTTCCTTTCCGTTTTAAAGAACGGTTCAAAGGACATGTTGGACCATCCGGCGAATTTAATCATCTCGAAGGTTGGAAATCCTACCCGGAAGCATCCTTCCACTTCACCATTCCTCCGCTGTGCCCCGTCTTTTTTTTTCAATAAAAAGTAATTTAGTGACAGAAGATAGGATGGTTAGAGATAGGAAAAGAGCAGATCAAAAGGAGGGTTTTTAATACTTGCCCCCGATGCGAGTCCTAATTCGCCTACTAATTGTGTAATCTGCTTTGGTACCACCTTCCTTCCCTGATTGCTTCAGAGCTCGGTTCAAAGGCCCCGTCGAATTTTTGTCGCCCCCCCCTCGTGGTAATTGCTCAAAGTATAGCTTTATCATACCTCCTTCGACTTATCCTCTTACTCGTTTTTTTTTATATTTTTTTTTATTCGATTTAAATTTGCGTCAGTTTCTTCAATGACAACCATTCGACCGAAAAAGCGCCATAATGAAATTAAGCTGACACTAAAAGCTTGTAGGCGGAGCTGTAAACCTGTAAGGGATGGTCTACCGGGCTAGCGGTTTATCAACGTGCATTCTTAACTAGAATACAAGATTATTTAATTTTTGTTTTTAAAATTCTTCATGATACGACACTATTAAAAAAAAAAATCATTAGAATCTTAAATAAATATATTCCAAATCCATGAAGGTTAAGTACTTTGGTGTAAATGGCCCATCACTTAAATACCAGATTAAAGGAACTCACAGAGCTACCACGTCTCTCGATTAAAAATAATAAATAATTTTAATTAATGTATTATTTTGAGCTGTATACGACATATAATTCAGAAAAATAGAACAATATTCTATCTAGGAGAGGAAACTGATTGTATTACTTTATAGAGGCTGGGTGAGACCAGGCGGTTTCCAGCAGTTGGGCAAAATTCAATCAAAGCTATTTAACAACTTATTTCCTGGAATCAATCACCTTATTTAATAATTATCAAATCTTTCTGCCGTTTCTTAGCGAAAAATTGATTCTTTGACTGAAAGATTTAATCATTTTTAAATTAGGTGATTGATTCCAGGATCAGCTGCCAAATAGCTATGATTAAATTTTGCCCAACTCTGGTTTCCAAACTTTGTAGATGATCCACGGCTAAAGAAATAGAAATTAAATTTTCTGCCCTGGGTCTCGGATCTAGTTTATTGCCTTGCCCAACGATTTACCATAATACATATCGTATGCTTGAGAAATTTTTTTTTTTTTCCATTTACAACTGTTTGTCATACATACATTAAGTAAACGTATGTTAAAAACGAAGATAGAGGGTCTGCATAATAACGTTTTTTAGTGGGGTTGCATCGATAAAGATAAAGTCTGGAAAAAACTGGAATGGACATCCAAAGATGGACTTAATACAAAAACACGTTAATTTGGTATAAATTTCATTCTATAGTTTTTGATTTAGGTAAATTATGTAATTTATTAATAATTGAAAATTACTAATTCTATAATTAATTTATGCCAAAAATGATATGCCTCAATTACTTATTTTATTATTTAATGAAAGCATGTATATTTTGTATATTTTTATTTCTTAAGTTTTGGGTTAAAAAAAGGCTATAATTCTAGTAAACTACTCATTGGTAGCACTTCATTAAAAGTTAGATATTAAAAGGTTCCCTGGCCATCTTCTCTTTAGACATCTTTAAATGACCCTGATGGTCATTGAGAATTAAGTAAGAAACAATTTGGGAGACTACTGGGTTTGAGTAACCTCTCATATGGAGCTCATCATAGATGGAAAGGTATTTGGGTTTATTTCGATCCCAGTACAACAATGATGATACAGACTTAATAGACAATAACTTTTTCATATTTAGGAATGAATTTATTAATAATTATATATTAATGTATAATACCTTGAGCCTCTCGGTGCAGCACGGCATGGCGGCAAATATATCATAAGAGTACATCGTCCCTAAGACGAGAGACGATCCGTCCCAGGCAGAACAGCAGAACCTGCACCTGAGCCTGCGACCTGGGGCCCACGCCTCCAAGCAGCCCATGCACACGCAGGACAGGTACTGGGTTCTTCCTTCAACCTTCACCTGTTGAAACAAAATATATTTTTATATTTATAATAAAATATTAACCTTTATCAAGTTGCTCGAAGAAGTCATTAAATTAATTATTTAGAAATCGTTTGTTTGTTTCACCTCATCTGCACTTATAAAGGTAAACATTATTATATATATGCATGTAATCAATCACGCCTGCACATCGTCAGTATTCATAAGCGGACTGCATTGTCCTGACATTGAGTGACGTACATTTCAAATAATTCGATTTTAGTAGTCCGCGATCGACAGGTGGAGCAGCCCGAAGGCATAACAATTTCCTCTAGTCCCTGAAATCTATCTCAAATATAGGGGCAGAATATTAATGGCATTCATTTAGTTTATTCGAGTCCTAATAATATTTATTTATTTTTTATTTTATTTTTTTTAATAATCATCAATAAACTTCCAAGGTCTTCTAGTTACCTAACCAGAAAGGAACTATAAAAATCATGGACACAATTTAACAACGATGATGTTTTTAAAAATTCAGGAAATCTGAGTACAACTAAAGTTCATTTATTTTGTGTGTCTTGCTTATACAGAAAACGACAAGACTGGATATAAATTAGACTATTTCAACTGTTTATAGATTTTTTTTCCCGTTTTCGTAGATTAAAATAATTATAAAAAATCACAGTAAAAATATCTTAAAGTCGAAATTTGTTTTTTGGAAACCGTGATAATAATACGAATGTGAGTATTCTCATTAGCATACAAGAGGCTAGGTGCACCCAGAATTGTCTCGAGATTCCAAAGTTGATTCAAGGCTGAAATAAAAACTTCTACCATATTCGAACTCGGGTCCCTGCTACGAGTTCAGTTCCCACTGAGCTACCATGTTCTCTGTTCCTTAAGATAGGACAAATCGTATATTCAACCAGTTCTTGTTCCCTCACTCAACCTCCAGTGTTAGGCACTCCTGATTTCTTCTACAGAACACTCCAATGAATTACTGTACCTATCTTGAAATATTATTTTTTCTAATTAGCTAGATTTTTCCGAACGCAATCCTAACTTTTATCTTATAAAACTTTGATTGAGTAACTATAACAATGTAGCTCAAATAGAGCAATAAGTAATATGGATGACTTCACCATTCACACAATAGGTAAAAAAAGGAATTAAAAAAGAGAAGAAAAAATGAATAAATAAATAACCTTCAACAATGCAATATAAAAACTAAAACTAAAATAAAATAAAATAGTAAAAACAAAAATAAGATATAATTAATAATATTAATAACATGTTTTAGAAGTTCTTAATTTTTTTCCGTTTACCTGTATGATTTTAAATTATTTGAATTAAAATTAACAAATTTGAAAATAAAATAAGGGTTTCAATTGTTTTTTTTTTTTTTTTTTTTTTTTTTTTTTTTTTTTTTTTTTTTTCATTCAACCAATATATATATCCTAAACTGTAGGTACTAGCGAAGAATGAAAAATTTGAACAGCCAAAATGGATCGAGCAAAAGTAGTCAAATTCAGGTTAATTTTTTTTATTTCGTATTAGGAGAAACAGAGTCAAAAGGAGCTCACTCATTAGAACCTGCCTCCTAGTCAAGATAGTAGGTAATTAGTATAAGAAGAGTTGAGCTCTTAACTGCTCCTACTCTAATAATATCAAACTCGCGTTCTCAAAGAACGTATCGCTTTTGACCAACTAGGTCACCGGTAAAACATGTTCTATGTTTAAAGTTAAAAATAATCTCTGTTAAGAGAGTCCCGTACTAAACCTGTCCCCCCCACTTATGGAGAGACAAGTGGTTTCTAAATAGATCCCAGTAACCACTGATATAAAAAAAAAAAAAAAAAAAAAAAAACAAACAGTGAAGGCTGAGTGTACCATAACTAAGATAGCATTACAGGAAATAATACTATATTAAAAGAAGATGTTCAGATATTCAGCCAGGAAGAAATAAATACCTGCAAGAAAAAAATCTTTTTCGGTAAACATCATCGGTTGTATCTTCTCTAGTGTGGTTCGGTGGCTCTGAAGAAAATCTGCCGAAACGTAAGCACCCTATAAATAGGGTTTCACTTGGACGTGTTTATTTCTTTCTGAATGCATCCCTGATCATCTTTTTCTTACATCAGTCATAATAGTCATTTCTCTTTATGAACCAGTATTATAAATTTGATAATAACAACAATTCTTAATAAGAGCTAATTCAAGTCCCTTTCTTTTTTTTTCTTTTTTTGGGAGGGGGAGCGTATGTCTAACGAATGCTAAATGCCACCAGTCGAATTAATAAAATACAAATTAACACTATTGGCAATATCATAGCTGTTTCGGAACTTAGCTTTTCCTATTCGATCACACCTTAAAGTGCCCTCATTAGGCGAATAGTTTCAAAGTTAAATACACACCTTAACTGCCTGCATTCTTTTTCTATGAACAAGTAGGAAAGGTCAAAGCAGCCATTATGTCAATCTTGTGTTGCGACAACTCTCAGTGTAAATGATTGATGATTTAGCCAAGTCATTGTTAACCTTACTACACTGGCTATACAATTCCTAAAGCCACCGGAGCCGATGTGGCAGACTTCTGATACAAAAGCATAATTTAATTTTTATGGAGGTTTTTAAAGCTAGTTTAATCTGATTTTCGAAAAATTGTTAATAATTTTAGACGGTAAATGTCAAGCCTCATATCCAAGCCTTCAGTACTATCGATGTTTGATAATCGATCATGCTAAGTAATAGGATTGATAATATTGTATTAATTTTTTTTTTTATATAGTGCTATATTGTAGTGGATATTTATGTTCAAAAGAACTTTTCAACTCTGTCATTTAATTAAAAAAAAACAAAAAAACATTGGTATCAACAGATATCTATTATCGATATATTATCGACTCGATGTGCACTTTAAGTAATACTTAACTCTCCTAAACTGTATTTCTATAAAATTTTTACTCGAGGTAAAAATGATGTTACAGAAGTATCAATACAATTAGGGTTGATGAATTATTTTCCACTTGTTTCTTTTTATTCGAATATTAGTTTCGAGTGTTAAACATCTGTCATCAGTTCTGAAGAGGCAGGAAACTCTAGGATGCTTTATACTCAATCTACGCTAAGCCTTGATATCTTTCAGAAGCCTTAGAAAACGTTTCATTTTACCGCCTTAGAATTGAGAAATGTTAAAATTGAAAACCAGTCTTCAAAAAAAAAAAAAATCCAACAGAAAAGGCAAGTAATTTGTCAATCCTAGCTCTTTTTTTTTCCATCCTAGGTTATCATTTTTAAATTGATATTTTATATTTACAACTTAATAAAGTATTTATTATATTAAAAAGGCATAACTCCCCATTTGCTTTTATTCATTTATACTACATGTTTCAGAGCTTGTCTGTTGCTCCATCTTCAGGTTTTACAATCATTATGTTATTTTACAATTCTTTACTATATTATTACATCACTTTACAATTTTTGGTTTTTATTACCTAACACTGTGATATTCTCACTGGTCATCTCTTCTACACTGACACCACTGGGCAATGTTCAATTATTGTTTTGTTTATTTATTGTCAGCATTCTGGTCTATTTAATATAGTTCCTATTTTACCATTCCATTTCTATTCTATTAGTTGTATTGTCACTACTATTTACATTTTTATTACTTTTATTTATTAATGATTTTATTCTTTTTATGGACTATTTATATCTTCAATCTATCTATTAATTTAGAATAGCTTGTACCAATTTTATGTGTATCTGTTTTGTAGTTTACTGCCTGGTCTATTGTTTTATTTATATAAATTGCTTCCATTATTTTTCTATTTTTGGTTTTATTCTCATGATTTAATATCGTTGTATTTTCAAAGTTAAATTCATGTTTGAATTTTTTTGTGTGTTCACACAGTGCAGTCTTATTATTTTTCTCTTTGTTTAAACATTTAAAGTTAATACAGTATATATATATATATATATATATATATATATATATATATATATATATATATATATATATATCTCAAGTAAATGTGCGTATAGTGATTAAAATGAAATGTTAATAACTCTTAAAAAACTACTCATCAGTAGCATTTCATTAAACGTTTTACATTAGAAGGTCTCTAGAAGTTCTCTTTAACCCTGAACGCATAGTTTTATCCGACAATAAAATCATAATAACGTTCTTGTAATTGAAAATGAACAACTATATGATACAGATAAAGGACAAACCTTATTACCATGCCATTGTGACATCAAAAGCAGCGGAATAGGACATTTCTGTTGGTTTTCAATTAGAATTTCAAACCGCTATCTCAATTAAATGTTATCAGTTATAACCAACAATGTAAAATTTGGAGTTGTGATTCATAAAAGTTTTACATTAGAAGGTCTGGACGCCTCGGAGGGTTATCGGAAATGGAGTGGGAAGTTAAGAGACTACTAGATTTGAGTGATTATGGAGTTCACCATGAAAAAATAGGTAATGTGGGCTAAAGCAGCACTATATGGAATATTAAGATCTTTTTTTATTTTACCTTTATTGGTGACAAAGGTAGGAACATTGCGGATTTTTCAAAGGATTTTGAATTGTACGGATTGGATACGAGATGAATAAGATAGTTTAGTGGAGCACCAAAGTTCAACCCTATACCTCGAAATAGGTCTAATTACGTTTATATGAATGAGTCGTTTATAATTTTTTTGGACGTTTTAAACGTTTTTTTGATAATTTTTTATAAATATAAACAAATTTGTAATTTCTGACAGATATGCTGCTACGCGTGTTTCACATTTCTCCATGGCCTCGTAAAACGCTCCGCTGAGGTAAACGAAGGGCGGGGAGCCATTACCGCTCCAATAAATTTAAAAAGGCCCCTGAGATAGGAAGCGCTAACAATATTCGACATGATACCGGATGTGAAAGAACTCCCGCCACAAACCATATTCGGCTATAAATAAGGCAGTGGGTACCTTTCCCCGGTTCATCAGAGCTGGAGATCCCGGAGTTCCTTATTGGGTGGGGAATAAAGGCGGAACATGTTATTCATAGAAGCTCCCTTCTAACAAGGCCCGCCTCTCCCTCGTTATCCCGCCACAAAGGGGGGCGCCCTGGGACACAGCCTTCATTCACCGGGGCCCTCTTTAAAAAGTTCAACAGGCCCTCTGGCTTTTGAATACGTCCAATTTGGAAACGGCTCCAGTCGATAGGATCTGCGGAGATAGCGGGTCAGTATGTGGTCGTCTTATCTGCCAAGAAGGGAGAGGGGGAACTCACTCAAGAACTGCCAGAAGAAAGGCCAGGAAAGCCAAAAGAGGGAACAGAAGAGGTGACCATCTAGAGCTTAGGTTCTAAAACTTGTTGGGAAAAATTTTACTTTAAAAGTTTTAATCTGTATTGTATAAAATTTATTATTATAATTCCAGATCCGCTATCTAGGACTCCATTTAGACAAACGCTTAACTTGGAATCCACATACAAGAATAAAACGACAAGAAACTGCTCGGCGTTACAGACTACTTCAACATTTACTAGACAAACGTTCAAAGCTCCCAATTAACTACAAAAGACTCATATACATGACTGTGATTAGACCTATTTTGACGTACGGAGTTGAGCTTTGGGGCTCTACTAAACCATCTCATCTCGTACTCAATCCTTACAATACAAAATCCTTCGTAAAATCGTCAATGTTTCTTATGTCACAAATAAACCTCTCTATAAAGATCGTAATGTTACATATGTTGCTGATTTGACCCAAACTAGATACCTGTCCTTTTATAGTAAACTCTATTCCCACTCGAATCCACTAGTTTCCCAGCCTGCTTCACACTATTCTCGATAATCCTTTGAGGCGCCTGAAAAGATGATTGCCGAGAGACCTTCTATTGAAGTACTACTAGTAAGTGGTTCTTCACATGTTATTGACAAGCCATTTTAACAATCTCCTCAAATTTACTTATTGTATATATATATATATATATATATATATATATATATATATATATATATATATATATATATATATATACAGCTGTAAATATCAACAAATAGTTAAGAAAAATTATTAATCTCCCTAATATCAAATACTGCCGTGTATTGTAGTATTTTGCCTAAAATCCTCTGAAAACATTTTAAAACAACGTTTAGGACAAATGATGTTTCCTCTAGAACAGAGACAAGAAGGCACCAATAAAGAGGAGTGGGATCAAACAGCAGAGAGGTACTGAGATTAAGAATCAGGCTCAAACACAACCGGCCACAATTAACTCGGCGCTCCAATTTAGTTCAGTCCTCGCTCAGTCCTCAGTCCACAGTACTCAGTCCTGTCTCGACTGTTTGCTTTAGCGACACGTTACCCCCCCCCCCCCCTCTTCAAGCTTTTTTAATGATTTTATTTTCTAAAAAAAAAAAAAAACTGTCTTTTTTTTATATGGCAAAAATAACGATTTTTTTTTTTTTTTTTATGACCAAGTACTTTGAATTTGAATGAAGTTTAATATCGAATTGGTCAGTATTATGTGGACTCTTTTATCTGTCACCTCATATACACATTTGTTATAATAATCGTTTTAAGGTAATTAAGATACTGAATAATGTATTTTATTTTTAATTTTTTTTTGCTTAGGTTTTTATATTTATTTATTTATTTTTTTATCGTTTCATATTCTACTGCTAAATTTTATGTAATATCAAAAAAAAATAAAAAAATAAATAAAATATGATAAGGCTTAAGCGAACGACCCAGGGGTCTATGTTCTCATAAATATAAAAAACAAATTTAAATTGCAAACAAAACTGACAATAATTTCTTTCTGTTTGACTCAATGTTTATTTGAAATAGATAAAAAATAAATGAAAATAGTAATTGCCATTTATAAATAAGAAAATTCGTAAGTAATGTGGTTTAAATTAATATTGTTTAGTTTAAAATATAATTAATTCGGAAAAAGGAAAAAAACAAAAATTCAGGTTTAATTGTTATATCTTTTGTTTTTTTATAAACATTTTATAAATGAAATATTTATATTTCATTAGAAATGTTACAAATAATGTTTATAGAAATTAATTCTATTATTTTTTTAATTAAAATTTCCGAAATCGTAGAGTTACAGAAAGTTTCTTTAATTTTGGAATGAAAACAATTGAAAATGCAATAAATCATTTATTATTATATTATTTCACCTTACAACACTAAAAAACATAAATAATTTATTACAAAAAACACGGTTATTGGTAAATGGACGGTTCATCTTTGCATGACGGAATTAATTTATTTTTCGTTTGAAAGTGGGCGTTATTTAAAACGTAACGAAATATCATCACCTCGACAAGTCTTCCATCATATCGATTGTCGTTAAGTAGACGATAAGTCCAATAACTTTATGTGTCGTGAAAAATTGACTAAGTTTGTGCTTCTTCTGAGCAAGGTCTGAAAGTATCTTTTTGTTAAAAATAGTATATTTAGGGTAATTATAAGATTTTAGAAAACGGTCAAAAATTTTCGTTGCCTTACAAAAAGTGCACAATTTTGATTTCTTCACAACAGCCAGGAATATAATATTTTAGGAATTTATTTTTTTGTGGGGTTATTAAACTTTGAATTAAATCACTAAAGTGAACCCTTTTAAACTTTGGCTAAGAAGAATATGTGAACACTACACGATAAATAAGGGATGTATAAATGTTTTGGGCGATTGAGGACATTCTCCAAGCGAAGGTAATGAGCCATGTACCTGGAGGAGCTAGAGAAGCTGGAGTGGGCGTGTGTCCATTGTTCCAGTCCCAGCTAACTGTTCCTCTTCTCCTCCGCCACCTCCTGCATTATGGATACAAAGCCAAAGAGTTCCTTAGCTAATAACTTCACCTCTCGGGTTGCTCCTTTTTGGGAATGTTTTATTTATTTTTCAATTTATTATTCGATTAGTGTGATGAAGGCAATGAATAAAAACTGCATATGCTAAAATCACAACAAAGGAATAAATATTCAAAATACAACAGTTTGTCGTTTCCCGATTCCACCGATTCCATTTTTAATCTTCATTTGAAGATGGAATAGCAATCAATGATCCGAAGTCGATTACAAAGAACCGATCGATACCACTGACGTTAGCCATTTTGCTATTACTAATAATGTTATTATTATTCTTTGATTCTTCTTCCTAATAATAAAAACAATTATATATTTTATTCATCTTTGATAATAGAACAAATTATTGTGAACTAGATCAATGTATAATAAACAAAAAAGTAAACTTTCAGCAAATTAAATGATGAAATTTTTCATCGAAAATATTTAACTACTGTGCTACCAGGCAATGTAAAAATTAAATATTAACGTTTGACTGGTGATATTCACTAGCATGCTCATTTAGCTAAATTCTTATCATAAATTAATGTTATCTGATCATTAAATGTACGTTGATATTTTGACCTTTACAGGTGCTGACAAAAATTTTTTCCATATTATGTTTTCTACATTAAAATAATATTTAATTTTTAGTTTATTATTTGAATTTAATAATCATTAATTTATAATTAACTATTATTTTAAAAAAAATATTTTAGAATTTTTAACGAAAAGAAAAGAAAACTGTAATGTCATAAGGCGATATCTTCTAAATAGGTACATTTTTCAGAAAAAAACAAAAAAAAAAACATTTAAAACACATAGATTTTTAAAATTATAATTGGTGGTTTCCATTATACTTTAACAGGAGGTCTTTTTTATATTTTTAAAAACTAAATATTAAAAAAATTCAATTTAATTAGTCAATATAATAATAATAATAATAATAAAGTTTTTAATTTATTCTGGAACCTTAAGTCCCTTAAGAATAAAAAATGATGTACAACCAAGGGCTTACAGTGCCTTAAAATGAAATAATATTTTTATAACAAAATAACAGACAATCATAATAAAAAAATAAAATAAATAAATAAAAATTAACAGAAAATTTAAAATAATTTAAATTTAATATTTCTTGAATATAAATTGTTCATAGTTTAAGCAACTAAAAAGCGGCTATTGACAGTTTGTGGAGGACAGGATCTGGATGGATTGTAGGTGGCTAAAGAAGTGGTATTTGAAATTGGAAAGGGTAATGGAATGACAAATGTTGAGAGGGATTTATGGATTATATGGGATAAAATCTTGTTAAAAACTATTTTGCTAACAGTTTCCTAAAGACTGAGACTCACCTCGATGCAGGTCTTAGAGTGCTGTCTGGGGCTGAGGAAGAAGGTGCCATCTACCAGAGGATACCTGTCGAAGACGGCCATCGGTGCCCTGCAGAGGATGCAAACGACCCTGGACATCCCGAGGCCGGCCAGCGTCGACAAAATGAAGCACCTCGTCTCGTCGTTGCCGTGGTGCCCCTCGTCCTCCATCTGCAACAGGAGGTTCGACATTACAAGAAGATCAAGGAGTCGAAGGGGTTAGCTGTGATAGTATGTTATCTAGGTTATAATCTAGGAATATATTATAGTAGGTGGTTAATGAGGTGGTATTTCAAAGTGGAAAGGGTAATTGAATGACCCTGATAAATACGATATATATATAAATTTGTTGAAACATCAAAAACTAAGAAGACAAATTGAAATTAGAGTTATTTTAAAAATGTAAAGTAAGTTTATTATTTCATCTATTGAGATATTGATCGTTTGACTAAGAATCATTAGTTGTTTAGCTAAGTTATACAAGCGGAGAAAACAAATAGAAATAATGGCCTATATACAGAGTAAATACCTCTTAGTGTAAAAACAAAATAATTGGGTGTAACTAGATCAAAAATGAAGAGAAATGCCACAGACCTTACCATTCTATTCCAATGCGTAGCAGATATACGATTATTCAAAGACTTTTTTTGAGGAAACCATGTTTTTTTCCTCATAAATGCTGTGATATCGCTGTTTGGTTTGAACATTTTTCAAATTATGACCACATTTTCGGATTTAGCATTAAAAGAGAATGAGAACCTTGAATTTTACAAACTTGGGGCCTAAACAATAGCTCGATCTTCACCTTATTTAGGGAAGTTACAATGTCTTACATTACTTCAACGCTCACTGTTTTTCGCAAAAAAACATCCACAAAACTGCAAATCTCAATAAATTTAACCTGCTTTCATGTGGTATGATCATTCCTGAATTCTGTAATTACAATGGAAAACTATATTCCCTTATGGCATTACTAATAAGCACAAATTAAACAATTTTTCAAAACTTAGATATTAAAAATCATGATTTGAAAGTTAATAGTTAACTCGTTTTCAAGGTAATCTGACCTATCCACTGCTTCACGAAACTCTGCTAATTATAATTATGTATTTTTTTACAAGCGTAGATAAAAAAAATGAAGTTGAAAATAGTTACTAGAGAATCTTGGGTAACTAATGTTCGTGACAAAAATTAATCTTCAAAAAACATAAGGTTACTTTTTTTTTTCTTTGATTTATCTGCATTTCATAAATACATAGCTTTTTTTTTTTTTTCTTTTTTTTTTTTTTTTTTTTTTTTTTTTTTTTTTTTTTTTTTGCTGATAATTCATATCCTAATATATTTTTTTGTCTGTTATTTATTTATATGACATATTAATTCTTAACACAACCTTTTAAAAAAAATAAACAGGTAATATAATATAAAATAAATTAATAGCTAGGTATTTACTTTTATGTCAACTATTTTAATAGTTAAGTATTAATATTACACAGATTGTGATAAGCCGAATCGAGCTTTGCTAAGTCATCCGATTTCTCTCATAAATAAGCCTCGCAATTTCATATGCTTAATGTTCCTATAATGTAACGAAAATCCATTAAGTCCCTTATGCAGCTAAATTGGGTATGAAAAAAAGATGACCTCGAGACCTTTTAAAATATTTTTATCAGAGAAAAATATTTTTATCAGAGTAAAATATTTTTACTATGGGTACATATTTTACAAAAGGTTGGGGATTACTTATTACTAGAGTTTTACAACTTTATAATTCCTTATCATCTAAAAGTTCATTTTCACATTTATTATCTATTCTAGAGTTATTTATACAATTATAATTGAATGAATAAATTATAATTATAATAACCTATGACTTGGAACCTATGACTTGGAACCTATCTTTGCGAACCATTGCAGTCACATTAAATTTATTTTTCAATTTTTTTTCTCATAAATTTTTATACATAGGTAAAACTAAATAAATATTAGTCATTTATAATTTTAAAAATATATTTTTTTTATTTATATTGAGATGAGGATCCGTTGTATATTGAAATGAGGCTTATAAGGAATTGAACAAGCTGGGTATATAATTTAATGTGTGTTGGATTTATCTAAATAGCTAAAAATTATTAACGATTATATATTTATAATTTCGCTGTATTTTTTCTAAACTTTACCAAACAGTGAGATTTAAATAATAATTATTTTGAATATCAAATAATGAAACTAATATAAAAAGTATAAACAGTGCTATCAGATGTTCATTTAATAACTAATTATAAATAACATTAAATATTTTCATAGCGAAATAATGAAAATCGAAGGAGGTGCGCCGGTTTAAAGATGGGACAATAACTTGGATTTTCGGGGGTCCTAAGGTGTCAGGAGACTTTAACGTCGTCTTAGAGCCTATTGTTACCAACCCATTGTTCATTTTCTTACTATTTTCCTTAATATCAGAAAAATAAAACCTTCAATTTTATTTGAATTTAAATTTGTAATTTATTCTAAACGATTATAAATCGAACCATTTTAATAGCTATTGTATGTATTAACTAATTACTTATTTTATTTATTCATTGATTTCTGTTTGTACTAATATTATAAATATATTTATTGTTCAATAATTGAAAAAAATTACTGTAGTTTCTTGTCGGTACCGAAATTATATTTTCCTTATATTTTATCCATTAATTCAAGAACTATTTATATAAAAATTTGTTTTGTAATGTTTCGTTATAAGATAAATATTCATTCAATAGATAATGACACTTATATGTATATGGTTAATATACATATAAGTGTTGATATATACTATGATTAATATATATTACAATATATGGTTAATAATAAATAATAATTAATTTTTGAGTTTTTATAAATAAATTTAATTTTTTATACCACGCACCACAACCCCTTTCTTATATTTTCCATATTCTTTTATGTACTTCATAACCACATCTCTTCTTTCATTTCTCCTCTTCATTCAACACTACATAATTTAAAAAATGAATAATTATAATGCATTTTTATTAGTGCAAGTTAAAACTTACAACTCAAGGCGTAGAGATGGTATATAGAATACAAAATATATATATTTAAGAAAAGTAATTTTAATTTTATTCATAAATATATTTTGATTTTTCATATTTTTGAAGGGAGAAGTATATGAATTACAACTGTTTGAATGTTTGTTTTTTCCTACAATTATTATTTGCATTTTATACATCGATCGATTAATGTTAAACTTTTTCAATATTATTAGATTTTTTTTTCTAATTTGTTTATTAGATTTTCAAATTAAAAACAGTATTTGTAACCACTAAGCTTCGGCTTCAATATTAGTGACAGAGTAAACGACGTACAGTAAAAACCACAATGGATCATTTTGAAGAGGAGGTTGGATAAATAGCTCATGATTGTAATAAATATTTTGATGATGTTTTATTCTTTACTCAATGTTTGGATATTATTAACATTTACTTCCTTGATTTTAGTAAACACCGTGAGTTTATTGACGCTATGTGACATAAATAAGAAAAAAAAATTAATGTATTCTCTAGAGTCGGGAATAAAGCAGAGTAATATCCCTCCGTAACATCAAAATAAATAAAGTAAAGGAAGCAATCAAGAAAAAAAATCTCTTAGAAACCTAGTTCTATTTCAGTAATAATTTAGTTTTACTTTTTACCATTTAAATAAATAAATAAGGAGTATTAAAACTAAAGCATTAGTACCGTAATAAATAAAAAGTTAGAAACAGGTAACTAAGTGTGCTAAAGAACGTGTATTTTTTACGAAAAAAAACAAAGCAAATTTCTCACTGACTGGGAAAAAAAAACACTAGATAAATGTCTATCTATAAGCTACTGCCTTATTATCTACTGCTTCTGATAAGGAAACTGTCAACAAATTTTCGATTCGAGCAACACCAACACAGCTATTGCGTGTCAAAATGTTATATTTTTCAGGATAAAAAAAAAAAAACGCTTCAACCCAGCCAAAAGACTTATCCATGTTAAAATATTTTATATATCATTTATTCAATTGTTTATATTTTAAAACCATAAGCCTCTATTGAATTGCGAACAAGCCAACAGGGTACGAGATCACTTGTTACGGTCATAGTTAAGAGAACTTGTCGATTTATAAGGGATTTCGTTGATACAGTTTGTAATATGACATTTCTGGTTATATTTTTAGATTCTCAAATGTTTATTCTATTGAATGTAAAATTGAGAAATACACTAAAGCTTCCTTTCAAATAAAGTTTTATATTTTTTGTCAAAAAGCTAAAAATACCAGTTATGGGCATGGTTTACCGGTAATGTTCATAGCCAAAACTAGTTATGATCATGTGACAAAATAATCTTTAAAAAAACGTTTTTAATATTTTTAAAAAGAGTATTAAGTAATGATAAACTAGACCTATAGAAATAATCTAAATATTAATAAAACGCTTTCTAACAAAAAAGTAAAATATATATTTAAAAACACAATCACTTGATGCACATTCACAAACTCTGTAGTTACTTAATTAATTTAGAAAACCATCATGAAATGATAGTTGAAAATGAACTAAAACAACTATTTATCAGTGTATAATTTATAGCCGCAGTTTTCATTATTTTTCTACATGAGCAGTGACAGCATAAAATATGGTAATCATCCCCACTAAAATGAATTGAAAGAAATCGGAATGTATTTTTTGTAAATTATCTACTTGCAATAAGTCCAGCAGTAGCCATCAGCGATGAACAATATACAAAAAACTATATTAACTAGTAATTTTCACTTAAAAGACGTAAGCCTCAACATGCTACTAGGAAGGGATGTAGTATATAAGTTTTAAAATGACATAATCAAATGAAGAAAATTCTATTTTGTTTATATAATTATAGCAGAAAGAACGCTTGTAGCACTAAAGAAAATTGAAATGGACAGGGGTGACCATAACTCATATCCGGTATTTTTGTACACCGGTTATGGTCAGCTAAAAATTATTGTTAATTAAAATTAGATAGTGTAACATAAAGGAGCTGGTATGGAAGCCTGAATTCTAATGAAAAGTTAGATAACTTAAAAACTAAAAATTAATGAAGCAATTTCACAATGATTCCTTAAGAATCCCCACTTTTCAAAACGATCTTACTAAAAAAGAAGTATTTCAGGACACTATTTCTGAAAAATATTTTTAAATGGCTACTAAAAAGGATAGGAGGGAGGTTTTCATTAGTAAGTGATTCTTAAATCCTTTTCAGAAATATGTATCCTCGTGATATCACAAATAAATGGATTAGACCCTTGTTATTGCGATAACTGTATTAGCCTGCCCATAACTGGTGAGGTGACCATAACTTGTGATTTACCCTATATGGCTCATGTCAATATTTTTGCGGATGAAAAAAACGTTAAACGTGAATTTTCTCACGTGCTAATCAGTATAGTTCCTTCACCTAGCGACAAATGTTATATAACCAAAACGTTTCTCTATTATATTTCTGACTAGGTATCTGTCGTCTAATGTGCGTTCAAAATATATTCTCAATTTAATTTCTTTCAATGTGCGTGTAGGGTTGCCATCTCCTTAAATACAAAAGCCGGACTTGGCGCTGTATTAAGCCGGACATTATCTCTAAAAGCCAAACATACCTGATATAAAGCCGGATGTACGTTTTTAAAGTTGGAGTTGAATTCAAAAATAAAAAGGTCTGTCAAGATAAGTTACATATAATTTTTAATTAATCAAAGCTAGGTTACATAATTTATATTAAAGGTTTAAGTTTTTAGTTATAACATTAACCACTTATTTATAGTCCTGTTCTTAATCTTTTGATCTTTAAGAATGACATTAAAATAATAACTACCTGAAACATTTTCAGTCTACTATAGACTTCACTTATATAAAACAAAAACAAAAATAAATAAATTACAGCTCCACTTTGGCAGTAAACTAATAGTTTTGACTATACAAATATAAAAATATGCACTATTCTAAGGAGAAAACAAAAAGATTAAAATTAAAAAGCCAATTATAAAGAAATCTCAAATGTTTCTAAAAATAATAAAAATTCATAAATTCTTAGTTGTATTTTGCTTTTTCACCTACTTTATCCAAAACGTCGCTTTCCTTATAAATCACATCATAAAATTCTGCACATGTTAACTTTAAATTGCATAATATGAACATCATCTGTTAAATTTTTTCCGTTTGCAATTTATTGCGTTCCTTTGTCCACTGGGCATTAATCAAAGAGAAAACTCTTTCAACGTTGACGTTATGGCATAGAATCGCAAAATAGTATTCTTCCAATTTTAGTAGTTCAGAATTAAATTCTTCATTGTGAAATGATCTAAAATAAGCAGTCCAATTTTTATGTGCCGAAAGTTTTTTTAAAATCATTTATGAAATCCTGCCATTGTTCAAAAAGTTTACTAAATTAGTCAAAAAGGTAAGAGGAGTGGGAGTTTCCAAGATCTGAACTAAGTCGCATTTCCGCCACGCCATAAGATAGCTACTTTCAACAAGAAGACGAAAAAGCCTAGCAAATGCCGGACAGGCCGGACACACAAATATTTGGCCGGACACGGCCGTAAAAAGCCGGACAAATGGCAGCCCTATGTGCGTGTCAAATACATTTTTAAGTGTGATAAAACGTTACGTAAGAAACTATAGACTCCCAGCCAAAATACATACAGCTAGTGCAAACAGTACATTCGATGGAACACTCTAGTTTTTTTAACCAGAATAAAATACACGGCTGTTATAAATAAAATAGGAATAGACTATATTAAATATATACGGAAGAAATATACATTTCAACTATATCTAGAATTAATTATATTTATGGAGGAATATGCCTAAAAAACATGCGGAAAAATAATTGGAATACATAGATACTGTTGTTTAAAAGAAGGGGACTACTGCGGATTATCGATGTGCTGTAAGTGGAATTACTGCCAGTGGTCTAAGGGACACTTATCAGATTCTGAAAATATTTACTATCGTTTATGTTTAATGATGAGATGGAAAGGGAAAATAATTCGTTCTAAATCAAAAATAATAATAAATAAACACGATAATGAGTCCAAAAGACTGTGTGAAATATAATAATTCCGTTATTTTTTAATCTAGAGTCTATTGCTATTTTATTAGTACCAGCTGTCTGCTCCCCGGAAATTTATTCTGATTAAAAAACGAGAAAAAACAATAACTTTTTTCGGTGTTTCAATACTTTCTATACTAACAGTGCATTCATAAAGTAAGTTAATTAAACAAAAAAATTAATCAATGAAATACATTAGTAAACATAAAGTACCACGTATGATCTATAATATATAATATATAAGTAAATTATAATTCAACTATTTACGATGCAATGAAAATTGTTTGATAAATTTTTATTTTGGAAGTTAAAGATTCCAAAGATTCAGGGTTTAAATTGATTAAAGAATCCAAAATGTTACTAAGAACTTCCCTATTTATTATTAATGCGCTGATAATAACGTAGTAAAAATTTTAGTTGTAATAGATTTTTATTTTCATTAGATAGCAGAATAGATTTATCGCATTAACAAAATTTGATTCAAATCATCGATAATGTAATACAAATTACAGAAAACTGGAAGTTATACAAAATATTTGTATGAGAATCATAAATAATTAACCCAAATACACAAGAATTACCTCTATGCTCACTGATCTCAATCTACCCACAATCAAACAACACATTCAGTCTGAGAAGAAACTCATTTTTCATATCAACTGCTATATCTGGAAACCCATATATCCAAGAAATAGGTGATTACAACAAAAAAACTCTAAAAAGATACTAACACAAACGGATAAAACACATATTACTTAAAGACTAAAAAACTAATTTCTATAAATTACAAAATAATATTTAAATTAGATTAGTATAAACATTTTTACACCAGAAAGTTATAAATAAAAGTTTGATTTTGTATTATATCACAAAAGTAGTCTTATTATTTTTGTTTATATTTTTTAATTATATGTTGTGGATTATCATCTTTATTACTTGGGTTAGATTATAATTTAACTATTATTTATTATAATTCATAAAATTAACTATAATTGTAAATTGAACTAGTATTGTTTATTTTGTTGTGTAGGTTTTTATTTAGTTTTTCCTACTGTTTTATCAAATTTGCATTATTTACTTGTTTATAGATTCCTCCATATTAATTACTATTTTAAATGAGATGGATGTCTATCCAAACATATACCTATGTTTTTATTAGCCTAGAATGGCTTTATGTAATTTATTTTCATTAAAGAATAATTTAAAAAAAAAAAAAAAAAAAAAATTATCGATTGAATCCTCTGCTACATGAAATTCTACACTTTGAAAGTAGCAACGATGCGTAAAAGTGTGAGAAAAAAAAATGTACACAAGAAAACAATAGACCCCAAGCCAAAAGACTAATGTCAAGCAAATTGGTTTTAATTATTAATCTGATTATTTGTTTCTGATTATGTTCCTACAACGATAAGAGATCAAATAAATCCCGTGAGAATATTCGAATAATTATCTCCAGCTGGGAAGGGATAATTCGCCAAAGAGCAGAGGGCGTAGGGCAAACAAAAGAAATCGGGCGTGTAAACCAGAAAAAAAAAGACGACTTAAAAAAGTTGTATTAATTGGGACACGGGGCGCTGCCATTGTTTTCTGGGGGCGGGGGTTAATTTAGGCCCGGAGGTGAACTACGAGGTATTAGGGCTTAGGGCCCGCTCCGGCGACCGCTTTTTTTTCTTTTCTCTGTTAATGGAAGAGGTCTTGCAATATTTAAGGGTTATCTCTCTAATTATCGAGGTGTTGGGGGGAGAAGGAGGGCTATTGTTTTAGGGGCTTTTACATTCGTTGGATTTTTTAAGTCATCAGAACAGTTTTGGATGCATTAGCCTTTTTTCGTCATTGTTCCATTATCGTTTTAGTTTTTATATTTTTATGTAATCTGATTACATGTTCTTATTTACTACATAGATGCTACAGGAATTCTATTTTTTTTTTTATTCCTCTATTGATATACTTTTTGTGTTTTTTTTTTAGGGGAGGGGGCTTAACGTCCTCATGTACTCCAACTAAGGCAGGAAGGACGGGTTATCGTATAGGTTACCAACCTACTGTAGCCAGGGTGGGAAGGTCAAGATTTATTCATCCCGCTCAGGTGGGATTCGAACCCACGACCTTCTGATTACGAGCGCGCTGAGACCCACGCCCCAACTCACTCGGCCATCGAGTCCCCTTATTGATATTTACTAATGTACAAAATAGAGACAATGACAATAGATTGACTTCTTTAACATTTAGGAGACAAACGTTCAAACCCTTTAATTACTTACAAAAGACTTACTTGCATAACGTACAGATTTAAGCTTTCGGGATCTACTAAACTATCCAATTCCTCTCATATCTAATCATTGCCATCAAAAATCTTTAATGCTCCTTAATAACATGTCAAAACTTGAAAAGAATCACTCATCAGTAGCGCTTTAATAAAATTCTACACTAGAAGATCTCTAGGCCATCTTGTTTTCAGACGCCTCGGGAGATTATCGGGAATGGAGTGGGAAGCAAGTTGAGAAACTAATGGATTTGAGTGGTTATGGAGCTTACTATGAAAGGATAAGTACCTGTTTAACATTAAGGTCTTTATGGATAATTTTACTGGTGACAAAGTAAGGGGCATTTAGGATTTTTCGAAGGATTTTGGATTGTAAGGATTGGATTCGAGATGAATTGGATGGTTTAGTAGAACCCCAAAGCTCAACTCCGTACGTTCAAATAGGTCTAATCACAGTCATGTAAATAAGTCTTTTGTAATTAATTGGGAGCTTTGAACGTTTGTCTAGTAAATCTTGAGTTTCTAGTCATTTAGTCTTGTTTTAAGAATCTTAAAAAATAAATGTATGTCGATAAATTTGTTCAGAAATCTAAAATATATCATAAATAGTAGCTGTTAATGAAAAGTATCATATTAAATCCTAATTAATAATGATCTGATTGTCGTGAGTGTTTTGATATCTGTAATACATCACCATAACGAAAACTTAGCTCGGTCATTCAACTACTTAAGAGAAAATGAAAACATAATTCAAAAATATTTTAATATTCTAGTCACGATTACTTAAAAATATCAACACAAAGCATAAAATCAAAAAAGAAAACAATGCTGCTGATTTGAAATCACGCGATTAAAATTCTATGATCTTGACGGCCCTGTTAAAAATGGATATCAGCTGAACCGATCGAAGTGAAATATTTATCTAGATTTATTTATGGCTTGTCCTCACTGCCTTCGTAAACAGTAAGTTTTTATTATGAAATAAATTATTATAAAATCAAACAAAAATATTTGTTAGAAATTAATTTTAAATGATGACATAATTGCATCGATAAATTACTGGATTAGAATTGATGATTTAATTGCCAGTCTATTGGAATTATTTTTATATGAAAACTTGTCCAGTAATTTTAGACGTTTTAAGCCCCAATCCGCGGAAAAATTCCTACAGAGCTGAGTTTTTGTATACATCATTATTACGGCATTTTAATGAATATGTGAAAAATCGACATTGATATCGTGCTATAATTAATGCTAAAAAAGTTATAAAGGTCAAAAGGTCACGAAAATCAGTTTGCCGCTAATATCTCGCGACCTATTGCTCCGAGGTCAATAAAGGTCATAACAAAAATTGTTCATCGTATAATTATCTACAACAAATGCTAGTTGAATTTTTTCTATAAGATCAATCGTTTTTTAGCAGCGACTAAGGCGTTAAGAAAGCGATTAACTTGTGGTAAGTCGCACTTTTATAACTTTTTTAGCCGCTACGATATCAATGCCAATTTCTCACATATTCATTAAAATGCCGTAATAAAGATGTATACAAAAATTCAGCTCATTAGTTAAAACCTAAAATGATTGGACTATAGTTTGGAAAAAATAGACCAAGGATTGCCAAATTACGCATCTTTTGGATTTTTTTTTTTTTTTTTTTTTTTTTTTTTTTTGATTCGAAGACCAGTTCAATGTTGAACATCCAAAATCAGTTCTATATTGGCGAAATGTAAAGGACTTGAGAAAGATATCAGGGCCAGGAACAGACTGGATCCTTCTATAATATTGTGCCTACCTCAAGTAATTACTGAATTATTAAAATATTATCAAATTAATATTTTTATTCTATCTAACTGATCTCTATAAAGCGTTAACATTTATTAATTATTTTTTAAACGTTTACTCTAGTACTCACAAAAACCCTTGACCTAGGAATCCCGCCAAGATTTCGATCCACGATTATTCTATAACAATATATCGATTATTAAGTTGTATCAATGACCATTCACACAGTTACTTATTACCCTTGCCCATTCATTCCCACTACTACATCGTACGTTACTGACTGGAGGCGTTCCCCAGAGACTTGACAGGACTGTTGCTTACACCTCATGATGTCAATTACCACCGAGTCCTTGGAACTGGAAGGGTCTCTTCTGCTCCGGTAGCTGGAGGCCTTGGGCCATATCCCACGCCTTGGCTGCCTCAATTATCCGCAGCTATGATTTATTAACGGTACGGACATGGCAGTCATTATTAGATGAAAGGCGTCTAAGATTCCACTGAGTCTGAGAGGGGTAATAATAATAAAATCAAAATAGTTTCAATCAGGTCAAAACATAAAACTATCCTATCTCTCTTGTATATAATAATAGTATTAATTTTTTACATTTTAAAATCTTATGTGTTGTTGATTAGGCCAGAACAATATACCTTTCCGTAATGCAATATACATTTATAAACACTAAGAAGATCCGAATAGAATATGGCCTCGAGACCTTAAATAATAAAAGTTTTTTAATTAAAATCTTCAATAAAGCAGACTAATAGTGGCTGAAGGAAACTAACACACATTGCAACGGACTGGAGTGAATTTTCCGACAACTATAAATTATTTTAGTTAGATAAGGGCAACAACAAGCCAAATCGGAATGAAACGTATTTTCTTATTTAACCAACATTGTTAAATGTTCGCTTCCAAAAATATAGTGAGTGATGAGGTTAAAAAAAAGAATAATGAGTGGCAATAGAGTTTACTTTTGTCTTACAAAGATAAAATAATATAATATAATATAAATCAATTCATTTTTTTTTTCATTTATTGATATTTACAACTGTACAAAATAATATACAACAAGTAAGTGTTGACAGTGAATACAAAGGCATGTAAATAACTTGTGAAGAACTACTCACTAGTATATAAAATCTACACTCAAAGGTCTCTAGGCCATCTTCTTTTCAGACGCCTCGGAGGATTATCAGAGATGGAGGAGTGGAGGACTAGTGGGGAGCAAGTTGGGAGACTAGTGGATTGGAGTGGTTATAGAACTTACTATGGAAGGTATCTGGTTTGGGCTAAATCAGAAACATATGGAACATTAAGATCTTTATGGATAAGTTTATTGGTCACAAAGTAAGAGCCATTGAGGATTTTCGAAGGATTTTGGATTGTAAGGATTGGATATGAGATGAATTGGATGGGTTAGTAGAGCCCCAAAGCTCCAAAGGTCCAAAGGTCTAATCACAGTCATGTAAATGAGTCTTTTTTAATTAATTGGGAGCTTTGAACGTTTGTCTAGTGAATGTTGAAGTAGTCTGTAACGACGGGAAGTTTCTTGTCTTTTTAGTCTTTAAATCAAATGTAGATCAAACCTACTATCCAAAATGACCAAACTCAAGCTATCTCAAGCAGATCTCTTATCAGACTTGTTGTGTGCTATGGCGCAGATACCTGGACACTGAAAGCAGCTGACCAGCAAGCCCTAAGGATCTTCGAAAGGAAGATATTGAGGCGCGTGTTGGGCGCTGTGTACTCTCAAGAAGCATGGCGAATCAGGAATAACTAGGAGATAGAAGACCTTATACAGCAAGATTTATTAGATCTATACGCATCAGCTGGTTAGATCTAGAAAGAATACCAGACACAAGAATGGCCAACAAATTTTTCCAGGCGACCTTCCCTGGAGAGAGGAAGACAACGATCTCCTAAGAGCTGGATCGCTGACGTGGAAGAGGACTTGTAAAAGATGGGCGTGACTAACTGGAAAGGAAAAGCTTTGGATAGACATTGCTGGGGGCTAATTGTTAGGGAGGCCAAGGTTCACCATCCGCTTTATATAAACTTTGCACTAGAACACTATTTTTTAAATGAAATTTATATTTATATTTATTTGGTCTTAAATATTGTATTAAAGATGTATAGACATAAATATAGAAGGTTTCCTTGAACTACATAATATTTCATACTAGCCCCAATACTGAAAAATGTTTGCAGATATGATAAAGAATAGAAAAAAATACGAGACCCCGGGTGACCAGGTGGTGGCCAGGAGAGGGTGTGTGCTCAGCCCAACATACATCCCCTTACCAGCACATTTATCTTCCACTGATCCTAGACCTTTCTCCTGACTCCAAAGGATATCTCCCTAAGGATAATTTATCGTATTGGGAACCTTCTTCTGATTTTTGGATATTCTTGCGTCTGTTTTTACTTTGCTTTTCTTTTAGGATGGAATTTACTCGGAACGTAGCGTACAGTTTTTCCGTTGTAGATTCGTTCCAAGCCTCAAAATTAGCACAGAGTTATTACTTTGTTGTTCCACTGCGCCGAGAATAGTTCTGACTCGACATAAAACTCAGCTCTGGGAGAAGGACGGATCATTGATATATTGTCAACAGGGCGGCAGTTAAACTGCACAAGGAGGGTGGGCTTGCGATAGGTTCGGGTCGGCCTTGGCTTTTCTTATTATCCTTTGCTATTTTATGTTTTTTTATTACCGCCGGGATATTTCTGTTCGCCGGCCTCTGCTGGCACAATAAACTTAACTCATGTTTTGTCGACCAGTTCCTTGAATATTTTCTGTTTCCTTGCTGATATAGCAAAAAAGAAAAGAAAAAAAAAAGCACAATCACTTCCTGGCTACATAATTATCTTTAAATAAAGAAGGGCGTAAGACTTTCAACTTTATATTATTGTTTTGATTATGAAATTTATTCATTCGCAATAAAGATCGGACGAGCTTTTATGATTATAATTTTTAATTATGATGTAGGATTTTGGGATACGCATCCTTAGATACGTTTAAAATGAGAAAATAAGTTATTATTTATTATTAAATATGTTTTATCGAGATACAGGACTAAAACGACACGAAACTAATCGTCGTTACAGACTACTTCAACATTTACTTGACAAACGATCAAAGCTCCCAATTAATTATAAAAGACTCATTTACATGATTGTGATTAGACCTATTTGGACGTACGAAGTTGAGCTTTGGGGCTCCACTAAACCATCCAATTCATCTCGTATCCAATCCTTCAAAAAATCCTTAATGCTTCTTACTATGTGACCAATAAACTTATTTATAAAGACCTTAATGTTCCTTATGTTACTGATTTAGCCCAGTGACGATGAGTCATCGTCCTTCTCCTCACAAGTGTGGTTCGGTGGCCCTGAAGAAGACCTGCAACGCAGGTCGAAACGTTGGCACGTATTAAAGAATTCCTTCTTTAACGTGGTGTTACTTTGACTGCATCCCTGACTATCTTCTTCTCCAACCATCATCCAGTCAACTATACTTTTATCTTTATGGAGAATATTTTTGTTACTTAACATTTTTGGCTAGGATCTACCGTTTGGGAGCTATATTGGTTTGAATGAAAAAGTACTTTCTCTCAGATTTGTTTATTTAAAAAAAAATTGTTAATTTAATTTAATTACTAGTTGAAGTAACATGATCCTTTTAATTCTAATATGTAAATTGTAAAAAGCAGTACATTAAAGATAGAAATATCCTTGATCTCTTGTATTCCCTAGTCAGGGAGAAATTTAATTATTTTATTTGTCTGTATTTTATTTTTCTCTATTACTTTTTTTCTTAGGAAAGGTCCATCAAATGATTAATATTTTAGCCTAATATGAAACAGAAAAAAAAAATAATTATTGTGATATGTTGTTTCATTATAGGGCGCTAGAATGAGAAGAGGGGTTCTACTTCAGCTTGTAATCATACTCGGTTCTCTTGAGACCATAAAAACACAGCGATCAACATCTGATGTTTGGGGAAGAAACTAAGCAAGAAGAGTGTTCATCTTCCTGCTCCTGGAGATAAATCTTCATCCGACATAGAGCCACTTGTGGCCGATGGGATGGCAACAGATTGATATTCCCCCAAGACGACGACAGAGAGAGGATAAACAGACATAACTCAAGTTAATCTCGAGCCTGTAAACAGTCCCTAGGCCTTGTGAAGGATCATTTGCTACATGTCTTCAGGCGATTTTTTACAATGGCCTCCTCGATTTATATATAAGTATATAGATATATATATGTTTGTCTAGTTGAGTAAATATAATCCCTCAAGGGTCTCCTATAGATAACTTCCGTACAATTGACTAATGTCCCAGAACGGTCTGTTTCTATGGACCGAATAGCGTTGAGGATTGTTGGTCTTTAAATAGCACCGCCTCATGGACTTCTTTTAGGATCATAAAAAATAAGAAAATGTCTGCTGTAGTACTCTTGACAAGTTGTACCGTCATAATTCCTAAGTAAATTCTTCTTCAAGTGAACTATAAATAATGCGCATTACTACGGTATTACTAGTCATCACTTGACCATATTATTTTATGGCTACATACAACGATCGGGGCCTTAAGAACCTATTAAAATCAATTTTAATTTTTAGTATTTTATCATAAATAATTTTTTTCTAATAGATTGATATTTTAATATCCTAAATTTTTTTTCAACAATTGGATTTTTTTTTAGAGAATTGGAGAGCAAGGATATCTCTTATAATTTTTTTTCTTTTTTGGATATTTAACAGGTAGTATGGAAAATATGTGAAAATCAATTGAAGTAGTTTTTAACGGAGAAAGGAGAAAGTAAATGTACTTGTTGTGTACGTAGTTATTGGGTAGTCCAGAAATCAATGCAGGATTTCATGTTTAAACCTAAACCTGATGTTATTATTAAAGAGATTATTTATCTCTTTACCACAACCAAAACCTGAAACATTACTTTTAATCTACGTCGTAGTTTCGGCACAAAAGAGCTATTAACTAAGATCCCATTACCCAGATCTGATATAGTGTGATATCTTGGATTCATCTTACAAGGAGACGTTTTGACTTTCACAGATTTGAATGCCGATTATCCTGTGGGTAGTAAGGATCAACAATAGTGCAAAAATAGAGTTATAGCCGCCAATGAGCATTGGGAACCGAGAAAAAATAAAAACTAATACGAAAATCACGTTTTATTTATTTTTTTTCCCAGCTCTCAGTCAAGATACAGAAATTTTTTTTTTTCGCGTAAAATTGTGGTTTTGTATCCTATCTCTTTACCGCAACCAAAACCTGATAAATAATCTCTTTAATAATATCAGGTTTTGGTTTAAACATGAAATCTGCATCAATTTCCGGACAACCCAATATTATATACTAAATGTTCATGCCGATCATTGGATGGTCTTCATGCACTCCAAATAGGGCGGATTTTCGTACGTTGTTCTATTGTTGACAAAGTGAGAAGGTCGAGATTTATTTCATGGATCTGCCAAGGTTAAATATGAACTGAAACCGCTGAGGTTCTATGTACAATAACGAGACTGACATTTTGACATGATCAATCGCTATCGTTGAAAATTTAATAGAAAGAAATCATAATACGATAATATTTTGACAATAATAATTAACTGAAAATTTATTTCAATTATGTGTACGTGTTTCCTGGACGTGAAATTTCTGCTCAAGCACCTTGATAGGTTTCAGTATAGCGTTAGTTTTATTTTTTAGATGATTGTTGTACATTAAAGAAAAAAAGTTTTATTATTATTAGTGATAATACAATAGTACTCTACTACATAATACATAAAGATAATTCATCATTCGAAATAAAAATTTCCTCTCTCTAATGTTAATACAGCTTTAGAGGTTTATTTTTGAAAAAAAAAAAAGAGAAGTACATTTTTCATTATGTTTAGAACCAATTGAAACCCAACAAGATACAAAATAAGATATATACAAACCGATTTTGTAAAACCGTATTTTAAACCAAGTTCGAAAAGTGTTTTCCATTGAGTCGCAGTTTATGCGGTGGCGTCAGGTGGCCGGTCTGACTTACGCCTTCGATACCGTCAGCTGTTTTATCTTCCCACACACGTCAGTGGGAAACAATTGATACTGTCGGGAGTCTGCTGTTAGGCAAAATTTAGTGAGGCGGTCCCGAAACAGTGGGTCGCCAAGTTGTTAGTGTGTTTTATAGCAGCCCCCAAACTGGTGAGGTAAGTTATATTCAGTTTTTAATTCAATAGAACCAAGTTTCAGGGTAGGATTATCTTAATTTAATATTGATAAGAAGATAGTAAAGTAATATTCAACAGATATTGTTTAAGCATAGACTATGGAATGACAGTATTTTAATTTGGTCCAAGTGATAATACTATTTATTTTATTTTCAGTTATGAAAGGACAAAAGAATATTTGTTTATAACTATTTTTAATTACATTTAAATTTTTCATAAAGTATGCTTCTTTTCTAATGTTTCATATAACTATATTCTCGATATATTAACTCTGCGCTCTTCTATCCACCTCCTAAACACTAGATCCCAACCTTTTAACCTATATATCCCCTCACATAAAACCGCTTCCTTTTACAAATCCTTCATCATTCGTGCTACCTCCTTCTGGAATTCCCTACCCACTTCTATTCGTAAAGCAGCTTCTCGAACTTCCTTTAAAAATAATTTATTCATGTACCTTTTAGACAATGAATCTTCCGCAAATATGACAATAATCAAATAAGTACTTAGAATTATTTTTTTTCTCTTTCTTTTATTTATATGTTCATTTATATATACAATTGTATTTTATGTTATTAATATTATTTGTATATTTATTTTTTTTAATTTAATTTTTTTTTCCTGTAAAAAATGTATGCTGTAATTACTATAAAGCATTTAATTCGTAAATAATAGGCATTCAATTGAACTTTTAACTGTGCATTTTTATTTTTTTTTCATTCTTAGGGACAGTAAGTCCCAGAATAAAGTTTATGTTTTCGTTTTTTTTTATAACTATTAAATTCACTTCGTATCCAATCCTTACAATCCCAAGTCGTTCAAAAAATCTTAAGTACTCCCTATTAATCACAAATAAATTTATCATAACGATTAATTGCAAGAGACTCAACCACACGAGAGTAATTAGACCTATTTGGACATACCGAGTTGAGCTTTGGGACTCCACTTAACCTTCCAACTCTTCTCATATTCTTACAATCGTAAATCCTTCGTAAAATACTCAATGCTCCTTACTATGTCACAAACAAACTTATTCATAAAGATCTTAAAATTCCATATGTTGTTGATTTAACTCAAACCGGGTGCTTATCTTTTCATAGTGAACTCCATAACCACTCAAATCCGCTAGTTCCTCAACTTGCTTCCCAATGCCGATAACCCTCCGAGGCGTCTGAAAAGAAGATGGCATAGACACCTTCCAGGGTAAATGTTTTATTGAAGTGCTACTGATGAGTAGTTTTTTTCGAGTATTTACATACTGACCTACCCATGTCAACAGTTAAAGAAAAATACGAACCTACCGCAAACGATTCCACGAAAAATTACTTGGCCCTCCTTATACACTTATAAACGACATGGCCACAACACATATTCCCGACAACACCCAGAGAAGGCTAAAAAGAAGCTGAATGAGAGACCTCCTAAACTAAAATAAAAAAAAAATAAATAAAGACTGGAGGTGCCGCTGGGTTCTGCTCTCCCTCATGCCTTTCATGCCATTTTCATTCATACAACACATTCACTAATGCCTAATTATAATTGACAGGTGTGAATAAATATATAATATAAAAAAAATCTAAATAATTACTCAACTGTTAACATATTTGCAGCAGATTGATTGACTGGAAGGTGTAAAAATATATGACGTTTAAAAGAAGTATGGGAAGCAGCTTACGAATACGACTGGGTAGGGAATTCCAGAAGGAGGTAGCACGAATGATGAAGGATTTTTAATAGGAAGCAGTTCTATGTGAGGCGGCTCTTTGTATAAAGGTTGGGATCTAGTGTACCATCAAATACAATAAAATCCATCAATTACTTATTATGAATATAAGTTATTATAAATATTATATATATATATATATATATATATATATATATATATATATATATATATATATATATAAAATAAAACCTGTACCACTAAGTTGAGGTGTTAAAAGGTTGGAACCTTGTGTTTACGAGGTGGACAGTAGAACGCACACTTAATAAGTCAAGGATATGAGAAGGGTTTTGGTTTTTAAAAATTGGAATAGGATAGTATCCAGAAAGTATTACCGTCAGAAATTTGGAAAAAGCCAGCAAAGCTCAGAATATCGGGAAGTGACCGCCTGGAGATATCGAAGATGGATCTAGGTTTTTTTAACTCAGTGATAGCAGAGGAGTAGAGAAATGAAGAGATGAAGAACTGTAAAAGGCTTAATCATATGAATTCAAAATAGGAATAGTTTGTTGACAGCAATGCATGATAGTAAGTGGTAGAACACTCTCCAGCCCACTCCAACATGGAACTAGCGACCACACATGACCCGGCTTCAATTCAAAACTTCTATGACCCTCCGCTTCGTCGAAGCACACCGGGGACATCTGCAAATGACAGAAGTTCGTCCTAGTTGAAAAGCCACTCCTAGAAGCCTCTCCGGGAGAGGTTAGGGCATTAGAAAACAGAACAAGACAACTGTAAAGTGGATAGGAGCAGTAATTGCGATCCAAAACTTAAATAGACGTCGGCCGGGGAGAGCTCTCGACGAAGTTGGTGGGACTTAACGAATGACAATGGGAGGTAGGAAGAAGGAATGATTCCTTCGTTAATAACACCGGGGAGGGCAAATAACTCATCACAGTGAGTTTACATTTGTTAGTTATCGCTCATTAGGTGGCGCCACTGTCCCAATTAAAACTCGGAGGATCCCAACTCAATCATTAGCTCATCAGCTTGCTCTCGTCTCCCACGCACTATATCTTCTAATATTTTTGTGATTCGTAAACAAACACTAAATTATTAAACAACCAAGAGAAGATAATAATAAGAGTATATTAGAAAATAATAATCAGGGAACTTCTAAATTTTAACTACAAGAGTTATGGCACAGGTATTTCATTTCCTAGCATTTCCTAGGTATGTCCTATCTAGAGGGAATTCAGAGTAAAATTTCTGGGAAAACGTTGTATTAATCAAAGTATTGTCAAGTAGCAAGGAAATACCGTTGAAGTTTGGTCCAAGAATATTACTGTAGGTAAGTATTTGTGTAAAAAAAAAATAAAAAAAAATTAATAAGTAAAATGTTATTTTCCAATTTTTGTTTTGTTTTCATAGTGCTGTATCTTAATAATCTAACAAAAATATGTTAATTTTGTTTTGTTTTCATAGTGCTGTATCTTATTAATCTAACAAAAAAATGTTAATTTTGTTTTTAATGACTTATATTGTATTTAAGCTTTCTCTAGTCATTAATATCATTAAAAGACAAAGCTATAAAGGTCAAACTCCTCTTAAAGACTCCTCTAATGGCAAATGCTAATAGTAGTCTTTATTGTACTGGTATTACTAATAGAATGTAAATATTATATTGTTCAATAAGAACATTATTGTTATTATTATTATTAATAGTCAGGGGAAGAAACCAGGTAAGTCAACTTTTATCATAACTGAGATAAATGCGATTTAAAGTTTCCAACTTTATAAAACCAAACTGTTTTTCAGATCTGCCAGGATCTGACGATTTTTGAGGCCAAAGGACATCCTTGGCCACTCTCTCCTTCCACAATGAGAATTAGTTTTCGTCCTTTAGGATACTGTCTTAAGATGGGAGAAGGACATCTTTGGACCACATATA
Organism: Euschistus heros; assembly: GCA_003667255.2. Classification (NCBI taxonomy): domain Eukaryota; kingdom Metazoa; phylum Arthropoda; class Insecta; order Hemiptera; family Pentatomidae; genus Euschistus; species Euschistus heros. The sequence continues at coordinate 1,058,660 of RCWM02000146.1, forward strand.
TATTCGTTTTCGTCCTTAAGTATAATATTTTGAAATATTCCAGAATTTAACGGTTTGTATATTATACGAAGGATATTCCACCATTGTGATCCTTAAGAATACTGTTTTGAAATATTTTTAAGATTTAACAATTTTAATATGGTGAAAGGATATTCCTCCACTGTTGTCCCTAAGGATACAATTTGAAATAAAATAATATTTAACGATTTTAAGATGACGGAAGGATATTGTTGAAGTTTGAATTGCAATTCAAGTTCTGTAAGTGAAAAAGTGGTATTAGAGCTTAAGGATTTCCAGAAAAAATCGTAACTGTGAAATTTGACATCCCTACTTTCCAGGTTCTTTCCCCATGCAGTAAAACTGCAATGGGATATGTTGTTTAACTCACTTGTTTTTTAACTCGATAGGAGAATGCAGCTTTTCATTCTGAATCGATTGAAACCGATTACTCATTTTCGTAAAAAACATTTATCTGGTTTCTTCCCTCGACTACTTCATACAATCCTTACCGACAACAATATTATGGAACTCAGTTTTAAATACTCAAAAATAATTATCCTGTTGAAATGATATTCCTTAGTGCTATATGATATTCCTTAGTGATCTTTGGACTCTATAGTTTTAGCACATCGGGGATTAGGAATTAATTTCTAAACAGGTAATGCCCATATAAAAATGTCATAGAAGAATAAATTTGAAATTTCAAAGGACGATCTCACTCCTTGATTCAATGTTTGATGAATCCTATTAGAAACATTGGTCTTTATGTTGTTTTAATTCTGATGAGTCTCCATCTTGTTTAAAGGACCTTTAAATTAACTTAACTTCATCACATAATTCTTAAGCTGATACCAAAGCATTTCTATATCTTTTGAAATATTTTTCAACCTGGTGTTTCCCATTGTTACAAGAGTTCTCAATAAGAGTGATGAATCTTTCTTTAGTTTCAAATTGTTAGAGATTAACATTCTTCCCACATTCTAACAAATAGATTTACTTTTACTCTTGCAATGAACATAAAGAAGAATCTAGATAAAGAATAAGAGACAAATCTGAAGAAAAATGAGTGATTAAGTGGAACAATCGAGTCACGTAAAGCAATTCGCTAACGAGCGTGCCTGTTCCTCTTCGATAAGGCCACTACCAGATCTTAAGCGGCAGTCATTGTCTGTCGGGGGGGGGGGGGTGGAGTGTCCTACCTCGCCGATGTAACGGCAGTTGAGGAGTTTTATCAGGATATTTATTTTAGGAAAAAGCAGCAGCAGGAGATCTAAGAAGAAAGAAATAAGTTACGTGTCCAGCAGTTTTCAAAATATATCAGAGCAGTGTTTAATATTTTTAATTGAAAATATAAATCAAACTAAAATAGTCGTTCAGAATCAAAACCCGTTATGTATGTTTTCAATATTTTACAAGAGGACTAAATTTATTGAAATTTACAACTTTATATACAATATGAAAATATAATACATCAAGTAAATACGACGATGATGATAAAAATGACAGGTCAATTGTTTATAATAGATATTTGGATTGAGCCAAGTCAGAAACGTAAGGTATATTAAGATCTTTGTGGATAAGTTTGTTTGTGACGAAGTAAGGAGCATTTAGGATTTTTCTAAGGATTTTAGATTGTAAGGATTGGATTCGAGATGAATTGGATGAAGTAGAGCCCCAAAGCTCAACTCCATATGTCCAAATTGGTTTAGTTACTGTTATGTATATGAGTCTTTTGTTATTAATTGGAAGGTTTGAACGCTTGTCTAGTAAGTGTTAAAGGAGTCTAAAACGACAAGCAGTTTCTTGTCGTTTTAGTCTAGTATGTGGATTCCAAGTAAGACGTTTGTCCAAGTGGAGTCCTAGGTAGCGGATCTGTTCAACAGGGATTAGTGGAATATCATTAAAGGATACTGTAGGACAGGAAGTCGTAGGTTTCCGACGAAGGGTAAAGGTTATTTGATGGGATTCATTTTGATTTTCCATCTTTGACACCATTCTTGAAGGGTTAGAATATGGGATTGGTGTGTCTGGGAAGGACAACTTAAACTGATAAACCTTAGGACATTAATGGTAAAAAACATGATAAGTAAACCACATCAATAAAACATTAAAAAAAAAAAAAAAATTAAGTCGTTTGATAAAGCAAAATTATGTTTTTAGCTTAATCAAAGTTATTAAATAATAAATGAAACAAAAGCAGATTTTTTTTGTTATTTTTTTTTCCATCATATCTTTACAACTGCCTGCCTGATTTCTGTGCTAAATTCCATTCCTTATCTGATGGTCTTCCCAGGCAGATCACTAATGAAGCTATTTCGACTCCGGTGATTAGCGTGTACGACACACGTTAACAAAGGCCGTGTTTGCCCTGACGTGGTAATTGGACTAGTCGCTTAACGAGGGATATCTCGACAGTACGGCTTAATCACACCAAGAGGCTAAAACAGTAAGGGCGGAAAAAAAAAATAGAAAAAATAATAACAAAATATCCCCCTGGCATGGCAGAGATACGGTAAGCCCCTGCAATAAAAATGTGATTGCGACAATAAGCCTCCTTAATCTGATCAATATCCTATCGCTATGGCCGTGGGGCTCTGCCTTCTGTGGTAATTGAGTCAGAAGGGAACACATGTGAGTCCCAGAAGGAGTGACAAAAAACCATGGGAATGACAGAGAAATTATTTTAGGAATCGCGAAACATGGTGGAAAAAATATGGTTCTCACAGATGTAAGACATCTTGATTTCAATCCTTTCAGAAATAACCTTATATATCTCACAATATAAAATATTACATAATAAGAAATTTAGTTAGATAGAAAAGTTTAATAAAATACTATTTTGCATATTTATATAAACACGCACGCAAAGTATTTATTTATTTATTTTTTTCAGTGATAGGTAAGCTGATGAATTGATAAATGCAAGAATAATACTGTCTCATGGAAAATTATACAACAATTATTTGAAACATAAAATCCTTTACAGAAAAGAAATTACAATTTTCACATAAAAATCACAATTTTTTTTTTTAATTGTTTGTACCTTTTAAAGAAATCTGGATGTAATTTAGTATTACATCGCTCACAACATGTAATTTTAGCAACCCTAATCGTTAATTGTAACAAAATAACCAAACGTAATACTTTTTTTCATTGCATTGAAAAAATAAAACACAATATCCTTTAAACAATTATTATTAATAATTACAAACATTAAATAATAAGCTTATACAATAGAATAGACAAATATTCGAACATATAAACATTGAAAAAAAAAAATGTTATTTTCATTTTTCATCTCTAATTTTCTCTACTAAGTATTTTCTCAGTAATGACTTTTGAGTAATTGAAGAATTCATCTGCCGTATTCTTATTTTTAAATAGTAATATTTTAATATTTAAAATTAAATTTCTTTAATTTATTTTTATTTTTTTCAATAACGAGCGTAGCTGTTTGATTCATATTATATTTGTAAATATTCATTTTTTTGGTAGTTCGGTATGTAAAAATTTATTTTAGATATGGCCTGAGATAAATTATGTTTCTATGAGAATAACTAGTATTTTTATTTCATAAAAAAATTGGTTCACTAATTATAATTATGTGACTATCGTTGATTAAGTGAGAAATAAGTAAAAGGCTAGGGTATAAAACAGAAAATTAAAAAAAAGTTTTGGATAAGTCCCGATGTTGTAGACCGCTCTGTACAGCTTCTTCTGGGATGCTAAATAATACATATTATATAATATGTAAGCTAAGTAGAATGTATTATTTCACTTCATATATGTGAACCAATGCTTGAAAAATGCTATTTTCCATCTTCACGAAAAAACTTCACATCAACTAACTTTTGATTTGTATTTAATTAAAGGTTGAATTTTCTTATTGTAATAAGAGACTAAGCATAGATTTAAAGATCACAACTGTATATTATACACACAACGAATAAGTTTGAGTAAAAATGATCGCGTGGGTAAGGACAGGTATCTGGTTTGGGCCAAATCAGCAACATATGGAACATTAAGATCTTTATGGATAATTTAGTTTGTGATATAATAAGGAGCATTGAGGTGATTACAACTTAAAATCACATTTAATTTCTAGTCTGGTAGTTTTTTTTTAAAATATTTTTATATTGAATAATTACAAACTGCCTCACTCAAGGGCGATGAGTAATATTGATGACAAAGGTTCGTTCATATAATATGTACAATGATACACTCTGATAAAAAAAATAAATAAAAAATAGTATGTTTAAGTACACAGTATTTAAATTCTTCAACTATAAAATTCTATAATCTCTAAAATAAATAGGTGTAAAGGACAAATCAAGCAAAATTAGGTTTGCAGATCGGTTTTAAATTTAAATTAAATTAAGAGAAGAGAGAGGAGGTTGGACATTGGCGATAATGAATGTTTTCTGTTTACCATTTCCAGGTGAGAACATAGACCACGCTCTTCGGCGGTCTATTGTCTTCGGGTAGGGCGCTAGGGGTGTCCTCACGAGGCGTATTCCTAATACACCTCGCCTCCTTCGTTCATGAATTAATGTATTTTAGAAATATAGTCTATGAATAGAAAAGTCAGTGAGGTAATGGAAGGAGTAACTATATAATATTGATTCAATCAGATTTTAAGTTTTAATTTATTATATTTTAATGATTACATCTTTACAAGCTAAAAGTTTCATTCCTTTTTAGATAGGTACGTCCTCATAAAGTTTAACCAGGACTTACAAAGTGTATCAGAATTATTCAAGACATTAACTTAATAAAAGCAAACAGTATTTTAAAAAGTTACTTACCGATTTTAATTTATATCTTTTATATATATATATATATATATATATATATATATATATATATATATATATATATATATATATATATATATATATATATATATATATATATAATATTTGCGTTCATTACGTCTTGTTTTCGGCAGGGTATAGGTCTCATGTGATTTTGAATACATTATTTAGGGGTATGCCCGATCTAAAGGAAAATTGTAAGACATAATATTGATTACTTTTTATTTAGTTTAATTACAATTCATGTTTTAAAATTTATCGGGTAGTGAACAACTCGAAAAGGATGAAACATTTAGCCGAGAAACTCGATCCGGTGGAACCTTTCACCTGTGAGTGTATATTACTATACTCCTCACTCAAGGATAAGTAATACGAATGTTAACTAATTAATTCGTATAACATACTAAGAAAAATAAATAAATATTTTTTTATTAATTAAAATATTTTTGTCTATTCTATCTAGAAAAACCTTCAGTACATAAGAAACCAGAAGAATTTCATAGGATTCTGTCCTAAAAAAACACATACATAGTAAAAACATGAAAATTGTGTTTTCTATTTCTTTGAATACATTTAAACAAGTATAAAAATTAGGAAGATAATCAACAAGATGTAAAGCAAGAGTACTTTTATAGTGGCGTATATCATAAATAAATATTGAACAAAAATTAACACTATCATGGGAAGAAAAAGATCTATTTTGAAGAAAATGAATTAATTTAGCGGTATTAACGCCCAGATCGAGATACACTTGGAATTATTATTACTAAATATAAATAAATAAATAAATATATATTTATATATATATATATATATATATATATATATATATATATATATATATACAATGCTGCTTAACAATATCCCATATAAAAAAATATATATTTTTTTAATTGTATTTAACTAATCTAGAAGAAGAACTTTTAGCAACACTTAGATTATAGAAACATAGATTATATCGTTATAAGATATTTCGTAAATTAATCATATAGCTGAATTATATATAATATTGCTTATAAATATGTAAAACTATGCTTAAATAAAAACCGAGTAAAATTTTAACAAGTTTCCTACTCCACTTAACATGCAGTAATCGTTATTATGCTCCGTCGAAATTGTAATAATAAGTCATAATAATTTGAAGTGGCAATTAAATTTTTTTTTTTATAGCTTGCTTTTATTCAATTTAAAATTTTAATAACCCTACTATGTTTCATGAGTCTTTGTTAAATAAACAAATAAACATTTTAAAAAGATTGTAACTTTTATGTGAGAAAATGGACAACTCGATTGGGTAGATTTTTATTTTTTGATTATTATAGGAACATAAATTATATTTCTATATACAAGGTTTCGAAAATTAATATCTGTAGCTCGGAGGTACAGAACACTATATTTTTTTGTTGTTTTTTTTTACCAAAAAAACATTATTACGTATTCTTATTCACCTTTTTCCCCTTGATACAGAGGTATAGAATTCTATGTCCTAGACAAATTAATTGTAAGGTAAGTTACATAAAAATGTTTTTGTTTGGTTTCTTAGGGGGAAGGGCATAACGTCCTTATGTACTCCAATTAGGGCAGGAAGGAAGGGTTACCAACCTATTCTAGCCTGGATGGGAAAATCAAGATTTATTTTGTGCACATAAGTATTATAAAAAGGCCAGGAAATAAAATATTTTTTTCTTTAAACTCCTCTCCTGTAAAGTTACGGAAATGTGACTTAGTGTTCTGTACCTCCGAGGTACAGATATATACTATAGTTGAATAACCATTGTACTTAGCAATGATAAACCTTGTTTTTATGAAAAACTTGACGAGTTCTCTGCTTCAAATAATTTGGGGGATTCAGTTTATCTTAAAAAATAAAATTACAGTATCGTGTCAATTGTGCATTCATTCGTATTACAGAGTACAAATTTAAAAATTTGATTGGCTAAATTTCCATCGATGGATTTTTGCCTTCCGGTCAAAGATTTTTAATTGTTTAAATATTTTCAAAAGTATTTGAAAATTGGTCCTGTCTATAGGTTCATGGTTCTTGATTATAGATTCATTATTATACACTCTGCAACAGAAGCTCAATAAGAAATATTATCTGGATATTAATAAGTCAACTTTTTGCTTGCCAGTTCCCCTAAAGTCAGCTAATCCTAACAAAGCCGAGAGGGGGGACTCTTAAATACTTGAATACTCAAGCTGTGTGCAATCATAAGATAATCTGAGACAGTATTACAAAATCCAAGCAATTACTTAGTTAAAATTATTTTTTTAAAGATAGTTCAAAAATTATAAATTATTTGCAAAGTAATTATGTAACCAGAGGAGTATGGAGAGGATAATAACTAACCGCCAGCAATAAATATCTAGTCACCTCCGACAGGAATAAATAATCGAAGATTGTATTCAAATGGCAGTGGAAGTGCAGCGGGCGGTTCCGGTCCTCCATACGATACCTTCCGGTCGCTGAATATGCACCACCTGAGTCAGGTGCGAGGGGGGGTGGGGTCTCGCTTGCGCGATTTTGATATATTTTTATTAATTTATGAATCATAAAAAGTTTTTTTTATATTATTTTGTTTCAAATAAGCTCGATATGTTGATATTGATGTATATAAGTGAAGTGGTCCTCAATACTTTAAATGATTTTTTTTTGTTTTTTATTTATTTTATTTTCTGTTTTTGTGAAAATATGGAACTTTTGAATTACAAATATAATAATTATTAAGTAATGGAATGAAAAATGTTAAAATTAATAAAATCAAATTTGGCAATAATGTTCAATATATTCCTAAAATATGCAACAAAACGAAACGTTTTAGGATTTCAATTCAATTCTTACTACACTTTTTACGAGGCGTGGAATTAAAAATCCAGCCAAGTCCTTTTTTTTTTTTTTTTTTTTTTTTTTTTTTTTCCCACAGCTGGTCGATAAAGGTAAAGGCTAGACTAAATTTGAAAGAGGCCTTATTTTTTGTATGGCCGTTTTATATGTGACAACTACTTTTGGGAGAAAACCTTCCGACAATAAATAAACTAGTAGAAAAAATATTTAAAAATTACTCAAACTATTATAAATGAATTAATATTTTATATTTAAAAAATATCTGGAAACTGGAGTTTACTGGCTTTAGAATTCAACCTCGGCACAATAAATTAATATTCTGTCTTTTTCATGACTGCATACCCCAACTACTTACACCATAAAAAATTATTTTATTGTTAGTAAAATTTTCAACGAGTTTTTTCACAGTAATCACGCTTTTCAGCAATAACAAAAAACGTATATTATGAGATGTTATTACCCTTCAGAAACAAAAAAAAATCCTAATTAAACTTATAGCAACTAAAAAAAAACAAGGATCAGAAATATAATTTACTCCTATGATTAGCATTTTTAATTTTAAATATGGACAAAACACGTTTTGAAGGAACACAATGAACAAAACACGGTTTGATAAAATAACAAAGGGACAAATCACTGTTTGAAGTGGCTATGTTTTATTTTACTCATAAGCACACAAAGTAAAAATTATAATTACATAATAGATGATGTATGTTAATGACACTCATTATTTTCTGGCAATATTTTCATTTTCTTAACAGTCACGAGTTTTAAAATATGCAGTTCACATCTTTCAATTTCTAAACAATCACAAGTTTCATCCTCTTCCACAACATCTCAGAGAGTCAAAAAGTACAACCTTTGTAACCCCAGTGTAAGCGATTATTGTCAATGTTGTCATTGGTTTAGCAGACAAAGCATGATTTGAACTAAAAACAGGCTATCGACAAAACACTCTTTGCTTAAAACCCTAATTTTGTTTAATAATTTTGGATGGGAAAAAATTCGTTTTGGTGACTAATACTCATCACATGTTGTAGGGTTCTGAAAAACAAATCTAGTGATACAAAAAACTCAAAAAACATTTTTTGTGACAAAACACGTACATAAATATATATATATATAAATATTTTCAAATAAGGTGTTATAGGATGATAATTTCCCTCTTTCTTTTTCTAATTA